>JARKIC010000053.1:0-573233 GCA_029378375.1 Mycena olivaceomarginata
CCATGGTTTGATGCCTACAAAGTTTAAATCCTTCAAGTGCTCCTGTCAAACACAATAGCGAATGAAATGCGGCAGATGCAAAGTGCCAGATTTCCTCGTCCAGCCCCGAGATACGCTGCTGCAAGGCCTGCGGATGGTGAGAGGATATACCAACGCCGACCAAGCGACACACTTTCTAATTCCGACACAGAGCGCAATTGCCGGTTTACATTTTGCACCGCGTGACCCTGTTGCCTTTGGAATGGTCCACATTTTGAAACGTGTGACTTGAAATCCTGTAGACCATTTTAATTCCAGTGGATTACGGCCGTCAGACTTGTCGTCCGAGTCCAAAATCTCGTGCACAACAGGAGGATCTTCTAGCCGCTCCGGATGCTCGTTCTCCTTGTTTTCAGTGACTGTCTGGGCAGTGGCAGCGGCCTTCGCAGGTGTTTTCAAAGTCGCCTTGGGGCGAGAGGTCGCCGTGCCATTTTTGGAACGGTTTTTAGAACCGCGGGGGCGTCCTCTGCCGCACTTGGGAGGTGGGGACTGGGTTTCGGACGCTACGCGCTTACGAGCTTTGACGAGGCCATTGGTTTTAGACACATTGAGTACTGGGTCCTGAGAGTTGTTGGGTGTGGGCTGGGCAAAAAAGTGGTCCGGGGACGGGCCATATGGCACGGGCAGAGGCACTAAGTACTGCGGGGAAGGAAAATAGTATCCACCCTGGGTGCTGTCATTAGTTTGAGATGTACATCAGCATGTCAGTGCACACATCGAT
The DNA here is from genome assembly GCA_029378375.1 of Mycena olivaceomarginata. Lineage (NCBI taxonomy): Eukaryota > Fungi > Basidiomycota > Agaricomycetes > Agaricales > Mycenaceae > Mycena > Mycena olivaceomarginata. The sequence goes on from JARKIC010000053.1 coordinate 761, forward strand.
CTATTCTGACTGTCTTCCATGCTCAAGAAGCCCCTGTGAACACGTGTGGTGTCTGGTCGCGTCGCGTCGTCGGTGCTATAAGAGCGAGAACTTTAATTAACTGCCGTGAGTGCGAGAATTTAAGGATCGTGGATACGCATGCCTCAAAATGGGACACAAGATTGAACTGAAAGCGCAGGTGTGGAAGGTGGTAAGAGTACACAAAGGGCAGCAGGCACTCGTGATTGTATTTGATTTTGTTTACAGGCGCAAACAACGAATATAAATTTATTAAATCTATGAACCGCACGAACCGAACTAAGAATTGAGCACCCCTAATGTGAGAGAACATTACAGGTCTTTTTTTCATGTGTACAGGATACAGTAACTGAAATTGACCCGAGTACGGCAGGTTAGGCTGGTGCGAATCTGACGAAAAATGAAGATAACTGAGATGATGTGAACAGAGCAATCACAGCTCACCACCAAAAAAGGTTAGCAACCCTGAGGAAGGAGGAATAGATCACTCACCCAATTCCAATTTGGCCATGACTTACTGGGCATCCCTGAATGCAGGATCAATACATTTGTGCCATTCCTTGCCATGCACAAATTGACTGAGATCGAGTTTTGTTGTCCCTTCTTTGCAAATGACGAGCGTATTTTGCGGAAGATAGAGACCATTACGACGCCACGGGGGGATCCAAAACATGAGTTCGCCAGTGGAGTTTGATCTGGGGGAGATATGGATTTCAGAGACATGAAGGGAGGGGTTATGTGTCTCTTGGCACGTACCTCCTTGTTGTTTTCTGTGCTGTCAGGTTTGCCATTGATTAGGGTGCATCCCACGTATGACAGCGTCGTATGGCCTCGTGGGCCGACGTCATTTCTGACAAGGCGGCATTTGCAGCCGAAGCCGATGCGTCGGTGTTGGGCCCACTCACAACCTGCTCCCAGCATTCAAGACCGTTAGTCATAAATATGAGCAACGACGTCTACTTTTTACCCATACGCTGCCGCGTGCTCCCTCAGAGACATCCGCCTTTCATCCATACACATCTGTGTTTTTCTCACAACTTTCACGGAGTCAGGGACCGGCGCTTGTGCCGCTACCGTCAAACTCACGCTGCCAAAACAGCCACAACGTCATCCTGATGACTCACGCCGCCAACGGAGCTATGTACATAGAGCAAAGCTAAAGCCACTTGAAGTCACACGTACGCTAGCACCATTTTCTCTGTTCTTTTGTTTCACCACCAAGCACCACGCAGTGGGCCTCCGCGGCGAGCGGTAAGCCCCGCGCAGCGGTCGGGGTCTGGGGTGGAAAACCCCAGCCATCCGGGCCGGCGCCCGAATGATGTCACTCCACACAATACATAAAATAATAACATAAGTAATATTTATATTATTTTTCCGGATGCTGCTGAGAAATCCACAGCTTCAGTGTGACCCCCAGCTTGCGGAACAAGCAGCAGGGGAGCCGCACTGAAGCCGTGGTTTCGAGGCGGCAGGAGGAAAAAGAGAAGCGTGGGAACATTACGTCATCTTGGCAGCGTGAGTTCGATCTCCCTATTGCCCTGCGTTCCGCCTTCGATCATTTGCGACCCGAGGGGTAGATATTGCGCCGCGTTGCGGGAGCATATATATTTATAGTAGTGTACCGTATAATTTCATTCAAATCGAACCCCCCCCCCCCGTGACCCGTGACTCCGCGGTTGAACCAATTCTGAATTCAACCGTATTGACAGTCGCGCGGCCAACCACAACGATGGTATGCCTTTTGGCGGTCACGGATGTGCGTCATGAGGCATTTAACAGCATCTCTGAGTGGGCCAGAATTGCGTGGCATTTCAGCACTCAGATTTAGGACAAGAGAACGGCCACTTCCACTCAAATCCCAAAATTTGTATTTCCCTGGAGCGGCAACTGTTTCTTGACCGCTTCTTGTGCTATTATTCCTTAGTTATTTTACGCACCTATTGCACACTGGAACATGAAATAAGGCCGAAAAACTCCGGAGGGAAAGAGTAACCAATGGGAGAGAAAGACCAGAAATTCTGACCCGTTCGGTTCAACAATTATTCTCATCAGGTGCGAATATGAACCAAAGTAGCAAAGATAAATAAAACGGAGACACAGCGACCGTCAAGAAGACCGTGACCTGTTTCCAGTGATATATGTATATCAATTCAACCTGGCAATAATGAGGGCTAACCCCACCATGACGCCAAACAGACACCACAGATGCGAGGTCAGTTCTGACCTGGCCGCAATCTTGATATGCTTCTCAATTTCCATTTCCATGACCGGATCAACATGGTGCTTGTCCGAAATCGTCCACAATAGTTCTGTGAATCAATGTTGAAGATGATATGAAGGACGGTCTATCTGCTCTTCCCGTTGAGTCATTTATCCCAAACGCGTCACCGATAATTCATTCATCGAAGTGTACATCGACGGACCTATTATTCGCCAAAGAGAGTTTTGGGGAGATCCAGACAAGCTCTATGACCAGTGGGCGGGTGTCAGGTGGAGAGGAACGAGGACTAGGGAGATTAAGAATAAACTGCGTCATTTGAGACCCCGACATCGTACCACCTGAATTATGTCGAGAAGGTAAGCCTATAAACAGAGCGCATTTTGAAAAGCGGGAATGTATTGCCACCATTTGCATTTTCAAAAGCATGCCTGTATTCAACTTCAAGTAAGTATTGCCACCGTTTACATTTTGAACCACGTGACCGGCCACCGCCTCAATTCCGGCACGGTCCCAGAGCCGTTTTTTGAAGCGCTTGGACAATGATTTTTGCGGTCATTTCCAGCCAGTCGGTTTGTGTCTCGGCGCAGTATTGACCGGTACGAGAGCCCTTTTTTTTGAAGTGCTTGGACTTCCAATGGATAGTCCTGATTTTTGTGGTCATTTCCATCTCTTCGACTTGTGTTTCGGCACTGTATTGACCCTGCTAGAGGGAAATCAGTGCTTTCAGCAAGCACTACATTTTGAAAAACACCACTGTATTCAGTGTATTGCCACCATTTGCATTTTGAAAAGCATGACTGTATTGCCGCCGCAATTCCGGCACGAATCCAGAGCCGGTTTTTGAAGCGCTTGGACTTCAAATGATTTTTTGCGGTATTGCCACCACCATGTACATTTTGAAAAGCATGACCGTATTGCCACTGTAAATTTGCACATAAGTTACAGCTATTGGCAGTACCGAAGGCGCGGATCGAAATTTTCTGTTTTGGGATGTTTTCAAATAATTGTCCGTAACTCAACCAGTTCTGCTCCGATTTGGATGAAACCTAGGTAGATCTGTCAGGCTAATTCATGCGCAATTAGTGATAGAAAGAGATTTAGGAAAATATTCTATATTAGGTGATCTGTGGTTTTGGACCATTTTTGACCCAAATGCCATCTAGCATACCCAGGAAATGTCCCAGTGACCTAATATTTCGGGAGGGACAACATGTATACATAGGAAAGCATGTGATAGAGCCAAAATTATATAATAACCCAATATAAATGCGATCCTCACAATATTTCTGAACGCTAAACCAGTTAAATGCATCCAATAGAGCTAGAGGGACTGTGACTGAATTATAGATAATTCTGGCTCTATCAAGTGTCTAGTCAGGTATACATGTTGTCCCTCCCAAAATATTAGGTCACTGGGACATGTCCTGGGTATGATAGATGGCATTTGGCCCGAAAATGGTCCAAAACTACAGATTACCTAATATAGAATCTTTTCCCAAATCTCTTTCTATCACTAATTGTGCATGAATTTGCCTGACAGATTTATCTAGGTTTCATCCAAATCGGAGCAGAACCTGTTGAGTTACGGACAATTATTTGAAAACATTCCCGAACAGAAATTTTCGATCCGCGCCTTCGGTACTGCCAATAGCTGTAAAGTAAATAGTAATGATCATTGCTGTATCATTAAAATCCCACTTGATTAATCTAAAGTGATTCCTTTGGAGTCGCACCGGGTTGGGTTCGTATCCTATGTGGGCCTCGTTTAAATCCTCGCTCGTAGTCCTGATTAATAGCGCTAAAGCTGGATTCACCAGAGAATGAAGAGCTTCTGAGCCTCTGGTTTAACAACCAGGGCAGCAGGGGCAAAACCAAAGAGACAGTTTTGCTTAGAATTGTGCTGGCTATCACCCAGCATTAGCAAGCGAGTGGTGTGTGCAGGAAGCTGCGCCACCGATGGGCGCCAAACGTTGTCAGACCACAAAATGGGGTGGTCGACGGTATCTCTCAGCAATTTGCGATTGTTCCATTCCGATTAATTTGCATCGATGCTGGATAGAGTTGTGTTGAGTGATAGACAGACAGCAAGTGTGCAGAAATTGTCTGTAGAGTTCTTACGAGACACCTTTTGTAGTTTTCAATAGGGACAGTCAGAGTACGCACTTCAGATGCGCTTAACACATGTGCTTCAGATGCGCTTCAAGGATTTTCAAAGCGTGGGAAAAGCACATAAATCTTTAAGCAGGTCTGAAGCGTTGAAGCGCCTCCAAAGGCGCTTCACGCATGCTTCAAAAATGTGCTTAAAGCGTTCATTTCTTGCTTGACTACTATGTACACATTGCAGACCAGACGGACTACGCGGCCAAAAAAGCCATCTTGGATATCTCTTTGTCCATGAAGAAATGCAGAAGAATTATCGTGGTCGCAGGCGCAGGAATCTCTTGCTCTGTGGGGATCCCGGTGAGTTAAATGCGTCCTATCTGGCAATTGGCTCAGAATTTACCAGGACTTGGCATCACGAAAAAAAAAACCCGTTTTGGGATGCAAAAGAATGTATATTTGAAAATTAGTGAAGCGTGTTATACAGGTAATGTATCAAAGCCAAAAAAAAAACACCGTAGTGACCAGTGAGCGACGGGAGACGCGCGTGGATGGAGCGCATAGTGTTTCTGAATGGATGCCGGGATCATCAATGGACAAGGGGAGGAAGTGAGGAAGCTGCGGACAACCTTGATCTGATGATACACCATGCCGTGAAGGAGGGAGACGACACAACGAGCAAAGCAGGTAGATTGAATCCCGGTATGTCTTGGGACTTGACTTGAGGACTTGACGCTTCGACTTGAAGGCTTGATGCTTCGACTTGAGGGCTCGATGCTTCCTATAAATGAATTCCAAGTCTTGAACAGGCTTGCGGCTCGACTTGATTAACGATCTTGAGGGCTTGAAAAGGGTTTCGGCTTCTAAATCAGCATATGTTCCAAAATTCACAGAAAAGTCAGCCTGCGTGGGACTTGGTATGCCTTCCTCCCAGGTCTCTTGTTCATACGCATCATTTTCTTCCAGATTTCGCCCGCCCTGACTGTTCTCCCCAAGCTCATATATTCCCTCGACGATGAAGTCCTCATCGACGCCTGTTGGGCAATCTCCTACCTCTCCGATGGCACGAATGACAAGATTCAAGCTGTCATCGAGTCCGGGGTGTGTCGACGCTTGGTGGATCTTCTGATGCACCGCTCTACCCCCGTCCAGATACCCGTGCTTCGCTCTGTCGGCAATATTGTAACTGGTGACGACCTGCAAACTCAGGTTTTGATTGGGTCTGGCGTCCTCCCCCCACTACTGTCGCTACTTTCGTCTCCCAAAGACGGGGCCCTTGAGGTGCTTGCAGCTCCTCATGTACGAGCTCACCCCTCGCACCGGGTATGACGGGGGGTACATCATTGGCTCCTACCGAGCCGCTCGCCCTTGCGGGTTCATTGCGATCGGTAGGATTCTCCGTACCCTCCGTCGCATTTCCCCCCTCCAACCAAGGACGATCCTCGAACGCGTGGCCACCGGGGGCTGAGTAGCCACCGTCTCCCGCCACTGCGCCTGTTGAGAAACCGTTGGTTTGTTTTTGTCATGGATTACTACGATGATTTGGCACTCTTCCTCCCATTCTGCTACATGGGAAGATCGGTCGCCGGGTGGGGTTAGTTAAGTTCGGGTTCCTGCGCCTCTTGGGGGCGCAGGTACCTTCACTTAACCTGCCAGGACTGCTGGCGGGCCGACCCCGGCCTAAATAGGGTCTGCCCTTTGCGGCTGTATGCAGGTGGTTCAACCCACCTCCATGGCCCAAGCACAACCATCCGCGGTTGCGCAGCCTGGCTTTGATCTCAATCAAGCACTTCACGCATCATTGCTAAGAGGGCTAGCGGCAGGAGAAATGCCGTCTACAGAGGACCAGTTCGTTAACACTCGGGCAGCAGCCAAGAATGGTGGGGCTGCGCCGTCAAATTTATAAGTAGCCCAGGGATGGAGGCAAGACGCGCAAGTCCAAGCCAAGCCAGCTAAGGCTCCTGAGAGCCGTAAAGAAGCTAGTCCTGCAAATGTGAGAAAATATTGGAGAAGTAGAGCTCCCGAAGAGGTAGAAAGGGAGAAAGAGAAGAATGAGGAACTTGAAAAGCAAGATGAGCCACTTCCCACGGAAAAGGTTGAACTACCATTTAAGGCGGTACCGCCAGTAAACACTGGATCCGAGGATCAACGCGACGAAATGGCCAGTAACTTAGACCAACGGGAAGATAATGCTTACCAAGTACGAGCACCGGTCCGTGACATTGTCACTAAGGCTCAAACGGTTATGACTGTTTTTGTTTCCTTTTATTTTAGCGACTGGGCTAAACGATAAACGAATATAAAAAAAACGATTACACGGTTATTTTTTCGGCCAAAACCGCCTTTCATTCGGTAGTCCAATCTTTGACTAGCATATCACCAGATCTGCTTATTTCATCCAAAACACCGTATGATGATCCCAGAGAAACTTGTTTTCAATATGGAACATCTTTAAAATATGATACGGTACTTTGGCACAAGGAACACCCATAATCAAGCCACTGGAGCTTGACTGGAGTGTCGCAACTGGCGCATAGCAAGGGAAAATGCTGCGCCTTTTTTTCTCTCCACGGGCATTTCTTAAGATCAAGTCGACTTTAGACGCTCAGAATCGTTCAACCTCAAGGAAATCAGAATCTCGAGTGGGTATGTGGATAATGGCGTAGGAATGTTAACTAGGAAATATATCAATAAAATATGATTGCTTGATGGTCAGCCAACGAAGAGTCAGAAAGTTAGAATTCAGTCTCATCCCTCTGAAGGCCTGAGGAATTAGACTTTCAGCGATCTACATTGCCGCCACAGTGAGGCGGGTGTGATGCGCTTTGCTGCGGCATTGAGGAGCTACAACCCACTCTACGGTTGGAGGAACACAAATTAATTAATTTTTTTTGGACCTCACGAAATTTGGCGGTGGCGGTGGCGGTGCTGATGGTTACATAAACGTGCCGGATCGGGGTGACGCCTATCTTAGCACAATACGTCCCTGGGCGATTGCAGGCGACACTAAACTGCGACCCATCCTTGCTGCGCACCTCCTTCTTTGCTGTATGCAATGCGGACTTGATTCTGACACTACCGTTCCACGGGTCTAAGCTTCGCTCTCGCTAGATCTGTGCTCTCCTTACTGAATGCATTTCTTTTGATCGCCTGTTTCACACCTAGATGCCATGTCAGGCTCGCCGCATCTAAATGCTGCGGTGGCGCATGAACTGCATTCCACTGTCGCAGCCTATGTGACCATTTGCAACTTGTTTCTGCCACTCTCTTGCCTTATGTTTCTGTTATTGGATTAAAACTGTATTCATACCTGTCTCTGAATTCCAAAATTTGCATCAAGTCTGCACCCGATCAGGCCCTTATATAGATTTGCATTGATCTTTCGCCGTTTGAATAAGTCTTTTCACAGTCCTTTTGTCTCCGGTGCGCATATTCACCTAGTCTGTTGTTAAGCGCGGGGGTATTCATTGACCATGACGGCTTTTAGCCCCTTTTTCTGTGCCTCATTGATCTGCCAATTAATGGTTAAATCGTGCGTGTGGATCTTTGGATTGCATTCTTACCTGATCCCTTTCCAGTTGTTCTTCCAAAATCCTCCTGTCTCGCCCGCAAACTCTGTGCTTTCGTCCGTGCTCCGATCGGGTGTCTCCTGTGTTAACAGCGGGGGCAAAGGATATCGGTGAACTGATACTCGCTCTCGTCGAACGTCATAGCGAGTCAGTCCTGTAGCTGGGATTTAATTCTGTACTGTAGTATTCCATTCAATTTGGCTACTGTATATAGCTGACGAACTTCCTACGCTCGACCGCAGTGTCCATCTAGAAGTCGACGATCCTCGCTTTACAGAGGGACTCCGAGTTCTTAGTCGACCGTGCCATCCTCCTTGTGGCACGTCCGGACTGGGTGTCATGAAAGACTGGGTTTCGTGGGACGCGCTCGTATCTTTAGATCGCCTTCCATTTTTCTTTGCTTTGCCCGTCATTTTGGACTCAGCGCATGGTCCTAAGGTTGCTTCGTCATCGAGGCTGTTGCGAGACTTGATCTTCGGAGATAGTCTGACTCCTTCTTGGAAAACATCACGATTTAGTACAATTTTACCACCTCATGAATAAATATCGCGTCTCACCCGATGCCTGATTATCAGAATCTTCCCAACTAAACTCCCAGCCGGTGAGAACGGCCTCGCAAGCCCGAATTTGCCCATCGGTCATCCATCTGGGCCATTCAACCCTGGATGCTGCGTTTGAGTCGTGAAAGGACATACTGTAACAGTTAAAGTAATGTGGGGCGATGACCTGACGTGTTTTATCCATTTTATGCAATGCACCGGAGGCCGGTCGGTCAGGTGACATATCATGCCGGAAAGCGCTTCGGGACAATTGGGCCGTCCGAGCGAATTATAAAAGATAGAGACCGATCTGCAAATGGGTGATGGGGAATGGAAGTACAACAGCTTCAGCTCCGGGATTGGGCTGTTAAACAATCCCGACGTTTTAAAGGTATTAAACCAGGCCCCATATTCTCCATGGTTTCTGGGGGGAAGGCCTATGATCATTAGGACCCACTGATGCACTCACCGCCCATTTGTTACCACTGAATGTGAAGGGGTGGTAAAATTTGTGCTAGCAACGGGAGGCTGCGGTGGTGCTAGGGTAGTTCCCGGGACTTGACGGTAACAGCTGAGATCTGGGTAGTAGGTGGTGTCCGTATTGCTGACCAGCTGCAACGGAGGGCGAGAGGGAGGAGCCTGGTGAGGTGCACCAGGCGAGCTCGAGCCTGGGGATTGAGTGAAGTCGAGTCGTGGCAGGGGATTATCGGACGTCGGTGTGGTCGAATGAAGATTATTTTGAGACAGTGACTGCAGAGTTTTCCTACGTTATGCTCATGCCATTTAGGGCTTCGCATCGCGCAGGTTCGCATCATTTTTCAATTGCCGACCACTTACCCTGTCAAATCTTCCAAACCACTGGCTTATGTGGAATGGTTTACACCATTCCGGACACCAACCAAACGGGACGGTTATTATCACGTCAGCCGTTCGACTCGTAAATCTCGCGGGCAGGACGGCCCCTACGCCGAAATCATTCCCTCGTGAGCATCATCGCCGGTATATGCATCCTGTCTCTTGCTCTACTCCTTCTCAATCCCTCCAGCGCTCAACTCCGAGCTGACTCCAGTCAGTGCGCGAAACCTCTCGCGCTGGCTCTTTCTACTTGCTCGCCACTCCACCGGCGCCAGACCCATCCGCCCTCCCGCTGTGTACCGCCCAATCACTGTGGTTGGGGCTGATGTCTTCGTCCGCTGTATTGAGGAAATCGGCCCAGAAACCTTTCATTGTGACTCTTCGGATCCACTGCCACCCGGCTGCTATGCTCTCTTCGGTCCCAATGGCAAACCATACCCCTACCCTTTTGGCCACACCACAGCCAGACCTACCTTCACCAAGACACATCCGATCTGGGATGTCCCTGACGACGATCCACGCGCTTCTTACCGTCTGACAGTGCGCATTATACCCTACTCATTTCAACCCCCACTCATTGTTACGCCAGAGCCATGTTCCGGAATTTCTCGCTAGCAAGGCCCGCGAGCGTGACCGCGGACTATGCTGTTTCACTGGCCACCCCTCGGAGTGCATCACCTGGGTCATTCCGCCGCTTCTTTCCTGGGCTGTCACTGTTCGTCTGCTCGCTTTGTCCCTCTCTACCCTTCCCTCACCCTTTTGCAGACGCCCGGCTTCTCGTTCGAGCGCTGCCTCTCATCCGACAATGTCTTCACAATCTCACTAGAGCTCCTTAGCGCTTGTCATGACAATTATATCACTGTTGATCCACAGGTACCAATATTGTCGTATCCGACTTCCCTCCTTGCTGAACCAACTTCACAGGATGGATACCGCATTATCCCCTTCGAAGGATTTCCGAATACTCGTTTGTTGGATCGCTTTGGCTCGCTCCCCGCGTCCGGACGATTCTGGCACTCTAGCCTGTCTTGGACGTTGGCCGTACGCTTAGCTGGATGCGACGCCCGCTTCGACGGTGTCAGTGCGATCAAGGCCAGGGATCTTCTTGAAGAGCTTACCTTTGACCTGAACCACTCGATACCTCAAACATCCGAGTGGCTTACCCCTACTACCCAGGAAGCCGTCCGCGCGCTGCTCTGGGCGCGTCTCAGTGTGCAGGCCTCGGTGTGGGAGGAGTGCGAGCCCTCACCGCCGTCGCCTTCGCGCTCCTCCATTTCGACCTCGTCCGATGGAGCGGATTCGGTCTTTGATCGCGCAGAACCGCCCGCTCACCGTCGTCAATCCTCTCTACTAATTAACTTCTTCTGGTTCGTCATTCACAGTTGGTGGAGTTTTATATATTACATATGGACACAGCTCTGCGAACCCCGGCGACGTTCTGTAGATTAAAATATATGACTCAATCAGCTTGGATGTGCCTTGGGACCCGAATTCGAACTAAAGCGTACCGTTCCAACGTTTTGAGTTTTTCTCGTCACTCGGATTAGCAGACTCCTCAGATTGATAGTACTCCATGCCCCAAGTCATCTTCGAAGATAAGTGTGTCCAAAACTCATAAATTCCATCACGTCGTGTTTTTTCTGAACAGGCTGCTCATTTCGAGGTTTGTTCGTCCCGATGAGGCTTGGTGTGTCGCATGGAGTACGGGGTGTGGGTCATGCTTTCGAGGGGCTTGTGAAAGGGTTTCGCTACTCCGAAGTGCGAGCAGCAGCATCCATAATGCTGCTGCTGGAGAGACGAGGGCCGTGCTTGGGCAAGCGGAGGACGCTTTCGCGACCTGCAGCACAGGACGTCGCGCCCGCTCAAACTTCTTCTTTTTGATCTCATCTACTAACCTAGGTTAGGTTAGGTTAGGTCTGAGGATCAGGTACTATTCTTCCCTTCATCCGATATTGTGCCTGCTTCGCAATACGGCGCCGGCAAGTGACGCAGATCGCGGCAGAGCATCCCGTGTCAGGATGATGGAATAGAGGGAGTATGGTCTGGCGCCCAGCCCGCTGAACAGAGACGGCGCCTGCCAGGAGTTACGCAGAGCGCAGCAGAGCATCCCGTGTTTTGCGAAGGACGCCAGGCGCCGCGACGTCAGGATGGTGCATGCTACAGAATGTTCATCGGCTACTGTGGTGATACCGCTTGGCCGGCTGGCTTTCGTTAGCCCAGGGAGTTATGTGTCATGGGCACATTGATTGAAAGATAACGAGTAGCTCTCGATAGTGAAGAAAAAGGGGACTTTAGGTAGACCCGAAAAATGGCTTTTGATAGCCAGAAGAAGTGGCTTTCGATAGCCCAGGGAGGTGGAGAAAGGTTGAGAATATCAATTTCAATATCACCAGCCGCAGTGGCCGTAGACAACCAGAGTAGGAGGAGGTAAATAGTAGTCTGTGTCAGTTGTCGATAGCCGAACCGTTGATGGATTTGGACAACCAAACACGTGACAAGCACGTGCATCCACGTGCCGTTCCCACACTCAAGAAGCAGCACCCCGAGCAAGCCTGTCTCCGGTCCGACTCGGACTAGCCGGACAATCTCCGATTCGTCCGTGGAACACGTGAATGTCATGTGATTTGAGAACGGCGGCTTGATCCGAACCTACAGCACCCCTACGTCTGAGCACACCAATAAAATTCTAGTCTGTAGTTTACCGCGCGCCGGGTAATTGGTCGCCGACCTTATTACTAATCATCGGAGTTTGAATCTGTTCCCACGCCTTTACTTCCGCGCCGCCATTGCTCTCCCGCTCTTCTGAATCTCTCTGGCCTGCACCGGCTCGCAATGGCGCCCAGTTTTCGCTGGAGAGACCCCGCGGGAGTCCGAACCTTCACCCAAATCGTCAAGAACACGATTCCACAGTGGAAGGATGGTCTATATCCGTGGCAATTGAAGCTTGTTGTTCGGATTCTTGACGGCGGTGATATTTTCTGCTGCATTGCGACTGGTGGCGGCAAAGCTGCGCTCTTCGGTGTCCCAATCATTGTTCTTGAGGAGGTGGCTCGGCGTCCCAACCTGTATCCGGATCTCCCGGTACGACTGCTACCGGTAGGACTCGTCATTACGCCGACAAAAGGCCTGGCTGCAAATTATTGTATGATCCATTCTGGTCCTACACTGATATGAATTTTCTGCAGGTCCTCGAGCTCAAGAACCTCAATGTTCCTGCCTTTCCTTACTGTCACGAGACGGTTACAGAAGCACGTATCGCTGGCCGCAACCTCGTGCACGAAATCCGTGACTGCAAGACTTGGAACATAATCTGTGTCGATCCGGAGCACCTGCGTGAGAAAGCTTGGCGAAAAATCTCCGCGTTCACGTCTTTCGTGCGAATATCGTGTATAGATGTGCCGACGACGCGCACCTTATCAACACATGGGGTGCCAAGTTTCGCCCGCAGTTCGGGCATATCGGCGCCGCAGCGCAACTACGCGGGGGTGCAGACGCCGGTGATACGCGCGCTGATGGACAGCGCGCGCGCCGACACGGTGAAGCTGTGGACGCTGCACTGCATCGCGGACATCCCGCACTGGCACCCGGGGGCGCGTGTGCCTCGTCAGCGATGCGGCGGATGCGCTGCCGCCAAACGGGCAGGGGAGCGCGATGGTGTTCGAGGACGCGGCGTACCTCACACACCTGCTCGGGGCGCACCCGCTCGACGCCCCACGCGACGTTGCGCGGGTGTTCGCGCAGTTTGAGTGCAATAGGAGGCCGCGCATCGAGCGCGTGCGCGCGCTGGCGCACGGGACGGGCGGGGCAAAGGGCGGGATGGCCGCGGGGTGGAAGTATACGCTGAAGAAGTGGGGCATGGCGGCGTATTTTGCGTGGAATGGGTATGAGCTGCGGGATGAAAGGATCTCGGGGTATGATGTTACAAAGCAGGAGGTTGGGGTTGGCGTGGCTTGAGGATGCCGGGTGTGGGTGAGGCTTTTTTGTTCGGTGTCTTGGAATTTTTTGCGCTATGTCTCATTATTATATATCTGAATTTCGCTTTCTAAAACTGAAACTCAATAACGAGTCCCAACGTTTTGGAATCGGATGGTTTAGTGCTCTATAGAAACGCGCCCGCCTGTAGCAAGACAACGAGCTCTATTGAAGCAATGGCTCGTTCAATCAACTCAACTTGAACCCCGCCTCAGGTACCACACAAACGGGTCCTCGTCCTGGTATTGGCGCGCGAGGCCTTGTAGTGTGAACTCGGTATCTTCCCACGTCACGACGTCTGTATTTGCGACGCGCCCGTTCGTCGTGGCTCTCAGAAAGCGCCGACAGCCTGCCTGTGATGCTGTGTACGATAATCCTTCTCCCCACGAACGCGCGGATGAAAAACACAAGCAAGAAAGTCCCCGAGATTCGGGAACCCGTATGTGAGCAAAACATTGTTGACTTTCTGCCATTTTGTGCGCCTTGCGGCTCGCAAAGAGGGCTGGGTCAATGCTGAGGAAGGAGAAGGAGTGACTGGACTTTCCGGGGCTGAAGCAGAGGCAGAGCTGGTGATTACGAGAATAATTTGGGGCGCCGGATGTCTTCGGTAGCTCCACACGAGCTTGACTGGCAGCTGAGGAGGATTTCCGTCCATTTGGCGATTCAAAATCGTCTCCGGAGGGTCTTCAGGATCGTTTGACGCGTGCAGAGGAAAAAAATTGGGCTGTAGACGTGGCGGAGAAGAAAGAAGACGCGTCGCCATCGATTGTCACCAGGTGTGACATGACGCGAGTGTGGTTTCAAACTCCGCTGATTTGTAATAAGGTCGGCGAGCGATCAAGCAATCAAGCTGATCAACAGACTACAAACAACCGAGGTACGAGGTAAGTTATGTTTGTAGCGTCTGTCTACGAGAGACTAATAAAATTCAGGGATGCTGCTGCTTGCTTCTAAGGCCCACTCAATGGTCCCGGAAGTGTAAATTACAATAACAAGAGTAGGATTCAATGTCAGAACGGCACGTGGATGCAGGTGAAAATCACGTGAATTCATCCGCGGGTTGACCATCGACAATTGAATCAGACTCAATACAAACACAAATTTTGACTATCTTAATTTTTTTTTTTTTTGGAGTCTGACATTGGGAGACTAGGTAAATAGCGAAGTAAGTGGAAATCGCGGAGGAGGGTAGGGGCAGCATAGACTCGGAGTGCGGACAATACGCGCATAGATTGGGACTCACCTTACTCCGTCTGGCGCCGTCAGGCCACGCTCGGCGCAATCCCCTTCGATTTCCGACAGTTGCGGCAGGGTGGAAAGCCCCCTGAAGCTCCGCGCACAAAATGCAGGCCTTGAGAGGGTCAAATACGGCCAGAACTGGGCAAAGTTCCCGGGTCGAAACCGGCATAGTTGCGGGCCCAGCAAACATCCACTCGAAAACAGTGAGTTTGGTCGAGAAAACACAAAAATCCGTACCAGCAACGAAATTGCAGCCATCACTTCTCTTGCTGCTTGCTCTCCAAATACGGAACTATCATTGCTCATGTGCGGTATGAATGCCAAAGTTACCCACCTCACCACTTGTTCCGAAGGCTCCACTGGTATCCTCCGGCAAGCCCAAGGCCTTTTGTCGACATGGCCGATTGTTTTCCTGCAACAATGGTTTGTTGACTGATTGTGATATTTTGAGCACATCGATAGAATGCCTCGTACCGTATGTGGGAGTCTTCGGTGAAAGTCAAAAGACGTTTAAAAAAGCATGGTATGTTTGTGGTAATTGAGCAGACCTTTGAGGATTTTCAATAGACAGCAGTGCCATGATTTTGTGTCGGGAAGTTTCGTGCCACGAAACTAACCTTGTTACTTGTATAGGACTACTTGAAGAGAGCGGGGGGAATAGAGAGTGCACTATAGCCCCTCTGACCTCGTCACCGTAACGTCGTGACTAGCCTCATCGCCACCTCTGGGCCGATGTCGGTGTCAATCGTTTTACGGCTGACACACCGACAACTACCTTCCTTCAAGCCCCCAGCGCCGTTTCTGTGTCCAAGACACCGACCGCGAGCATCGTGTTGGCTGTTTTAAGGCAACAGCGCATCCATTTCTGTATCACTTGTCTGCTGAGCCACAACCGACAGCCACTGCGTTCCCACCCCATGTAGACAGAGGGTTCATCTACGCCCGTAGATGAAGGGTCGATGAGCCCCTCTGTCTACCCACGTCTACATGATGTAGACACAGTTCATCTACGTAAGTCTACGTAAGTCCACGTGTATCTACATCTGTCTAGCACTTGCTTACTTTCCTCCTCAAACGTAAGCTCCAAATTAGGAAACATATTTCGGCGCAGTCGGCATCGAACTGATTCTGCCGTTTCTGCCGCCATGTGTCATCGCGCTTACCCCAGCTCACTTAGTCGCACAGTACAAGTCCGATGTAAATCATTTAATCAATATAGCGATACCACACAGATACAGAGACAAATGTAAGAAGACAATCACGAGCTGTGGTGGGGATACGGGTATGTAATCTGTACTGGGGCGGGCATTGCGGGATAGGAATAGAAATGTGGGTTATGGGGGTAGAACTGATAGTAACTAAGCGGCGGCGCGGGCGCAGATGGCGACGGAATTGCTGCCGGTGCTGTGGATAGCATCGGGGGAAGGGGAACGCGAGGCGGGTCCATCGTTTTGGCCTTCTTAGCGGATGGCTTGGCTAAACTGCCGCTACTTGCCCCTGCTCCATATGCTGGATCCCCAGCTCGGACGCGCCGAGTCTTGGCCTTGGGAAGCATCATCTGTCGAGCGGTGGACGGCTTGACGACAGGTGCGAAGAGCTTTGCCGAAGGGAGCACAGATCCATTGTCGGTCCGTTGAAGCATATCGTCCAGGGCTTCTTGAAGCTCATCAAGACATAGTGAGTCCGTTTTAGCTTTCATCCTAGGCATGCGCAGGCGGGCGGCGAGGCGCTCAAGCTTCTCCGCGACAGTTGACAGGACAGCGGGAGCTTTCACAGCAACAGGAACCGGAGGGAAGACACCGCAAGCGTCTGAGTCGGTTTCAGGAAGGGATGAGAGGGCAGGCACTTGAGGACTTGTTGAAGTCGCGGGAGCTTTGTCGGCATCCATTGCGTCGGTAGGATTGTTCGCGTCTTCTTTGAATAGGTCTTGCACGGCGCAGATATGTTTACAAAACGAGATCAACGGGTAGTCGGGACAGGTGCAAGTGTAGGTGTCGATGTCGATCTCGTACACTTTTGAAGGGCTCGACTTTGAGGGAACAATGTATTTGCTGTTGCCTAAAGCCTGTGAAGCGGGTCAGATGGGGTGTCAGAACCAAGCGGGGGGCATGCAGCCAAAGCGGAGCCGGAGCCAGATCAATATGTGCGCACAGACACGACCACGCCCGCGTGCAACTGCGGGCCTTCAACCGCTGGCGCTAGTGCTTGACTCGACACATCCGCAGGCCGTCGAAGATCCGGGACGCGTGCGCACCCGGCACCGCTAGCGCGAGCTCGACACATCGAAGATCTGGGATACACACGTCCCGCACGTACACGGACACGGACACACGACAGGTGTAGGGTCGCGGGCGTAGCACCGACACCGCTGGCGCTAGCACCCGACCCGAAGATCCGGGACAGAGAAGATGGCAAGCAAGCTACGCACCGCGATGTCCTCCTTCTTATACACCTTGCTGCGCTTGAGGATGTCCTGTCGTTTCTTCACTTCTATGTCTACTCCTTCGAATCCCAGCTCTTGGCGACGCTGCTTCAGTGCGTAGTAGGGAAGGACCTCGTTCACGAGGGTGTTGATCAGATGGTCGAGTCGGCGGTTGCGCTTCCCATGCAGAAACTTCCCTTTGAGCACATGATGCCATCTAAATTGCAATTAACAGCTAATTAACAAAGAGATGGAGGTTTTCACGTACGCTTCAACAAGCATATTAGTGTCACATAGCTCAAAGATAGATCTGTCCTTCCGATACACGGCCGACCACATCTTGACTACCTGGGGCGACATCCAATAGCTGTTGAGGTACTCGACGAACTTGGTAGGGGCCATAGCTTGAACCGTGGAAAGGGAGGGTCGGCGTGGGCGTGGGCACGAGCAATGTGGTCTTCTTCGTCAACACCAGCACCGACTCCGAGAGAGCGAACGAGGAGCGGCTGGTTGGTGGAGAGCGTATGTATATAATTTGCCTCGACCGTCATCCATGAGCTGTACGGGGTGGAATAGGCCTGATAAGGTCCCTTTGACTTGAATATCCATTGAGGCCAGCTCGGCGGGTTTTGTATAGCGGTGACGGCAGGGGCGTGCAAGTTGTCCGACCAGTGGACGAGCACAAACTCGTTGTTGATGGGAGAGATTTGGTCGTGACGAGGAGATGGAGATGGGGAAGGAATTAGCATGAGCTCGGCAGCACGTTCGCGGTGTCGTTCGTGCTCTTCGCGCGCTGTACGCTCGACATGTTGGGGGATGCGAGCAGCATATTGGGTGACGGCACTGAGAGCTTCCAGTGATGGACCAGATAAGGCAGGCAGGGTCTTGCGAGGCGGAGGCGGGGGCGCTGGAGAGGCATGGACAGCGCAAGCACCAGCCTCAAGGCAGTGCCTTTTGCACAGCTGGTTAGGACAAAGGCGGTGGATTTTGATGAGCTGGCAGGGGCCAAAAGCACAAGTCTTGGCTTGAGGGGCCGGAGGAGCGGTGGAAGAGGTGGAAGGAGCGGTAGGAGCGGCAGGAGGGGCGGCGGGCAATGGCATAGCGTTGGCGGGGAAAAAATACCAAAATGCTGGTATGAGATCTTCATGTCGTTCATTATAACACTATATATGCCATTAGAGGCAGTTTTACAAAGGGCGAGATGGGATATACTGATATACTCACCTTGATATAATCACGGCCGATGTTTGCCCCAGACCTTGCTGTCTTGGGCTGTAGACGGCGGCGACATCCTGGTTTGGGGCAGTGGAAACTTGTGTTGGTGCGACTGGGAGGCTGTAGCCCGTGTGTTTCGTAGTAGCAAGGCATCGCAAGATTGAGGGAGGAGGGAGGAAGCGCGGTGTTTGTGCCCCAAACAAACGCGAGGCGGCAAAGGTTTCGGCAGAGAGACTAGGTGCCGAAGCGCCGAAATAAGTTGCCAAATCGGGAGCTTACGTTTGAGGAGGAAAGTCAGGAGTGCTGTCTAGCTGGATTCAGTGCGCTGATTTATCAACCTTCACGTGACAGCACTGGCTTCCGATCAGCCCGCCGATTGTGTCACTCGTGCCGAGCGACAACAAAAAGCTGTTTGGAGATACGCAGTACCTTGTGGGAGATCATTTGCGGAATGAGTCTGGAGGCTCAAGATTGATCAGCTGAAAGATTACAATTAGGGGCTGGGTGAAAATGCCGCGCCTGCCGCGGCACTGACGCGCACTGACGCGGCACTGACGCGCATTGACGCGGCGGTGGCTGTGTTTTGACGCGGCAGTGCCGCGCCGCGTTTAATTCTTTACACACGCTATCTCTGGCACCAATTTGATCTGGGATGAGGTCTATAAATCCAAATGCATGACTTGGACCCAAAAAGCACAAATTTAATACTTCATAATAGATGTTTGAAAACAGTATCCCAATCTTTGACTAGGATGTGAATTCTATTGGATTTACAGTTCAAACCTGTCAGCTTGCAGTAAAGAAATTGATATATATCAACTACAGTTGGAATATACCCGAGGAGAGGCTATAATGCCAGGCTAGCATATGGATGACCCAGTTTCCAGATTTTGAAAAATCAATCTTGCACCAAACTGATGCCCCTTCAGTTCTGATTCAAAAGAGGGTAGAATTGGGGCGAAAGGATAAAACCATCCCACGTCATACAACCGAGGTGAATAAGACGATTTGGTGCTGCACACCAATGCTGCACGGCAAAGAGGAGAAAGTGCCACGCCGCCTTTACTTCCCTCTGCAAACATATAAGGGCTTCAAGTTGCGCTTAGTGCAAGTATAACAATGTTTAGGACTCATGAACATTTCAAAAAAATCTTGTATTATACCGACGAAGAAAGTATCCCATGTTTGACTAGTACCATTTCTGCTCAAGTTCCCGTCCAGAAAAGGGTTGCCACCCCGGGCAGAAGCCCATTGTACCTCATTAAAAATCGACTCAAGGTCCGAGATTCACTCTAGCTGCAATGTGCGGGTGTACAGTATTATATATTACCTTGGAATGAGGGATAAGTGCTGCGTCACATTTGTTTCTCTTCACAGACTATGTTGCCACTGACTTGAAGTCAAGAGAAGGCAAGCTTCTCAATATAGTGTGCGCAAGGTGAGGGGCACTTCTCAGAAGGGCGAAGCACATATGAAGAAGAGAATAAAACAATGACATTCAAATCTGTATATGTCCAAAATAAACATGTATGCTACATCTAGTTGTTACCCGATACCACCGACATCCAGTCTTTGCCATGGTATCTTGAGTCATAGTGGCGAGCGTTCGAAGTCTGAAAAGTAAAAAAAAACTCTTGATAGCGTAACTTGAGGAATTTCGAAGCCAGAGGAGGAGCATGGGCTGAGGAATATTGAATTGAGGATAGGAGGAGACACAGTAACGGCAACATTGTGCAGGTTAAGCTTCATGATCAAGTTGAAGCTTGATGACTTGCGGCACCAGACTCGAGGGCAGCGGCCAGGTCAGCAGATTGACACAGATCTTGAAGGTGTGGGAAGTGGTTGAAGGCACGAGGATCGCGGGCACATGTGGCTGTCAGAGAACAATGCCCAGTTGGCGTAGGAGACCAAGGTGGAGAGGGATGCAGTTGGGGGGAGTGGGACAGTGCTGAAAGCAAGGAAAAGCTTGGGACACAACCGATGAGAGGAGTGTTGAGTGGGCTGTGTCGGCACATTGATACAGATCTTGAAGGCATGAGATTTGCGGGCAATTATGGCTGTCGGAGAAAGTCAACACCCTCGACACCCAGTTGGTGTGGGGGACCAAGGTGGAGAGGGAAGGAGCTGGAGGGAGGGGACAGTGCTGAGAGCGAGGAAAGGCTTTGGGTTTGATTCACAGGCCCGACTCCAGGAGTCTTGATGTGGCCACACATTGGGCTAAAAGAGGACCGGTAGGCCCCCGGTCACTACCTTGTAACCGCCTCCGTGGTAGAGTAAATCAATGGCCCAAAATGACCCCTACCCTGCTCCGCTAGATAGAGTAAATCAGCCCGAAACCAGCGGATGTCGCTCCGCCATAGAGTAAATCAGCCGCGCAGCGCGATTTTTTTTTGGTTCAACTATGGCTGGGGCGCCTGAGATTCCCGACGCAAAGTAGGATAGTAGCTTCAATTGTCGGTATATTAGTGAGCAATCGATTCGGCGGCATCTATGTAGTGTAGAGAGCCCAAAAATGCGCCTGCGGCGGAAAAAAACGCATTTTTTTTTGAAAATGTCGCTCCGAGATAGAGTAAATCAAGGTCCTGGGACGAGATTTCGTAGAGTAAATCAGTGTCTTTTTTGGGAAAAAAACAGAGGCAGCTCCAAGGTAGTGACCGGGGGCCTGGACCGGTCCCGTAGACCGATGATTGCATGAGAAAGGAGATTCGCAGAGGGAGTTGGGATAGTCGGAGGATATGGAATGGCGGATGGCTGAGGGAGATGGTGGGGGAAAGAAAGAAAGAAATGTCCGTTCGATGTCTTCTGTGACAGCTGTCCTTCCACGTCAAAGATGTTTGATCGAGGGCTGTGTCTGATGGATTGATTGATGCGAGACTCGGAACGACTTGGAGTTTGTACCACCCAAATCTTCACTCCGGCGCATTGGTCTCAAATCAAGTACGATAACAATATCAAGTTACCAGGGGCGGGTAAAAATTGTTTGGGGCTCCTGGAGTTAGGGCTCAAACCATTTAGTTTCCGTTTGAAGTTTTGGGCAAATCAAACGGAAACGGTTGTCAAACCGTTTTAAAACCGTTTGAAACCGGTTTCAAATGGTATCTTTGGTGGGGAAAAGGCGCGATTCACTATATTAAAACAAATGAACTAGCTAACCCCTACCACAGTCCAATGATGCGCGTTTTAGAAGCCCTGCCTTGAGCCACATTTTGGTTAGCATCGCTTCCATGATTGTCGTGGCCTTGAAAGAGCTGCGGGTGTCGTGGCAGAGGTGGCGTGATTGGGAGAACAAGCGCTCAACGGAGACACTCGTACTGGGAATAGCCAAAAAATCCCGCGCCATTTTCGAAACAATGGGGAAGTCTTGCTCGTGTGCCTATAGGATAGATCAGTGACCATAAAAATCAACTGCATTCTTATTCACCTTCCACCATGCTAATGGCGCATTCAGCCCTCGGCGGTCCTCGAGTTTGAAAGCGGTTCACCAGCGCACTAACTCGGAGCCCTCTGGGGCTTCTTCTTCCTCGACACGACATCAAATATACATACGTCAGCGAGCAACGAGTTCTGGGTTACGGGTTGGGAAGCATTCGGTGGACCATGCTCGGCCGCCACCTTGGCATCGTGGATCAATTTATACGACCCGTACACATACTCGAAGAGTATACGCGCTGAAGACGCCCGGTTAACGGACTTGTGGGTGGAGGTCTGAGCTGAAAGAATGTGGGCACCATCGGAATTCGGCAATAACAATATCCGACAATCCTTCAACCAAGTCCCACAGATTACGTGGTGAAACCGTTTGTTTGCTAACCGTTTACCGTTTGACCCGGCCAGCAAATCAAACGAAAATAAAAACGATTTTAACCGTTACCGGTTTCAAACGGAAATGGTTGGAGCCCTACTTGGAGTAAAGTTTCCTGATGCAGTGTCGAGTCCTGGAGGTGATTCTTTTGGTCGGTTTGGGCATCTTGCGTGTCTATGGTGCAGCGGAAGTTCTTTAAAGAGGTGAGTTTCTGCTTCATAGTTGCCACAAAGTTGCATAAAAGTCCGAAATCGTCTGTCGACGTTCGCCCAAAATCAGACCACTGTCAAGTGGATTTTCTGGTTCCTGAATACCGTGGCAGGCAAAGTGGACGATGGAGCCCTGGTGCAGCAAGGTTGTGTCCGCCATTGTCTCTGGATCGGCTTTGAAGCTGGTGAACCATCGCTTCGGCATGATCTCGTTTATTTCCGTCAATTCCGCCTTACAACCTGGCAGGGGAGGGTATGGATTGGAACGGTGTCTGGACCCTGTTATGCCGCCTAATCGGGCATAACAGATCTGCTATGTCTTCGGATCAAACTGCCATTCCAGACTGCCAAGCTACCGACTCGGTTCCGATATCCGCCTCCAACGACTACAAAGCTTACCGCACCCGAACTCGCACTTCTGTTCTTAGACAACTGGTACTGCGAGAATGGACTCCCGCTTGATATCTTGTCAGACCGCGGTAAGCTCTTCATGTCCGCCTTCTGGAAAGCCTTGCACAAGCTAACCGGTGTTAAACTGAAGATGTCCACCGCCTTCCACCCGCAAACCAATGGCGCTAGCGAACGAATGAACAAGACGGTAAACCAGTCTCTACGTTACCACGTCGTGCGTAAACAAAAAGGCTGGGTCCGCGCTCTACCATGCGTCCGCTTCGAGATGATGAACACGCTGAATGCGTCCACCGGATTCTCAGGATTCGAACTCCGCATGGGCCGTTCCCCACGCCTCATCCCTAGTAGCATCATGATGAGAACAATTGAAAGGCGAGCTTGGGTACCGACTGTTTGAGTTTGGGGTTGTTGGAATATTGAGAGATTGGACTATTGGACTTACTGGATTATTTCGTTCAAATCGACAGTTACGGGTCACGGACCCCGTTGTCGATGTCGAAATTTGGTCGAGGTCACGCGTCACGGAGGCGTTTGTCGAATTGGTCGGAGGGTCCCGAAAATCATTGTAAAATCGACAATAAATTTCTACGTGGTTTTGCGTCTCAAGGGATTCAGATTTCAACAGTTTCTATCATTTCACAGTCTCTCTGCTGTCATTTCCCGCCAAAAGGCCACTTTCTCGCTCAAATCCAGGCCAAAAGAAAAGACCAACAAAAATATAGCAAGGATTGTGAAACTCGATCCAAATATTTCTGGTGACAAGCAGCGTCCCGCGCTGATCACGGAATCGGTCCAATCGCCTAGTTACTTCTTCTGCCGCTATTTTTATTCCTTACGACCCTTTCCCTACAGCAAGTTCCCCATCGTGTTACTGTTTTCTCTTGTGTCCAGACCCCCTTCTGCTTCCGAGTTCTGTACCTGGTAACAAATTCCATAGAGTACACAGCTAGAATGTTCCGAGAACGGAATTATTTGAGTGTTCTCCTTTTATTTATATTACACTTTTACTATATATACTTCTCATGTATTCTGCTTCTAATAGATTTCATACATCGCTTTCGCCCCAGATTCCGTATGACGCTTTAGCCCTTCCTCGCCATCTTGATGTTCGCTCTCGCCTTGTCCCTCGTCGTCCACACTCTCGTACTCTTTTATTTTGTCATCGCACCTGTCTCCGCTCGCCATTCCGCTGCCAACACCTCATATCCCCCATTTACTACCTTGCCCTACCACCCGAGCCCTGAGGATGGTTTGACCCACTCGCACATATTTCGTCTTACGGTTGCCCTGGGAGTTGCTTGCTTGATTTATTCAGCTCGCGCTCTTGGAAGCGCCGTATGCGTGTCACTGGGTCTTAAGGGAACACTTGGCTGATGAAAGAGCATCGTTCTGGCGCAATGTCGAATTTTTTTTGCCTGTCACGCTCAGTCGAGGGTCTTGTCGAGTTGTCGAACAGCTGAAAGGGGTCACGCGTCACGCCCCCGGTTGATTTGATCGAAATAATCCAGTATCGGAATATCGGACTATTGGGATCGTCGGACTATAGGCTATCTGAACCAGTGTTGTTCAGTGTGCAAAGCTGAGAAGCTTATATCTAAAAGCACTTGTAGAAAAGAGCACTTCCTTGTGGAGTCTTAATTCTGCTATCTTGCGCAACTTTGGGGAATACTCAGTTCAGAGTAATCCACAAAGCTACCAGCAACAGGACTACATTGACCTGTGTTCCTTGGATTGCTGCATTCTGTTTGTTGGATTCTATTGTTCTTAGTATACCTGTCGTAGACACCGAGCAACCCTTTCAACGTCCCACTCAACCATGTGTCCTCTGCCATTCATATCTCTTCCATACCTTCCGCTTATCTTTGTGTCCCGCTACCACTAATACCCCTCCTACATGTCCAGCTTAACCATTTGTCATGTTACCATTCTTACCTCTTACTTATGTCCTGCTACCACTTACATCTCTTGCATACATCCCGCCCAACCCTGTGTCCTGCTACCACTCATCTCTTCCATACATCCCACTTAACTCTGTGTCCCGATACCACTCACACTCCTCCTACACATCCTGCTTAACCATTTGTCCCGCCACCAGTGATACTCCTACATCTGTCCTGTTTATACATTTGTCCCGTTGCCACTTACTCCTCTTCCATACGTCCCGCTTACCACTCTGTCCTGCTACCATTCAGATCTGTTCCTTATGTCCCGCTTACCGCTCTGTCCTGGAATATACGGAGATCCGATCCAGTCACGAAATTAAGACTGCCTCGATTAGAAAGCCCCGTGCTGATCATCTCGGCGTTTCGTGAATTTCGCAGAGGTGATAAAACCTCATCTGCAAGATCCTAACATATCACCTGCAGCACATTCGTTCCAGCATGTCCGACCGTCCAATTGACCCAAGAGACGTTCTGATTTCTCTCGTGACGGCTGCCCTCATAGCGGCTGAAGCTGACGCAGCAGCGTGCGCACAATAGACAGTTTGTGGTGCAGCCATTGGAGCCATCCAATGGCTGAATGACGTTGCGTTGTCTGGTGGCTCCGCCTGCCAAAAATGACGTCAGATGGCTGTGGCAGCCACCAGTGGCTAATTTTGGCGGGTGGAGCCATCGAGCATCGCAACATCATTTTGCCATGGTATGGCTCCAATGGCTGCAACGCAAAGTGGCTAATTTCCCATCACTGTTCAAGATACTGGGTTACTCTAGTCTGTAGTTAACCACGCGATCGTGTATAGGTCGCGCCGTTATTATATAATCATTTGAGTTTGAATCTGTTCCCACGACCTTTCTCTGTGCCGCCATTGCTCTCCGGCTTTCCTGGCCTCCCTCACCCACAACAACCGCCGATGGCAAATAGGTATCACTGGCACGGCCCTCAGGGACATCGGACCATCACCACAATTGTCAAAAAGCTGATCTCTCAGTGGAAAAATGGCCTCTATTCTTCCCAGCATAATCTGGTCGCACGCATCCTGGATGGAGAGGATATCCTTTGCTGTATGGCGACCGGTGGCAGAAAGTCCGCGCTTTCTCAGTTCCGATTCTCATACTCCTCGAAATGGCACGGAATCCCCACCTGTATCCGGATCTCACCCTTGATCTTATTCCAAACTTCTCCAGGTCCTGGAATTGAAGAAACTCGACATTATGGCGCTGGCATGCTGCCACGAGACCGTGACTGAAGCACGGATGACCGGGCGCAATCTTGTGCAGGAAATCGGTGAATGCAAGACATGGAACATTATCTGCGTCTACCCCGAGCATCTACGCGGCTACAATGAGGCTGCAATGAGGCTGCAATGAGGCTTTCTCTTCACTTCCTCTATATCCTTCTGCTCTGTATCCATTTTTGACAATGCTCCCAGCCACCAGAAGCGAGCTCCAGATGCCCTGTCTGCTCGTAAGATGGTCGAGAATCCAAAGGAAGGTTGGACTCACCATCCTGGTGGGCCAAGGATGCGGAATGGGAAGCTACCAGATGGGGAGACTCAAGATCTTTATTTCCCTGATGACCACCCCACTATGCCAGGCTGGTTCAAGGGAATGGAGCAAATCCTCCAAGAGCGGGGATTATATAGAGAAGGTCTTCTTGCGCAGTGTCCTGGTTTCAAATGTGAAGTTGGGAACACCAATTGCTGCTGCCGTCGGATTCTCTTCTTGCAACCTGATTTTGTTGGCCAGAAGTCTGCATTGGAGGAGCTGGTTGAATCCCGGGGTCACATCTGTGATTTTTATCCCAAATATCACTGTGAACTGAACTTTATTGAGATGTATTGGGGTGCAGCAAAGTTCCGGTACCGAACAACTTGAAATGGGTAAACAAGCCTTATAGAGGTCATCGGATCTTGCCTCCAAGCATGATTGCAGAGATAAAAGATTCCATTGCACAGTTCCCAGCCAAAAAATAGACACTTTTTTTTTCCCATCCCATGTAAATCACAGAAATATGGTTTTATACAATTTTTTCTTCTCTGACATCGAAATTTGATCGTGGGAAAGTATTAATAAGCGGATTACATAAGGGTGCTAGGGTTCCACGCCCTCTATCTTAATATTGTAGGATGGACAACACTCATAGCTGAGGAAACATGTGATAGAGCCAGAAATATATGAAATTCCTAGATAAATGTAATCATTACAATATCTCTCAATGCCAAAACTGGCAAATGTATCCGAGGAAGCTAGAGGGACTGAACATAATTTCTCCGTGTTTCTGGCTCTATCACATGTTCTCTAAGCTATGTATCTTGTCCATGCTAAAATACTAGGCTCCTGGGACATGTTCTCGGCATGCTAGATAGCTTTCGGTGTGAAAACAGCCTGAAACCAAAAATTACCTAATACATAATATTTTCACAAATTCATTTCTATCACTAATTGCGCATGAATTAGCTGAGTAGATCTATCTAGTTTTTATGTGAATCGGTGAAGAACTGGCTGAGATATCGGGAATTCTTTGAAAATATCCCAAAACACGATTTTTTGGTTCGCGCCTTCGGTACTGCAATTAGCTGTAAAGGGCTTGAAAACCAGAGCCTCTTTACCCCTTGGTCCACCTGAATCCATAGGGATTTGGGCTTGCGGTGCCCTGCAGAAACGATCTGCACACGTGCAATTTGCAAATGCGTACTTCCTCTGTGCAGCGTTTGTTTTGCACTGATGCGTGGTTTTCTCGCTTTTAGCCGCTCCTGTGCAAAAGCGGTTCAGCACGGGTGTATCTCAGCTGCACTCACTTCTCAGCTACAGTCTTTCCATGGTCCTTGCATTTTCTGTGGTCCTTGCATTTGTACATCACACATGAAGGATCTGTGAAATGGATTATCTGAGTATTAGAGAATGGGGTCTCACCGGATAGGATTTATGGGATGGACGAGAGCGGCTTCCCCACCGGCTACACGGGGAAAGAGCGTGTGATTGGGGCTCGCGGGACCAAGCCCCAGCACAAGCAGGGCGGGGCGAGCCGCCAAAACATCACGGCGTTGGTGACCATCCGCGGTGACGGCAAGATGGTGGTGCCACAGATGATCATCTTCCCGGGGGTGAATTTCCAGTCGTCGTGG
Source organism: Mycena olivaceomarginata (assembly GCA_029378375.1). Taxonomy (NCBI): domain Eukaryota; kingdom Fungi; phylum Basidiomycota; class Agaricomycetes; order Agaricales; family Mycenaceae; genus Mycena; species Mycena olivaceomarginata. Next base: position 28,398 of record JARKIC010000053.1, read on the forward strand.
AACACCGGCAACACTATCAATGCCTTGTGAGCTCATCCGACAGTTGGTAGATGTCATCGAGAACTCACCTTCGACCAAACAGCATCGCCAAATCACTCAACGGCTGGACCAACGGAAAATTGGGCTATGAATGGCTCATGAAGGTCTTTGACCCCGCGACGAGGGAGGAAGCCAATGGGCTCCCACGTGTCCTGCTCCTGGATGGGCACAGCTCGCATTATTCTCAGAAGTTCCTGGACTACGCGCGTGCGAATAACATAATCTTAAGAAGCCCTAGGAGTTTTGCTTAATTATTTGCCGTTGAGACGGGAATCCAGGATTAATCCCGGATTGATTAATCCATCCAAAGGTGTCAGCGGGGATGCTCAGAGTAGGGTATAAGCAGAGATTAAGCCGGATTAAATCTGATTAAATCTGATTTTTTGCGCGCTACAAAAAGCACGACATGCAGGGTTCGAACCACGAACCAAACCCACATCACCCATATACTATGCCGGAGCCCACAACCACTACACTAAGCCATAGATGTAGGGATGGGTCTTCTACACTAGATGTGAGCTATCAGAATGATAGGCCATACAATGAGATCCCCCTACGTGAGCTGTTGAGATGGCAATCATTAATCCTGGATTAATTAATCCATCCGAGGTGTCAGTGGGGATACTCAGAGTAGGGTATGAGCAGGGACTAAACCGGATCAAACCTAATTTTTGCGGGCTAATTAATCTGTAGCACAGGACAGCAGGCAAGACATTAATCAGGATTAAACTTGTGATTAATCGTGTTTGGGCCACGGTTCAAACCGGGTTGAGCGGCGATTGATCCGGCTTTAGGGTGGACAGGATACAGCCAACCCAATCGGTCCGGCTCTCGGCAGAATAAGCGAGCACTGATGCGGCTTCGGCTGACACGCTGTGTCACACACAGGTAACACATGTTTGGCAACAAAAATAGATCTTGGCAATATTGCTTCACGTGTTTCTTCCTTCGATTTCGAGTTCTTCGTAGAGAAAACTCACAGAGACGTGTATTTGGAAGTAAAGACTACAATTCAGGATCAAATACAATTATAATACGAGTAGCAGACCAGTACAGCAGGTGTGGCTTCCATCCAACTTCAGTCACGTAGATGTTGTCAAGGACATCGTGACAAGGCTGCCACATCAGCCGGTTACTATGCTCTTGACAGAATCCACACGTCAATTGGGTTGGGACCATTTTGGCAGCGGATTGGGAGCGAACCGTTGCACCTTAGGCTTTCTGAAATCTGGGTCAAAGAATCTGAAATCCGGTTTAAACAGGCTTATACGGGAGCAAAAAATTCGACAGCAGTGGGAGTCGACCCTCCACGGGCGAACAGATAAGAGACGTAGATACCAACTAAGCTATTCTGGCGATGAGATGGCTGCACCCCCCACAGTCATTTTGGCCTTCACCTCCTCAGGCTCTTGCCAGGGTAAAATAAATTTAATACCACGTGAATTACAAAGATAAGGATTCCATAGCCTGAGTTATTTTCTCCTTCAGGTACTCTCTCTCCTTCGCCCTTTCTGCCTCAATGAAGTTGATCACATTATCTGTTGGTGTAAGTAAGTCCTCATGCCCACCCATCCGCACCAATTTCTTGGCGTCTTCGATGCGCCGTTCATACATTGAGGCCTTCTGCCGGGCATATGCAGTATGTCCGGGTTGATTTAGGGAATGCAGGTCTCCCAGTTGAGACCACACTAGCTGCATTTTGACAAAACTGCGGATGGTGCGGAATAGTTCCACGAGTTTCTGTTCCTTTTGTTCCTGCCAACGTTGCATTTCTGCCTCGGCACGGAACCATTGAACTCGATCACCTGGGAGTGATCCATTTCGAAAATATCCAATGCATACACAAAAAAAAAAATCACCTTCATTGGACCATGCATCCATTTCAGTTTGTGAAAGTTTTCCCATCTTTCCCAGTTGCCACAACCAGCCTTCAGGTCTATCCTCCCGGTCATCATCATGTTGTGATGTGGTTCTCGCCCTGGAGGTGTCAGCACGTGGAGCTGAATATTAATTAGAGCTTGTAAGGATAGCAAGTCAATAATGGACAAGACCTGATTTCCGTTTTTGCATTTGAGTGCCACTGACAGCTAACAGCAAGAGAACATAAACATCGATTCTGGAATATTGAAAGCTACCCACCAGCCGTGGTTGTATCCCTTCCAGTTGAAATTGGCGGTGTGATATTTGAAGGACTTGCACTTATTCCTCCTGACACCCGCCACAGGAGGCCATCTGTGAATCTGGAGTCTCCAACTTGGCGTGTTTGCCGGACTGATTTCATGAATGTATCTGCCTCAGTCAAGCGTGGATAATGAGTGTTCGGGCCATCTGTCAGAGCCCCAAGACGAATCATTGCTTGTCGTGCAGCCTCATATGTCTGCATGTGGCGGTCCTGTCGCTTTGTGGTGTCGGCTATCTGGGAACCTGCTCTAGTATTGTCCTTCTGCTGCCTGTCATTTTTGCCCTTGCGATCTCGCAATGCTCTAAGCGCCTTCACTACATTCTGAACAGCACGGAGAGCATCAAAAGCTTGACCCTCTCTCCATTGCACCTCCTCAGCCCCCAGTGTTGCAACATCCAGCTCCAGGCGTTCCGTAGAGGTGAGATCAGAAGGAAGAAAAAGTACTTCAAACTCTACTGGCACAACAGGTGATGCAGTTGCCGGAGCCCGGACACCGATTATCCATCTGTTCCTTGGGAAGACATTGCCTGTAATCCATCCACCTTCTTGTTGCCAGTGAGACCGTGGTCAGTAGCGCGTGGATAGCGTGGCTCGACGTGGATGGGAAGAGAGGTGGCTCGGCGGCGATTTTTGCGACGATTCATTGAAGTCAGAAGTGGCCGCGCGTAGGGAGGATACTGGGGATGTGGTGACCGCCATTTGTGTTCGTTATAAACAGACTCGAACAGCGGAACTTGCCAGTTTGCTTGCCCAAGGCAATCACGGATCAAATGCGCCTGAGCCACTTGCTTTCGTTCACCATCTACCCCGACTGCAATTGAGGTTGCTCGGATAACAAAGAGAAAAAACTTGTGTCGACATCACAGTGCTACTGTAACTGAAGAATCTAGACCCACACCCAAGCCCTCCAGCGCAAGAGTGTCTGTCTTGGCGTACACGACAGCACTTACAAGAAATCATGTCATATTAGGATTTTCGGAAGTGCTACTGTAACTGAAGAATCTAGACCCACACCCCAAGCACTCTTGCACCGGGCTTGGCATACATGACAGCACTTAAAATATTGTACAAGAAATCATGTCATATTAGGATTTTCGGAAGGATTCCCCGATTCCCCGACGGTTCAAGTGAATTGGAAGCTTTACTATACTCGGCTGCACTCACTCAACACCGGTTTCAGCACGTAAAGAGAGGACAAGAAAACAAACTGTTGACACACTGAATGTTACGACCCACTGTCAGGCTCGTCTCGGAGATGTATACATGTTTATTTCATGACCCAAGAACGGTCGGATCAAGAATTATAGGCTGTTTTACTGTCAGGCTCGTCTCGGAGATGTATACATGTTTATTTCATGACCCGAGAACGGTCGGATCAAGAATTATGGACTGTTTTATTGTCGGCAAGCCTGTTACGAACACCGGAAGAAATTACCGGTCCTTTACAATCGGTGTTCCACCTGTCGGGCCCACAAAGCAAAACTGAAACCGGTGCTGGTGCGAGAAAGATCAACTTGTCCCACGCGAATTCAATGGAACTCTTGGCAGTTTCATTTTGTTGGCGCTCAAGCTTGGAAGCTCAACTTGTTAGCATTCATCATGTTTGGAAGCCAAACATGGTTCAACCTGCGGGCGCGCTCATTTATCTCTCGCTTCCAATAAAATCTTCTCACTTTCACCTCAGGAATGATCCACAAAGCGGCGTACTCAGCAGGTTGATTTCCGTCGGACTCAATCCGAAAAGGGCTCTAACTCCTGGCGCAATCAATCTCGAGGTCACTTGAGAAAAAAACCCGACAAATGTTACTGGTCCAGCTCAACGAATCATGGGGTAGAACAGATTGAGATCGCCGAGTATGTGACGAGCGTGTCTCACGGTTGAGCCTCGTCGATTACACCACTTACTTGGGGCTCACTCACTGTATGGATACACAAATTCTAACCCCAAACACGAGATTGGGAACATAACTCTCACGTTTACCATTTCAGAGCCCCAAAACCTGGCTCTTCGAGGTTTCGTGGCCCCTTCACGCCTCTTAGACTCTTCGCTCTGCCAACGCCTCCTACCCCTTGGACTCCTACCCCCTACCATGCGTCAGGGCCAATTCACAAAGCCTCAACGACTCCACATTGAGTCCTATCTCGAGGCATTCACCACTCTTCTTGACGACGGCTTGGAGGGCAAAAAGCTGACAGATTGGAAACAGAACACCGCCTCGGATATCCTGGGCTCTGCACAGTTTTCAGATCTCGATACGACGGTGTTTAGTCGCAAGCAGTGGTTTGATGTGGGTTTATTCCGGTCTCGTTGCTTTCCTTTCTCTAATCCCTTTGGCAAAGATGATTGTTCGCAAATTCACCAACTATCGAACACAAGTCTATCTCAAGAATTCCGAGACACTCAACCCGCCTCAGCCCCCATCCCCTACCGGGCCATTATTCAAGTTTTCCTCTGTCCTTACCGGCCGCCAACTCTTCGCAAAGGACAACAGTGCCAGCATCAGCTCCGCGGCTGCACAACTTCTCACTGCAAAAGGCCATGGCACCCTGGAGAAATGGCTGCGAGCGGTAGAAGCCGTTCCACTCGATGCCATCAGAGTGGTGATCGGGATTTTCTGGCATGTGGAGCTCGTGATGGGAGCATCAATCTCTTCGCACTCCGCATTCGCCGCCACATCCATTCCTTTCGAGTCCATGCAGCTGTTTCTGCCCTTTCTTGGGATGCCTGTGCGGGCGATGAGCGAACTGTTTTCATCGGAATGAAAGATTGTTCCGTGGAAGGATTCACCTTCAATTTGAATGGTAAGGTGAGTATATTTGCTCATTTCTTCTGCCCTTTTTATTTACTTACATGCGCAGGTTGAGCACTTTCTGGTTTTACCCGCATCCGCCAGGGATGCAGTGATGCTGATAACATGCGGCCGCCACGGAATATTAGCCATCACTTCCAACCATAGAATGATTTTCAGGGAACGCAAATGTAGGAGCTCACTACGTTCGGGTCAAAGCCAGTGCTTACGTTATTTATTCACAGACCAGGCGCTGGGTGAAGTACAGATTTCAACTACGAAGGAAATTGTCAGGCAATGGTCTTCTCGGACGAGGACCTGTGGATCGAAAGCGAAGGAGCCTCATTCCCGAGACGCGTCAGGGAATATTGAGCAGTGCATCGTTCTTCAAACAAACAACTCCCATGACGCCTTTAAGCTCATTGATTTGGGCCGTGTTGGCCACAGAAACAAGAAGGATATTTCTGTGTAAGTATTCCATTTTCCATTATTCAACCGCAGTCATATTCACCAGATTCAGTAGTAACTGGAGCCCGCTTCACACCGCCGTATTTGGCCCAGAGAACCTGTCTGATGAGGAGTTGACTGACGATGAGTGTGATGGGGAATAGTTGCATGTATATGTGGGGGGCGGGGGGCGGGATACTATACTGTACACCTATTGGACGAAATTTCCGAGGAGCCTCTTCGGACAATGCCGGTCGCTCGAAATTTTGAGGATTTTTGTACTCAAAAAAAAATCATGCCCCTGAGTCTCAAGATATAAATCGTTTGCCTCTTAGCTTTTGCTTCCAGCACTTTTGTGGGGCGAAAAAACTTGCAGGCGTTTGATCATCAATTTTTGGCAGGGAGCCTTTAATGTTTAACGCAAATAAACAACGGGCTACAACTATAGGCGGTGCCCACCCCCAATACCCTGAAATTACCCATACTTTGGGCTGTCTACTGAAGGCAATGGTTTAAGACGGAGTAGACTGTACATTAAAGGTGTGAGAGTACAATTATCCTTGTTTCTTGATATTGGTCGGGTCAGAATAGGCAGCTAAAATCACAACCACTGTGGTATCAAAGGGCATCAAGGCATGATTGTAGGTGAGAATGATCCGGGTTCGATTTCTGTGATCTATTGGCATTTGGCATGGGCCATCAAAACATCACATCGGAGTTGAATACAATATTTGCCAGGCCCAAAGCTGGGGGCTGCCACTGGCCCTATGTGAGCCGACCTTATGCACTTCATATGATATTGTGGGTATAAACTCTGAGAAAATTTCGAGCTCCGGAGCACCCTTGCTCTCCACCCTCATAATGGGACCAGTTTCATGCGACCCGATGATCCTATTTCTCCCGACAAGAGGTAAAATTTAACTTCCGGACAACTCATTCTCTCCATTGGCAGTGTAAGAAACACGGCAAAATGGTTCAATTCTTTTGAGTCAGTGGGTGACTTCCCGTAAGGAAAATTTATGCTGGGGGAATATTTCGGAGGAATGCCGAGACAGCTGTCGGGACCCCATCGGTTCGGACATCTCAAAGCGGACACATTTTATTCTGCATCACTCGAATAGAATAAGTTGCTGGAGGAGGGGTCGCTACCAGGACCCCTGATAATCCCTTTGGAGGCCAGGTCCCAAAAATCTTGAATCGGCGGATTTTTGTCCGGACTGGTTTCGCCTAGTCTCCCGTAGTCAGAACATAAATACTTTTATTATTATTCTAAGGTGGGGAAAAAACTTGAATTTGCCGAAATTTGCCGCCATCAAAATTACCAGATTTAGGTTTGACACCTGCGGCAGAATGTGAAGAGTGCACGGAGACCAAGGCCTGCGTGCGGCCGCAGCCCGCGGCATCGGCGGACATTCGTCGGAGTTTAAAAAGCTTCAGACGGACGGACAGGCTTAATTTTATAAAGAGGGAGATTTTAAGGTGGGGAAAAAACTTGATTATGGTCTGATTTCACTCGCGCATCCAGAACCAAAGGTCCCAATGCGGCTGGTCTCCGAAACCAAATAAAGAAGGAAACCCTTCTGGGGATAGCGCCTGATTACGACATCGGTGGGTAGGGTAGTAAGCAGGATCTTTCGGGCCAATGCAAGCCTTCTATGGAGTGGAAGGTGAATGCTTCGACATAGCATACAGTACAGAGTAAGAAAACCGCGAGGGAAAGCCAGCCCCCAAGTCGACCTGAGGTCGCTGACTTGAGTCAAGTCAAGTCGAGTCACTTGGTATTCGACTTTCAAAAATCGGCTCAAAATTGTCCGAGATTACTGTAAATACCCCTTTACAGCTCTTTGCGGAACTTAGGGCACGGCCCGTTTTTTGGGGGTTTTTTTTTGTAAGTTTTCGCGAGATTCCTGATTGTGAGCTCAATTCTCAACCGTTTTCCTTGAAAGTAGGCTCATTCGATTCAGACGGGAAATCCGAAGGGCACCTGGCAGCCCAATTTTTTCTAACTACCTCAAGATCATTTGGTGGGTCAAATTTGGGTGTTTTTGGCTGTACAAGAGCAGCCTGGGTCTCATAGCAGTAATAATGCTCGGATTGACCTAGATTTTTGATACGATGTACTTTGCCGAGGGCATCCCGTACCGGGATAGTGAATATGGTGCATACTTCAAATATATAGATTGTAGGGAAATTCACTTTATATTCTGCATTCCAAAGTGTGTGATAGATTGGAAGAACAGGTCACATTCACGATGTCCTCCGGAATACGGCAAAGTACATCGTATCAAAAATCTAGGTCAATCCGAGCATTATTACTGCTATAAGACCCAGGCTGCTCTTGTACAGCCAAAAACACCCAAATTTGACCCACCAAATGAGATTGAGGTAGTTAGAAAGAATTGGGCCACGAGGTGCCCTCCGGATTTTCCGTCTGAATCGAATGAGCTTACTTTCAAGGAAAATGGTTGAGAATTGAGCTCACAATCAGGAATCTCACGAAAACTTACAAAAAAAAAAACCAAAAAAACGGGCCGCGCCCTAAGTTCCGCAAAGAGCTGTAACAGGGGGGAAAAAGTCAGAAAGTCAAGAAACAGATGATTTTACAATTTTTCCAGCATTGAAACCAGAGATTGCAAACCAACTTTGGGGGGTTTGTAGAAAAATAGGTTGCAGATATTCGCCGGTGAAGCGTGACCTGCTTTTTAGTGTTTTGTAGTGCCCACGAGCATGGGTACAATTTGGAAGAGAATACAGCAAATGCTACATATGGGATGTCTTGCCATTACAGATGACTACGCAGTCAACTCGCACCCTCGTCAGCATTAGTGCGTTGGTGCATGTCGGGTGGCGAACTCACAGCCCTTGGCACGCGATCGGCTGACCTGTTTTGCTGCCAAAAGTTCTCCCATCTCCAGTCCCTCATCCACGTCTTTCCCAGCCAGCGAGGATAAAATCTGTGCGAGAGAATCAAGCTCGCGCTTAATTGTAGAGCGCATAACCTCAAATGCCTCCAAAACATCTCGACCACCTTTTGGCCAGGAGTGGTGCGACCCGGGAGACAGAGGAGGCTTCCACCAACGCCTGAGTATACATGGAAGCTCCTTGCTATGCATAAGAGATGGCCTAATATTAAGGGTTTTTTTAACCCTTAGTATTTCATCGAAATGAATATAGATACACTCATAAAACCCTCGGTTTATCATGCGGCTTTGCACAACCTGTCTAATGTTGAAGTGTCTGTCTACGAGAGACTAGTCAATGATCGGGCTCTGCGAGTAAAGCAACCCGGTCCGACCGTCGGGCCGGGACCGCAACGGAGTCTCTTTCAAACCGCCAGCATCTCTAAAATGGTAATTTTGTCAACTTAGCAAGTCTCGCTTGTTTATCACATCGCACGATCCCTAGGCTAAATCCTCGATATAGGTGTGTGTGTTCCGTTTGTTCTACCTCTCATTTACCCCTGCCGAGGTTCTCATGCAAAAGCCGCATGACTGGGAGCGTGATGATGTGTATGGAATGCCGGTTCTCGTACGCCGAGACGGGGAAGTGACATTTTCGATTGTTCCCGCAAAGGTACCGTGGATCTCGCGCCGCAGCTGGGACACCGACTGATACTAACCGCAGGCAATCATGTTCAAGTTCAATGTTCAACACGATTGTAAGTCCGCAGAGTGCGAGGCCACTGGGGTCCGTTCACGGATGCAAGAGCGCGTTGAATCCGACAAGACTGAGAACTTCATTGTGCACAATTTCCACAACGCTCATCTTCTTCGCGCAACTCTTCCTCGGAATCTAGTTGCTCCAATTCCTTTCGTTGCCGACCGCACGGTGAAACATCACGAGCTTGCTGCGGAGTTCCGGGAACAATGTGCAACGAAGAAACGGAAGCGAGCACAGGAGGATAGGGATGAAGAGGTGAACAGAAAGCGTCGAAAAGCTCCGAAGAAAGCCGTAGAGCGAAGGCGGAAGACTGCTGGAAAGCTGGAGGGTACCCGGATAATGACCTGGACACCATAGCTGGTAACCAGCCGCATACAACATTGGAGCCAGTTTCAAAGAAAGATGGCTACCATATGGTCAAACCAGCTGCGATCGACCTGGGGGCACTTTGGCGGTGTATCAGGGCAAAAGGACAAAAAGAGACCTGGATGGGCGATGCAGAGCAGATGAATCTGTGATCTTTATTGACAAAGCTGAACGTGAGACTTGGTGGAGATGGTGAACATGGTGGCGAAGGGGGCGTCGGGGAGGCTCCCACTTTCAATGCCAACGTGGTGCATTTCGAAAACATGAAGGCCTTCTGCCATCCTGAACTGAGGTATGCCGATGCGTTTTCATAATTGTCGAGCCGCTGAAAAGCTAGGCCCATATACTGCCATGGTTTGCTCCCAAAGCACTATTTGACGACAGCGACCTGCATGCCACTGTGCTGTTGAAGTCCTTCTGAAACACGAGGGCAAGGGAGTGGACGAAATCAAGGCTGACTTCGATGCTGTGGAAGAGGCAAGGCCTCACCACGACATACGTCAATTGATCTACCTGCGACAGGGATGAAAGATATCGGGACTCTCCGAGGAATGAAGCAATCTCCCGAAGCTCAGGAATTTTCAGTGGGTGAGTCTCGTCTTTTCCTCTCATTTCCCCCCATATCCGGTACGTCAAAGCTCAGGATTGCAAGGCCTGTGTTCACTCACGGTATCCAGAAATGTTCACATCACCTATCCGGGTAATGTATACCATTCTGAAGGCACCATGAGAGTCTCTGGAGAACGGACTGCCGACCTCCTTGTGCGGTTTCTGCACGATCTGCTGAATATCCGAGGACTACAACTTCAGGTGGAATTGGCCCTCGAAGAAGCCAAGACTCTGGCAAACTGCCGCCGTATCCTTTCCCGGTGCAAGAGTCGCCGTCAGGCCGAGGATAGAAACTGTAGTAGATAAAATGAAAATAGATATACCGTATGCGTATGTGAACAGAACGGATCAAACTCCAGGGTTTAAGAGGGGTTCAACTGTACTTCATGCCGGTTGATGGATAACGGATGTCAGCTGCACAATATAACCATATGGGGATCCAGCTTCGGACGGACAGAAAGCTCAATCTTATAAAGAGGGAGATTCCCAGCTGCGTATAGATCTCGCCCTTTTCATCTTAAAGGCATAATCTGTCCAATACGATAATACGGACCCTCGGGACGATAATCTGGACCGTCGGAAAGACTGCCCCCTAGCTGCAGCTGCGTAAGTTCTTTGGCATTGAACCATGCATTTTCACACCTTGAACGAAATTCATTGCAGAAGACCCGGCCTGTCGTCACTTCTATATATCACCGATGCCCCACCCGTTCCAGAAATTCTTTCAGCCTTGAATTCCTGCAATCCAGATCTCCTCTTTGGGTGCTACATCGACTGGATGGACGGCGACGACTGTAACTTTCCATCAGGACTGCTGGTGTGGTTAGAAGTGAGCACCTTACATCAATTTGGATGGTCAACTTCATCTCAGTGCAGGACATTCAGCCGCCTCCTGTGGGCTTGATTGAGCTTTGGGAAGACTACAACTTCATGTATCTGTGCGGTGATCTGTGGACTGAGGACAGTTGGGACGAGCCACCCGAATTCTCGTACAACTACAGCCAGATTCTGACAGAGGCCCCGCCACAACTGATCAGAATCCTTCAAGCATGTAGAGTTGCTCCTGAACCACACCAATTGACATTCTGTCATCGAGTCTTGGATTTGTCTTGGGCAGAGATGAGGGAAGCGATCTGTTATCTACGTCCGGTCATGTGCGAAGACGAGGGAGGACTGTGGGAACTCCTCTGTTACGCGCCCCCACCGCTATTCCCGTATCTCACCTATGATTACCTGCGCGCCATGAGGTCCATCATCGAACATAAACTACCCCGGATATTCATGCGAGTTGCATTTTTCATATGTTTCTCCCCACATTTTAAATGCAACTTCTAGGTGGGATTTTGCCAAGTGGGAAATTCAAGTTGAATACCGCGAACGGGAAGCGGTATCCGTATTCCTTTACATTTTGAAAGGCGTGACCTTGTTGCATTCCTTTACATTTTGAAACGCGTGACCTTATTGCATCCATTTTCTGAGGCGCACGAGCCAGCAATGGATAGTCCTGGTCATTACGGTCATTTTCTCGGAGGCAATATTGACCTCTCCAGCGGCCAATCAGTCCTTCATGCGTACCGAACAAAAAATGATTGCCTTCCGCAGGGCGACCACAGCAATCTGAAGCTTGCCTGTGATGGCCAGGCACTCAATTCCAGTTGAGGATATGTTTGTTGGCCCAGATTTGTAATTCAGATGCAAGTTCTGGCCACGATGTACCGACTGGAATTAAGGAAAGATGAGTGCCCCAATAGACAGATGCATATCGCAGATGGGGTGGACACTCGATTGGTAACTTGGATGCTGCCTTGCATACATCTCCGAACCAAGACTTCTTCTTGCGACGTGCAAGTTCAACTGAACTTTGCAGGCATATGCGCGCAATTATTGGTGCCTTTGGGCTGAGGAGATATTGAAGATACACTAGCAACAGCCTGATTTCAAAACTCGCTTTTTCCCTGGATTGCGCTTGCAATTCTGAACAAGACTGTCGGTTCAGAATCGCGTAGTTCAAATTTCTCATGCCACGGAAGCGATGGAACTTGGAAGAGTTCTATTAGCCGAGAGAACAGGCGATTGATTACATCTTATGCCTCCTGCAAATCCTTTGGCATTCGTCCACAATGATGAAGCCAATGCCCATGATGATGACCCCGATCCAGAGTGCCATAAATATGGCATACATCAATTGCTCTTTCTTCAAGGAGGCCTCGTATATCTCCACAATATTTCCCACCAATCCCGCCGGATTGGCAGCACTCCCTCCAACCGCAGCTTCTGCAATTGCCTGCACAACTTCCTCTATTGCATCCTGTGATAAGAGGAGGGCGCTGCTATTCAGCCGAGGAATATCAAAGACGAGATTGGATTGCAAGAATGTCAAGGCGGTCTCAATTTCATCAACCTTGTTCCCCAAAATGCACTGCATGAAATTCTGCATTGGCGAGTCTAACATGGTTCCGCCGAAAGCGGTGTTGATTGCGGTTTGGATATCTGCGTAGGCTCCAGCGATGGTGTCATTCAAGACAGTTGTCGTAGTATTGATCCAACCGAAAATGCCACTATTGACTGCGGTCTGGATTCCGTCCATCTGCGAATTGAGTGTCTGTGCATACTCTACGGATTGGCCAGTGATGCTGCTGTTGAGGGAAGTGTATATCACATTAGAAATGGCGGCTACTTCAACGGAAATCTTTCCCCAATAGCGAGATCGAAGGCGATGAAGATCGAGGATCTGCAGCTGCACGACAATGATACCGCACACCCCTGTGAAAAGGCACGATAGTGCCGGGGGACAGAAGACATAATACAGCAGCCATTCCGGGGAGGATCTCAGATGAAGCCACTTCGAAAGTAGGCACAACAAGGGGTGGGATATTTCGGAACTCATGGAAAGCAATGCTGACTCAGAAAGATTTCCCTCCGGAGTTGTGCCAATGTTCCACCTGTTGGCGATTTTTGAAAGATGCGCTGTAAGTCCACGCATCAAGCCCCACTGCACTAGGCAGTAGGTCCCCGCCATGGAAATTGCAGCGCAGAGAGCAAGCATGGTGCCAGTTTCCGAGACCCTCTTCAAGTCACTACTGAGGTTGTCGATCATGGAAGTATCAAACTTGTCGCAGAACTCAATGTTCACCATACTGGGGACCGGCAAAAGATTAGGGTTCGTGGAGAGGGACGCGAATGTGGCATTTATTTCACCCTTCAGGTCGGAGAACGGTGTGTTAATGCTGACGAGAAGACCATGAGGCGACGACAATAAAAGAATTAAGTAGCCTACATATTGTCCACAATTTGCCGCAATTCATCCCAAGTGGGAAGTTGATTGTTTAAGTTAGTCAACTGGTCCTACAATGTGGTAGGAAGGGTGAGACTTTGGAGGGAGCTCAAATCTGGTGGAGATAAATTTGGTGTGGGGATGTTTATTCCTGGTACTCGATTCGCTGCAGAAATTGCACTCTGAACCGCAGATGTTGCCGCAGAAAACGTCTGCTGAATGTTGTTTGCGATACCATTTGCCGCAGATTCGACGACAGTTGTTGCCTAAGGATATTATCAGAAATCGACTTGTACGCTATATAGAGCTTATCGACCTCAGCTACCGCGGCGGCCAGGACAGCCACTCCAGCTTGTAGGACAAGCTGCAGGAAGCATAGAAAGGTCGACCGATACGTGTTGACAAAAAAAGTCGATAACGGCTTCGATCACGGTGACGGAAAGATCTAAGGCCGCCCGTGCGCCATTCAGCGAGTCGTTTATGGCTCTGGAAGCATCCATACAGCTCAAAGCCGCCACAGAACTTGGGGCTTATCGGCTACGTCCGCCTCACCAAACTTCTGTATTTCCAGCCATCTATTTCAGGCTTCGGCATCCTGGCTTCTCATGCACGGCCGCGCGGCCGAAACCGCATTTGTCCCAAGTTGTCCCGTTCCTCTCTTCCAGCTGTCAGTTAAATTTGTTCACCCCGCTGTTTTCCCTCATATTTATACCAGCATTTTTGTTCGTCCCCGTTGGACCTAGTTTTTCTACCAGTCGAACAGTAACATAATGCGCATCCCTTGGAGCAGATTTCATTGAGATTCACTCAGAATTAAATGACTTGGAGGCATTCTTTCCCTCAAGGCCTGTCAGCCGCGGCTATGTGTCGCGGCGTCCGAGGATCTGGCTCATCTCGGGCATGGTTATGGAAAAGCACCTCAAGAAAGTCTCCGAGACTCAAGAAGCCGTAGAAAGAGAGGAGGTCGTCCATCTTCTCCCACTTGGAGCGTTTCGCAGCGCGCAGGCTGGGTGCGGATATGGTTTGAGCTTGGCGCGAATTGTGAGAGATGGGTTGGAGGAGGTGGAGAACTTGAAGGGATACGGTTCACCGCGAACGCTTGGAGATCGAAGAATTGCCATCTTGAAAGATTGCTGATTGAGGCTTCAGATGAGATGGGAGCAGTCCAGGTGGGTGGCACATCGCTGTGTCTCTTGTATCCAGGCTCTCAGTCTCTGGCTGAGTAGTGTTTTTCTGGTGTGGTTTCTCTGCTAGATGCTTTATCTAGAGACTAGGATCAGAAAGATAGGGGCCTTGTAAGATTGGACACACTTCTGAGTGCTGCAGTCCCTTTTTGTGCATTAGCTATGTTTGCTTTCTTCTTTCTTGATTGTCTGCCCATTGGTCTTGAGTGTAGAAATGAGGAAGTTGTGGAAAGAGTGGTTTGCGCAGCCAAAACGAGGCTGCAATGCGGCCGCAACGTGTTTCCCAAGTTGTGGGAAAGGTCACGTGCCTGATTACATAATCATTTCAAAAATTTTGCTTTGGAAAAGCAAACCTTGCGCCAAATGAAATTATAATGTGATTGGTACATTATTTCCAAAAAAGGAAAGAATTGCTTATTTCACCCTCATGGTGAAGATTTTCAAGGAAATCTTCCCCAAGGACTTCTTGTATTACTTATTAGAGCATTTCTTGGCAGCTAGAATCTCCCTACATGCCCTTGTTTCACTGGAATAAAAGTTGTCACACTCTGCTTATGTAAAGGTGCTGGGTTCCCACGACCTCCACCTTATGACTCTGCGACCAACTGAAGCTCCTCTCGGGCAGGCAAATCGTGGAACTAAAATGTTGACTACAACAACAGATCAGCATGCAAATCATTCTCTCTCAATTGCAAAGAGCTCCTAGGGCATGGAATGTGTGAAATATGTTGCAATCATCACCGCTTCCGAAAGCAAGACATATTTAGTTGCTTCGTGTACCGCAAGGTTGTGTATATCCAACATGGTTCGGCGATCTCGGGGATGTTGGATCTCATCTAATACAACGTTGAATAACCCACATCCTGAGCAATAGCTCGTATGCGACATGATGTTAGGTACGGGCATCCCTCAACAAGAAAAAAAAAGGTCAAGTCAGGCAATCATGAGGACTAAAGGAGACCAATCCTGAGGTCAACTTGATTTCAAAAGGGAGGAGTTTCACTTTGGACGTCATCGTTAGGGGAGATCCGCTGCGAAACGGCTTGTATGCCATAGGCTTGTGATGTTTGGTTGCAGCGCTAGTTCTGGAAGTGGTTAGTTAAAACTTGCCTTGGATTAAGATCTTGAACGCCCCATCACAGACTGTCTGTGACTCGAAGGTGTAGCATATACCTTCAAACACAACTGAGGCGTTTTCGGCTGCTAAGGAATGAATTAGCAACTGGTGTACGTAAGTGCTTGAGAAGAAACAGCGCATTGGCAGGCACGAAGCCACACTGAATAACCTCCCACCCCCACTCTACGCGTTAACGTCTTTGTTCTCAGCATTAATCAAGTCGGAGTTTTGATGCTATGCAATTGCTTAAGCATATTTGCATCAGAACTGGGTGTCAAGTGAGATTACAGTCTGTAGAACACAGAGTGCTTGTCAAGCCCATACAGTATTCGATTATTTACAGCATAGCCCATTGTCCTGCAAGAGGGCCTATTCCGAGGCAGAACGATCTGGTCGCAATATTGACATCGTTGAGGTATCCTTGGCCAGAGCTTGTTTGGGAAAATTTTAGTCAACGTGAACGTGCGACCGATGGTACAGACAAAAAAGAAGAGACTCAGGTGGAGCCCCCGGCGTTGACCGGGAGTTCCATCCTGTTAAAGTTAGCCGTCCAGCCCAGATGCCGCCAGATCGAATCCCAAACACAATGAATGTCGTTTGTCGCCGTAGTACAAAAGCCAGTATAAACGAGCGTCAAACGGGTGAAGAAAGCCACGTCACCCTCCCTCGAGGCTTTATACCGCCCCACATACTTCTCCGATACCCCCGAATGTCCATTGCCGTGATCCGCGCATATCCCCGCGCCTCGCAGCGCGCAACCGAATACCGCCAAATTCTAACACACCCCCTCGCGCAAGAGGCCCAAAATCCGCCGTCCCGCCCCGAGTTCTTCCCATCCATCCTGCTGACCAAATCCCGCCAGCCCCGCCCCGAGCCTGTGCAAGTCGATGCACCCTGCTCGTGCTGTGTTGCTGCCACCGCCGCCTACCGCGGCCACGAGCCATCCCAGCTCATCCCACTGAAGCTTCATTCTCTTTCTTGAGTGCAATCGTGCGGCACCAGTGGGGGCTATTTTGAATGTTATTTCAATCCACCACTCCTCTGCACTCCTCTTGTCTCCTTCTTCCCTGCTGTGCCCTGGCTTCTCTACTTCGGCTGACCTGCACCCTTCTAGGCCAAAGCCAAAGCCAAAGGCGCCGCCGCCAAAGCCAACGCAAAGGAAGCCGCCGCGCTCGAGCGCGCGTGTGCCGAGTACGAGAAGGGTAGGACTGGGCTGGACAAATTGGTGACACTTCGCTTCCTTCTCAGGTTATTATTTGATTTTTTGAGCCATAGGCTGGTGTCGGTGTACATCACTACATAATCTAACTTGCCCAGTCCGTACTAAAGTGAGTTTTTCTTTCCGACTTTATTTCTTTGGCGCCCCAAGTTCTTCTTGATTGATTCTCGGCCACCTCTTCACTTCGATATTCAGGCGCTCGCTCGCTTTCCTGCCTCTTTTTGCGTGTTTCACCCGTATGACTCCTTGTGTTTGCAGGCAAGTCCACTCTCTCTCTCCTTACACCCTTCTCGTTTCTATCCGATCCACTGACTTTCAATTAGCCTTATTCCAGATTCGAGACAGTTTCGGGTTTGTTGTCGAACCAGGGAAGCAACTTCAGTACATGCGTATCATTTCTGATGGCAAGCGCTAGTTTATCTCTCACCAGACGCAATTTCAGCGGGATTGGGATCTTGTCAATCACGACATCAACCGCACAACACCTAGGGCCCAACTTAAATGTCCATTTGTCAGCTGATGGATGACGTTCCCACGCTCGTTCTCGCCCATTTCTTGCCCAAATCCCTAGAAAAAAAAACAGTTTGCAAGATATGAGTTCTGATAGATGATATGTGTGATTTTCAAAGCAAATGCTCTGGATGTGGCGAAGAAATGGCCGTGTGAAAGTTGGCTGATGGATGTTGATGGATATCCAAGTTGGGCCCTAACAACACCCTAAATACGTGCGTCGGATTTTTATAGCTCTTGCCAACGATACCGAGTGTTGATCTGCCTGGATTTCTTGAGTCAAGAATCGAACACGACTCGATTTCGTCAATGAAGTATCTTCTCGCAAGTTCTTATTCTCACACGAATCTGACTCCAGACTGACCATTATTCTCTGTGGACGCATAATTGGCCTGACCCTGACGCTAAGTACCTCAACCTCAACTATGATCTGTATAATTTCCGTGTACGTTTCTATGCAACCTTGCTCGAACAATATGTGTATATACAGTCTAATGTGGTTTTTATTCAGGTGCAGTCTCTAACTCTGCTTCTCTTACTCCGTATTGGCGACCAACATGCTGGCGGGAGACCTTTTTTTTCCACGAAGCCGTTTTGTCTCATTCCATTCGTCATCGCGGGTAAGCCTAGCACTTTCGTCCATTACGTCGGCTGACTTTAAGCTCCAAAATGGACAATATTCATAGCTCCGCAACTCGGCTGTCCGCCGAACGTGTCGATATGGTGAGTGCTCGACTGCATTCCGATTTAGTCATGTACGCCTGTACCGTATATACAAATATACCATTTATGCCAAATACACCCAGCGCCGGAAATCAGTACCCTAGAACTACTGCAAATCAGTACTTCGCCAGCCCCGAAAAATAGTACATTGAGGCACTAATATGCAGTGGAAAGCACTGCATATTAGTACAAAAATGAGCACATGCACTATATATTAGTACATTGAGATACTACATTCCAATAGGTGCATACTAATATCTAGTACCCTTAAGCCACCCCGCGTGCGGAGGACGGCCAATCTTTCATTGAGATGCACTTTCTGTCCCACGGCTTTGGGGGGAATCAATGCCAAAGGTAGCTGGATGCGACATGTCAAAAATCGACACAAGGCTGTTTTGGTCACACCGCGCGTGGGTCAGTAGATTAATCTGCGGGCGGGCGTTTACATCTGACATCGACCAAATAGGCCGCCGGCCCACGATGCTCCTTCGCTCTTCATACAACCGAGGATGAGTTCGGAAAATGGAATCCTGAATACGTCACCTTTGGCAAAACTTGACGAGGAAATCGATGCTGATGCGGAGGGTGAAACCGATGATGAAAGCTAGTGCCGAGATTTAATGAAATCCAAAAGCTCAGAAAACCCAGCGTCCGGGGCGTGTCGGTTGGGCCAAGTTCCTTCCCTGCGTAGAGAAGCCTGGGAACCGGAAATCAATCAGGGTAACTAGGTCAAACAGTAGATATCGCAAGTGATAGTAGGATGGCAGTGGATATCGCGAAATTCCACCACACCTGCCATACCCTAGCCCACACTACTGCCAGTCCGGACTTAAGGCTACCGCCAAACTGCCGCCGTCGATTGGGAGTGCCATCAATCGACGCCATACCACCACACCTGCCATACCCTAGCCCACACTACTGCCAGTCCGGACTTAAGGCTACCGCCAAACTGCCGCCGTCGATTGGGAGTGCCGTCAATCGACGCCATACTGCCACCAAATTGGGTAATTTGCCGCCAACTGCCACCGAAGATTCGCAAAGCCAAATCATCGATCGCCGTAAGTTCTGGACCATAGCGGAAATTCAGAGGATAACCACGAGCCAGTGAACTTCGTACATTGTCTCTGGCATCCTCGAGTCTCCCTGTCCTCGATTTGAGGCCTGGAATCGTTGTGCCAGCATTTTCGTGTATTTTCCCATCGCGCCGAAACGGTCCGTCCATTTAGGACCATGTTCATGCCAAATGTCATACATTATCGCAAACATGGAGTCATAAGCACAGCTGTAGTCTTGCGAATCCCATAATGTTCCATTTGGAGGTGGAATAGAAATTTTGGCCTTTTTTGTTCTTGCCGCCTTTTCGGTGGGCCATTGGCCTTCCTTTTTTTAACCTCAGGCCCACCGTTCATGGATGCAGGTAGTTTAGTTTCAGTTGTGCCTTTGGTCTTTTTCAGAGCATCGCTGACTACCAATGTCCATTTGCTTGGTGGCAATTCTGCCGGTATGAGTGGAGCGTCTCCAGTTTTCCACTTGACATGGGAGTTCAATCCGGGTAGCTGGTAATTTTCACCGTGGATAAGTTGGAAAGACCTTAAAAGTTCTCTCCTGTTCTGGCCAAGTCCGAATATCCTCCTCAAGCGGTCTACCCTCGCAGGTAAGAGCAGGGTATGGCCATCGCGAACACAAGGCAAGCCTCGGGTGAATCCCGAGCCTCATTCATATCACCTTCCATTCGACATCCCTGGGCGTCTTCACTTAGTTTGGTTTTTTTGGGAGTATTTCGTTGCTTTTTATTTTTACTTACGACTTTGTACCCTTTCGTTGACAGGGGACCGAACGGTTGGTGGACTCGGAAGTCCAGGGGTAGTAGATCCAGCTAGGAAGGATGTCGTGGCGGCCGGCATTGAGACCGTTGGCGGGCGGTCTCCTCGCTTCCTATGCATATCCGGATCGAGTCATTGCTATCATCAGCATACCCTGGATGGATGGGTAAATCAGTCGGGAGGGACTCTGGCTATTGCCTTGACATGGGTTACTTACCTATATTTTTATTTAGTTAGTGCAGCCCCGACGGCCTTTGAGTACGGGCGCGTCGGGTGTGATATTATGTAATTTGTTTACTGTACAATTTCGTTCAAATCGGCAGTCACGCGTCACGCACCCCCCTGTCGATCACGATCTTTGGTCGAGGTCACACGTCACTCGGGCCTCTGTCGAACCTCCAAGTGGTCACACAGGCCCCAAATTGCCTAAAAAAAAAAAAAAAAAAAGGCAAAAAAGACAAAAATTTTGGTTCAAATGCCGAAATTTTCGAGGTGTCACGCAAAAATTCGGCGGCTGCCGAAATGTCGAATAGGTAAAATGGGTCACGCGTCACACCCCCTGTCGATTTGAATGAAATTGTCCAGTACGGATCAACGACGCCACCTTCTTGCTTGCCTCTAACCACCACATCAGGTGCCTGGACAGCTTCAAGATGCGTCAACGTCTCGCTCAGTCGCCTCGCTTATTATCTAAACCTCGTATACCAACCTCTAGGCTCACTACTCGGCTCTTTTCCGGTTGGATTCGTTCCAGCTGTCAAGTACCAATTTAGTCGTGCTTCGCGCAGAGTATTCTTCGATTTTCGAGACCATTTGACGAACCAGCAATAAATCGCTACCTTGGTATAGAATGCCTACGTTCTAGACCATCTCCAAGCAATCTACTGGAATCCTGGTTTTGCCTACGAAACCTTGGACCGATACCGTTACCTTGCTAGTACGAATTCAATCTACTACGTATATTTCCGTTATACGTACAGATTCTCTGCCCTTTTTCTGTTGCGTCTCTTTCTCATCCAACGTTCCTAATTTTTCCTACCCACTTATATCCCCTCCTCGAACCATACCTGGGGTATAACCCTCTTCTTCATCACAGCACAGTTTTTCTGCTATCGCCGAGGTCAGTTGAGTTGTGATCTCGAAACCAAAGCACCCCACCACAAACACAAAAAATCATGTTCCTTCATCTTTCCTACTTCGATGATCAGATGCTGTTCATCTCTCTCCTTATAAAATTGCGGGTGTGCCCCATTCATCAATCCCAAGGGGCACCCACCCTTAAGATTTTCCACACAGGGTCAGAAAAGTGCAATAAGACCCTCCCGACACCCACCCCCTTAGCCGAGCACCGCCACGTCCAAATCGGGCAGTGATGGTCCATGCTACCCAAGTTCCCACGACTTTTTGCCCGCGGATCTCAGGTCGGCAGATATTCGCCGAAGACACAGGAGATGCCGCACCGGGATGCTCACATTCAAATGCGCCTTCAACTTCAAAAGGTTCCGCTTAAAGAGCCGCAAAATCGTGGCTCTGACCGCTTTACGGCCCGGGATTTCGACACCGTCGGTTGCACGGGATGCAATCTCGATCATCTCCCTGAAATGGGGATTGGTCGTCGCACCGATAGGCTGTCAAGCTGTTGAGCGCGACGGGCAGAAGAGCAGAGAAATAAATTTACCTGATCCATCGCAATTATCCACTTACAGCTAATTGCAGTACCGAAGGCGCGGATCGAAAAGATGCCGTTTCGGGCATTTTTTGATTCCCGCGACCGATTTGCCCATATCTCGATGGGTTCTGCACAGATTCAGCTGAAACCTAGCTAGATAATTCGTACTAATTCATATGCAATTAGTGATAGAGACGGATTTTCAAAAATATCATATTTTGTATCTCCTGGCACTTGAGGCTTGTTTCGGCGCAAATTGGCGCTAGTTGGTTCAGTTCTTGTCGGAACGAGCTTATTTCTAGATACGAAGTACTTCAATATATAATAAGCAATGTGATAGAGCCAGAAGTATCAATATTTCCTACCTGCCTTGTCCCTACCCCGTTTGACAGTATTCTGTACTACCAAGACAGAATTTGCTATAATCACCGGATTTCTTGCGGAGACAGCGAGTCCAAGTGTTGTATGGAACCCTTCAAACATTTAGCCCTCATTCAGTTCGAAAAAACGCGTGTTATACGAGGTAATCGGGTCGCGTCGCGTCTATTCGCAGTTGCCATCATGGCATGACTTTCCATGATTTCATCAGTCCTAACTCGTCACGGCACGCGTCTTTCTTCTCTACCACGACCACAGCACCACAGCGACTGAAAAATGTCTCAAAGCACCACAAATTCACTTCAAGTACTGAGTTCACTCTCTTGAACTCCCTCTGTGGCTAATTCAAGTTCAAACTCTGTAGTTTGGGATTGCCAGTGGCACCATGCAAGAATCTGGGCCACAGCAGGCGCAGATAAACATTATTTGGCACGACCAATCCCTTACCACTTCAGGCAGACACTTATGTGGACCCACTTAGGGTAGTTGTGTATATCTGAGATGACTACCCTAAATGGGTCCCCATCTTGGTTGGGGTGCAGATATGCTCCCAGGCCGTGGGAGCTCCCTTCAGTAGTAATATCTCTGCATGGGACCACCCATTCTTTTTTCTGTGGGAGAATCCTCCTGTTTGGCTGGATGCTCCCCGTATTGTCCCACGTCACACCCGCCAGGGCAGGATTTTTTTGGGATTTGGGGGCCTGTGCGGGGGCCTATTTGCTGCAGTGCTGGGTATATATACATACTGTGTGTTTGTCATCATATTTACATGACCTGGAGCATACCTGGGGCATACTGGTTCCGTTATGCATGCAGGCACAGCCCAGAAAATTTTGCATTTTTTGGTTTGCATTGCCTATTTGTTACACCATTTTGTTTGCCCCCTAAACCTGCCCTCCCCTGCACCATGGATTGTGTCTCACCCTTTCACACCCCTATGCCTGCCCGGCTCACTGCACAACACATTTCACCTTCCCCCTGGTTTACTGCACCCATATGCCTGCTCTCTGCACTGTGGAATACATTATACCCTCCTGCCTGGCTCACTGCACCCTTATGCCTGCCCTCCTATCCTACAGGAAATACATTTCACCCTTCCACCTGGCTCACCGCACCCCTACACCCCACCTCCTCTGCCCTGTGGAATACATTTCACCCTTCCACCACCTTGTTCATCCCCACCCTCCTCTGCAGGCGTGGAATGCTTTTTGCCCCTTCCACTGGGTTCACTGAACCCCCACCCTCCTCTGTGGCATGGAATGCATTTCACCCTTATTCCTGGCTCACTGCACCCCTACACAAAATCGATTTTTTCCTTTTGAGAAACTGGGGGTTTCTCCCAAGCACAGTTATTATCTGGGAGCACCTACCCAGATTTCCAAGAGTGCATGGAAGCTCCCTCACAGCCATGGGAACTCCCTTGTATTAGTCCTGGGAACCCCCAAGAATATTTCGAACAGGGCTTGGGACTGTCCAGGTAATATGCCTGGAAGCTCCCAACAGCCTTTCTGTAATTCCCTGGATGCTCCCAGTCGAACTCGCTGGGTGCTGCCAACTTCCCTCAGTGGGAGCAATGGGAGCTCCCATTGAGAGCTCACAAACCTGGGATCTCCCACCGATTTTTGGCTGGGAGCACCCAACATTCCAATTAAATATACTGGGAGCACCCAGCAATAGTTCAAATGGATGGGAGCACCCAGCAATATTTGGTGGGAGTACTGGAGCTCCCATAATGTCATGGAAGCATCCAGGTGGCAGATAGGAAGCTCCCAAAACATTTTCTCCATTGAATTTATCAGTGAGTTTCATTATTTCCTTATTTGGTCGCAATGGGTTGTTGATATCTGTTGTTCAGCTACTGGCAATGGTCGTTTCTGTTGTCAATCAAGGAAAGCCATGTCACCTCTACCCTGGATTCATTTCTTTCCCCATCTTTCTCAGAATGTCTTCTGTTCCTTAGGAATAAAAATGTTCATGAAGCGGATTTCAAAGTCTGCTGGCAGGACCGCGCAACCAAAGTTATCTGCCTAGTTCTCTGTAAATTCCGACATTAACTTGGGTGCACAGTACTTCTGTGGGTAAAGGAAGTGAACTTTACTGGTACCTAATGGGTCAAAGTGAACCCTAGACTGCTAGAATAGTCATGTCAAAGTCCGCTGGCAGGACCACGCAGCCAAAGTTATTGGCCTAGTTGTTCTCTGTAAATTCTGTCCTCAACTTAGGTGCGTAGTAATTCTGTGGGTAATGGAAGCCAACTTTACTGGTACCTTATAGGCCAAAATGAGCCCCAGGATGCTAAAGTAGTCGACACTAGTCGTCGTAAAGTTTGCTGGCATTTCAGGCATAATCTAGCGGCCCGAGTCACGTGCTGTTAGCAGACCGATTCACGTGCCATGCGTTGATAATCAAGGTCACGTTGTTGATTTCAAACTTGTTTACTCCACTCACCTTTGTCTTCTTTCCTCCACTACGCTAACTATGCCTGAAAAGGGTGTCATCGGGTTGTTCCTCAGAGAAATTAAATGGGATGAATATGGGCTCCTCAAGAAAAAGATACATAGAGACCACCAAGATGACGATGAATACTTTTCTGGTGAGCACGGTGTGTACAATGGCGTGAATGAGAGCTAAGGACTTAGGACACTTTGTCACCCATCCCGAATGCTGTGCACGGGTTAGCAGCAACCGGCAGAGATTCACCATACATGTTGCCCCACCCAATGACCCGAATCTCGAACCATTGCTACATCCATGTCCTGCTGCACTGCCTAAAAAGAAAGGGAAGGGCATGAAACCCACGACCAATGCTGCAGCATCACAGCCTCGCTTTTACTGCTCAACTTGCCACACTTCAGCTGATGTAGAAGAGGAGGAGGACGACAACGACGTTGGGGGTACAAAGATCACTTCATTCAACCCTTTTCCCAAGCCCATAGGGTCTAATTGGTTCCAACACATAATGGGTCCTATGGGGGTCAAATTTGGCAGGAGTTCCCACATACAGAGGGAAGGACCACAGCAGCTGCGGGAAGTGTGTGGGCTTTCCCATATTGCCAATTTGGGCTTCCGACTTTTGATGTGGGAATTCCCAGAGGGTCACGTCACAGGGACCAAACAAATCGCAATACTGCATGCATTTCTGCACATACTAGGCTGCAAATAGGTGAATCTGAAAGCCCTTGCATGCCTTAGCCTGTGGTAGGTACTATGCTCAATAATATCAACATTTATGCTGGCCTCATCAAATGCCCACCCCTGCTCGTATATGGTGGCACTGGTAGCACTGGCCATGTACAGTCTCACATATAGTCCTTGCAGGTTGTACATGGTCTGTAATAGCATGTAGGGCACAGCTGGGCTTGCAGCTTGGGCCACAGGGGTAGAGGTGGGGGTGTACTGTACCTCATCCAGGATCATATCTTTGGGACCAATGTGCAATATACACTGGGGATTTAACATGGCGACACATACATACCTCGGGGTACATGTATCATACCTCATCCAGGCCATTGCCACTTCTGGTGCTCCATCTATCTGCTGTCTTGTTGCGAAAAAAAAAACACTGAAGGGATGTCCTGGTTCACTCTGGGAATTCCCAGATTAAGGCTCACTTGGGACTTCCCACATGTGCAATGGGAACGGCTATGCAGGTATGGTCATTCCCAGTTGCTACCATAAATGGCAGGTATGGTTGTTCCCAGTTGCTACCATAAATGGCAAGTATGTCCGTTCCCTGTTGCTACCATAAATAGCAAGTGTGGTCGTTCCCAGTTGCTACCATAAATGGCAGGTATGGTTGTTCCCATTTGCTACTATAAATGGCAATTATGGTTGTTCCCATTTGCTACCATAAATGGTCAATATGGTCCTTCCCAGTTAGTTCCTTTTTGGGACACTAACTCTTTCTGCCTAAAAAGGAAATACTCAACATCGACCCTCCCCTTGTGAGCAATATATAACAGCCTAATTACTGGGCCCACTATGGCTAGTCCCTAAAGTCTCAGGGCTCCCAAAATCTGCTAGATTCTTGGCCCAAGCCCAGATAATAGGGCAGAAATCATATTTTTGTTTATGAGCCATGGATAGTATTTGCCTAGTGCTCAAAATACAGCCCATGATGGCTTTTGGCTAAGCCTGTGGGCTACAATGTTATTTGGAAAGAACATTTGGGTGTACCTGACTGAATCCGCCACTAGTTGAACACTCAAAAAAACCAAAGAAAAAGATACTCATAACAAGGGTTGAACACAAGGCCTCCAGATCAGATTGGTCAGCATCAGACCATAGCCATAGTAGATACCACTACACCAGAGACCCAGTATAATTAGGTCTGCTTATGACGCCCACATTCTGGCCAAACATCACCCTCATGTTATGAGCCATCATTTATTGCCGGCTGTGGGAATTTGTTTTGCGTCCTGTGCAACAACCAGGGGCTCTTTCCCAAAACCGTCAATACAGTCAGAGAGCCCTCGGCAATCTCTATAACTTTGATTTTGAGCATATTTTTAGATATGAACCACCAACTTCCTTTTTGGCCACTACGCATCCTGCCCAAAAAAGGAAATTCCATCGTTTTCCCTACCCCTTGCTCAGAATTCAATCGTTTTGGATGATCTAACTCGTTGGGCTGGATGAAATTCACCATAGAACATGATGTGAAGCATACCCATAAGCACTACACCGCTTCGAGAGGCAGATATTGGGCAAAGTGATACATTCACCTCTTCAGCCTCATATCTTTGTGATATAGCAATACAGGCGTCAGGAATACATTCCAGCCTACCAATAGATAGTATCAATACATGCTTATCACATTAGATTAGACTCCCAGGCAAAAGCAGCATGTTTTGATGCTAGTTCACTATCCCATCATTGATCTATTGTCAGGGCATGCATCAATCTGGCCTGTCGAAAATCCAAACATAGAACAGTCACTATGTGTAAATAGATGTCTGATAGGTGTTTGCCCACAGAAATGAACCATATACAGAGATTAAGTGTGTCCATGTGTTTCTATGCATTTTCACCTCATTTGCTCTCTCTACCTGGTTCTCAACAGAGGGAAGAGTTCCACAAGTATTCCACTGCTCTTCTCAACATCTGGATCCCAGAACTGTGCCCATATATGGGCTTGAAGCTTCAGAATGTCACATGACATTTTTCGCTTATTTGGTGAATAGGGCATAATCCAGAGCAGCTACTGCAAAGTAAACCCTCAAATGAAAAGAGACATAATGAAAGATCAGTATTCAACTGTATCCCAAGAAATTTGGCCAATTTTCAAGCAAGTGGTATTTCGGAGTATATGAGTTGAACAGCAGTCTGAAGTGCACTTATTGCATATGGATGAAAGCACC
Organism: Mycena olivaceomarginata; assembly: GCA_029378375.1. Lineage (NCBI taxonomy): Eukaryota > Fungi > Basidiomycota > Agaricomycetes > Agaricales > Mycenaceae > Mycena > Mycena olivaceomarginata. The sequence continues at coordinate 55,747 of JARKIC010000053.1, forward strand.
ATCTAGCCAAATCTTCACCAAAGTCCTTCAAATAAACTGTAATATCAGTCTTTTCATCATGTCTGTTCACTTTTCTGCTGTTTATATTACGCTATTAGCTCTCCATGGACCCTAATTCAGCAAAAAAGCGAAAAATGTCATCTGATATTGTGGATCTTCAAGGACATATATTGGAATGATTCCTGGGTATCTATGTTTGGTTACCTCGTAGTATTCAATTGGAATCCATATCTCACATTGATCAATGGTGGTACAAGTATAATTGGGTGAATAGTTATTCTGAGCATGTTCACTTTTGATGAGGATCTAGCAATGAATAATCGAGCTGATGGCCTCACTTATGCATCCATACAGGTGGCATGGGCCCCGGGGCCATAAATACAACAATTTAGTTGACGAGATGTCATCACAATGAAGCCATCATAGTGTGACAGAATATGGTTAGAATATGCTCTCCTGGATATTCAAGAGCCATTTTACCATATGAGGGGCATGTCCATACCATAGGGATATATTGTAGTAGTGGTTGGATCGTATTCATTGGTCATGTTCCTAAGATATTCATGTTGAGAGGGGGATCAATCACTCTGCCCAGTATCTGCCTCTCAAAGTGGTCTAGTGCTTCTGGGTATGCTTCACATCATGTTCTATGGTGAATGTCATCCAGCCCAACGAGTTAGATCATCCAAAACGATTGAATTCTGAGCAAGGGGTAGGGAAAACGATGGAATTTCCTTTTTGGGCAGGATGCGTAGTGGCCAAAAAAGGAAGTTGGTGGTTCATATCTAAAAATATGCTCAAAATCAAAGTTATAGAGATTGCCGAGGGCTCTCTGACTGTATTGACGGTTTGGGAAAGAGCCCCTGGTTGTTGCACAGGACGCAAAACAAATTCCCACAGCCGATAAATGATGGCTGATAACATGAGGGTGATGTTTGGCCAGAATGTGGGCGTCATAAGCAGACCTAATTATACTGGGTCTCTGGTGTAGTGGTATCTACTATGGCTATGGTCTGATGCTGACCAATCTGATCTGGAGGCCTTGTGTTCAACCCTTGTTATGAGTATCTTTTTCTTTGGTTTTTTTGAGTGTTCAACTAGTGGCGGATTCAGTCAGGTACACCCAAAGGTTCTTTCCAAATAACATTGTAGCCACAGGCTTAGCCAAAAGCCATCATGGGCTGTATTCTGATCACTAGGCAAATACTATCCATGGCACATAAACAACAAAAATATGATTTCTGCCCTATTATCTAGGTGGTAGCAACTGGGAACGACCATGCTTGCCATTTATGGTAGCAGATGGGAATGACCATACCTGCCATTTATGGTAGCAACTGGGAACGACCATACTTGCTATTTATGGTAGCGACTGGGAATGGCCATACTTGCCATTTATGGTATCAACTGGGAAGGACCATACCTGCCATTTATGGTAGCAAATGGGAAAGACCATACCTGCATGGTCGTTCACATCACACATGTGGGAAGTCCCAAGTGAGCCTTAATCTGGGAATTCCCAGAGTGAAATGGGACATCCCACGAGCAACTCCTTTTTTTCGCAATAAGACAGAGCAGATGGATGGAGCAACAGAAGTGGGATTGGCCTGGGAGAGGTATGATACATGTACCCTGAGGTATGCATGTATCGCCATGTTAAATCCCCAGTGTATATTGCACATTGGTCCCAAAGATATGAGCCTGGATGAGGTACAGTATACCCCCACCTCTCACTGCGTTCAAGCCGGTTCTAGAACGGCCAAATTCTAGGCGCGCTGAGCCGATGGCTATGCGCGCCTATCTCCGCGGAGGCGTCTAGACTTGACTTGACTCGGCTAATACTGGTTGCCTAGACACGCCGGAGTTGAGGCCCGCTTAGGTCCGCAACGACGGGCTAGACTCCTCAAGTCTAGGAGCATCGGCACGCCTCGACACTTCTTTTGCTAGGTGGCCCCTGTGCTGGTGGTTAATTCACCAGAGGTTTTGTCAGTATTTGTTGGGTGCATTCTGCTCACAAATGGCCCTGGAGCCTGATTCTCATGTCACTCTTTTATATTTGTCCATTATGTGTTGCAATTGAGTGCCGTGGAAACCGATGGCCGCCTGGCACCGCCTCGCCACACCATGGCTAGCCGCCTAGCAACCGCTCGCCGGCAGTTTCGGCTACGCCCTGCCGAGGCGTCTAGCCGTACGGGCTGTCTAGAGGGGGCTTGTACGCAGTGTCTACCCCTGTGGCCCAAGCTGCAAGCCCATCTGTGCCCTGCAGGCTATTACAGACCATGTAAAACCTGCAAAGACTATATGCAAGGCTGTACATGGCCAGTGCTGCTAGTGCCAGCATATACGAGCAGGGGTGGGCATTTGATGAGGCCAGCATAAATGTTGATATTATTGGGCATAGCACCTACCACAGGCTAAGGCATGTAAGGGCTTTCAGATTCACCTATTTGCAGCCCAGTATGTGCAGAAATGCATGCAGCATTGTGATTTGTTTGCTCCCCTGTGATGTGACCCCCTGGGAATTCCCACATCAAAAGTGGGAAATCCAAATTGGCAATATGGGAAAGCCCACGCACTTCCTACAGCTGCTGTGGTCCTTCCCTTTGTATGTGGGAACTCCTGCCAAATTTACCCCCCATAGGACCCATTATGTATTGGAACCAATTAGACCCTATGGGCTTGGGAAAAGAGTTGACTGAAGTGCCTGTGGTAAAGAGATTGTTTTGGCAATTGTGAACACTGCGGAAGAACATACGGTAAGCATGATCCACTGGGAGCGCCTTCTATTTTAACCAGAAACAGTTCTTGTTCCATGTTGGATTTGGACTCGAAGCTCACTGCTTTTGGATGCCAACTGACATGTACCACGACATTGTCAGCCAGCCAACCGTTCTCCGCGGGGACAGGAGTCGCGCTTTTCCCATCCCAGTGGAATTCAGTGATGGGTGCGAAGGGTCTGAGTGTCTGATTTCCATCCAAGCAGTGTTTGTACGTCTAGAGTGGACTCTAGTTTTCTGCGACCACAATGTGATGATTTCCTTCCATGTCATGAAATCTCGCCATATTCTTCGAATGGATGATCTACGACCCGGTTCGATGGTGCGATTTATTTTCCCTAACCTTGGATGTTCTTCCCATGCTTAATCTATTGTAGATTTGGTCTGCTCTGTGGAGTCAGTCTCACGGTCCCGTGTATCGTCTTGAACCTGTTGAGACTTTGATGGTACTGGATAACTGACGACAAGAAATGATCAAGACCAAAGACATGACACCGATCTTTGTGAAAATGAACTCTCAACAGGATGTTTTCAATGGATCCGGAGCTCAAGAAGCCACTGACCAACTCGTTCATACACTCATTTCCCCCTTGATGCCTACTTTCTATGTCTGTGACTCTACCGCTGTATGGGCTTGCTTCTCTAGAGAATTCATGGAATACGAGTCAACACGATCCTACCTAACAACCAAGGTGGACCCGGCTGGCCAAAAGAACTGGTGAGTCGTTCAATAATTTTCTGTAGATGTTGTTTCTCGGGTCCTGTTTACAGTCACGCTCACGGGTCGAAACAGATGTCAAAGACGTGGCAAACAAGACTACTTTGGGCTTGTACAGCTTCAGGGTTTTGTTTGACCACGTCTATTCTGTTCAGCGGAGCGTCCCAGTCATCGACCCATGATATGTGTTGGCAACGCACACTGCAAACATCCATTCACAGAGGTCATTGCAAGACAGGAGCACCAAACAAGAAGCGTAAAATGAATATTTTGAAGGAAAATGACAGGGATGTGGATGTGATGCAGGGGAGGATCACAAAGAGTCAGAGCAAGAAATCATCTTAATTAGTATTCATTTTACCGCAAGCTTTTTCCTGATTTAATTTGGTGTCAGCAAGAAAAGGATTGTTCCCAGCTGAAATGGAAAGACTGACATTGAACGGTGTCGGATGCGCAGTTCCACTGTTCATTTACTTGGTAATCCAGCATCAAGGAAATATTTTGGGAGCTTCCTATCTGCAACCTGGGTGCTTCCATGACATTATGGGAGCCCCCGGCACTCCCACCAAATATTGCTGGGTGCTCCCATGCCTTTGAACTGATGCTGGGTGCTCCCAGTATATTTAATTGGAATGTTGGGTGCTCCCAGCCAAAATTGTTGGGAGATCCCAGGTTTGTAAGCTCTCAACGGGAGCTCCCATCGCTCCCGCTGAGGGAAGTTGGGAGCACCTGGCGAGTTCAACTGGGAGCATCCAGGGAATTACAGAAAGGCTGTTGGGAGCTTCCAGGTATATTACCTGGGTGGTCCCAAGCCTTCTAGAAAATATGGTTGGGGGCTCCCAGGACTATTACAAGGAAGCTCCTACGACTGTGAGGAGGTTCCATGAAAATCCCGGTGGGTGCTCCCAGGCAGTAACTAGACTTGGGGGAAATTTTCGGTTTCTTAAAAAAAATTGATTTTGTGTAGAGTGTAGGATTGTGGTGAACCTGGCAGAAGAGGGTAATGCATTCTATGCCACAGCGGAGGCGGGTATGGGGGTGCGGTGAGCTGGGCAGAAGGTTGAAATACATTAGCACCACAGGGGAGGGGCGGATGAAGGGTGCAGTGAGCCAGGCAGGAGGGAATACATTCTATGTCACAGCAGGGGGGACAGGTGTAGGGGTGGAGTGAGCTGGGCAGAAGGTTAATGTGCATTGGCTCCACAGAGGAGGGAAAGAGTGCAGTGAGCCAGGCAGAAGGGTATAATGTATTCCACAGCACAGAGGGCAGGCACAGGGGCAGGGAAGGGCAAAATGCATTCTACGGTGCAGAGAGCCAGGCAGGTGTACACGGACAGGTGTGGAAAGGTGAGACACAATCCGTGGTGCAGGGGAGGGTACCCATAGGGTGGGGGGAGGTTACCCATAGGGGGGAGGGGGGACAAAACAGTGTAGCAAATAGGCAGTGTGCAACCCAAAAAATGAAAGATTTTCCAGGCTGTGCCCGCATGTACGGAACTGGTGTATTCCAGGTCATATAAATAAAAAGACAAGTACACAGTATGTTTATATACCCAGCCCTGCAGCAAACAGGCCCTGCACAGGCCCCCAAATCCCAAAAATTCTCACCCTGGCGGGTGTGACATGGAAAACAATACTGGGAGCATCCAGCCAAACAAGAGGGTTCTCCCACTGAAAAAAGGATGGGTGGTCCCATGCAGAGATATTACTACTGAAGGGAGCTCCCACAGCCTGGGAGCATATCTGGACTGCAACCAAGATGGGGACCCATTTAGGGTAGTCATCTCAGATATACACAACCACCCTAACTGGGTCCACAAAAGTGTCTGCCTGAAGTGCCCTTACCACATCCCTGCCTCCAAAGGTTCCCAAAGTCAGGGTTGTGCCATCCCTCTTTGTACGTGGTTCCCGGTGTGTAAATCTGTTACTCGTCATTTGAATATTCTGATGGGGCAATCTAGTCTCTCCCTCTTCTCAGACTCCGTAGCGATGGAGAGAGAGACACAGAGCTGTGGCCAATCCTGAACCCACCCCACTACGGCGAGATCATCTGCGCAACAACAGGCTAATTAGCAAGACTGTTCTTGAAGTTTGAACACCGAATAAACAATCAATGTCTTTGAATACAATAGATAGATCTGTTCCTGAAGATATACTTTTGTCTAGCCATGATGGAATCCTCAGAACCGTTGCCCACCCAAGAAAACCACCTGTGTCACATCACGCTTCCCCTGTTGTTGAGAGATCCTGAGGCGATGCGCGTGCCGTCAGGCGAGAACACAACAGACAAGACCGCGCTGCCGTGGCCCACCAAAGGATCACCGACCTGCTGGCCTGTCACCACATCCCACACCCGGATGGTGTTGTCGTCAGATCCCGAGGCGATGCGCATTCCGTCGGGCGAGAATGCAACAGACAAGACCGAGCTGGTGTGGCCTGCCAGAGGATCGCCGACCTGCTGCCCTGTCACCGCGTCCCACACCTGGATGGTGTTGTCGAGAGATCCCGAGGCGATGCGCGCGCCGTCGGGCGAGGACGCAACAGACCAGATCGAGCAGGCGTGGCCCACCAGAGGATCGCTGACGTGCTGCCCCGTCGCCGCGTCCCACAACCGGATGGTATTGTCGCCAGATCCCGAGGCGATGCGCGTGCCGTCGGGCGAGAACGCAACAGACCAGATCGAGCAGGCGAGGCCCACCAGAGGATCGCCAACTTGCTGCCCCGTCGCCGCGTCCCACAACCGGATGGTGTTGTCGTCAGATCCCGAGGCGATGCGCGTGCCGTCGGGCGAGAATGCAACAGACAAGACCGATCTGGTGTGGCCCGCAAGAGGATCACCGACCTGCTGCCCTGTCGCCGCATCCCACACCCGGATGGTGTTGTCGTCAGATCCTGAGGCGATGCACGTGCCATCGGGCGAGAACGCAACAGACAAGACCCAGCTGGCGTGGCCTGCCAGAGGATCACCGACCTGCTGCCCTGTCGCCGCATCCCACACCCGGATGGTGTTGTCGAAAGATGCCGAGGCGCTGCGCGTGCCGTCGGGCGAGAATGCAACAGACAAGACCCAGCTGGCGTGGCCTGCCAGAGGATCACCGACCTGCTGCCCTGTCGCCGCATCCCACACCCGGATGGTGTTGTCATGCGATCCCGAGGCTATGCGCGTGCCGTCGGGCGAGAACGCAACAGACAAGACCCAGCTGGCGTGGCCTGCCAGAGGATCACCGACCTGCTGCCCTGTGACCGCATCCCACACCCGGATGGTGTTGTCGAAAGATCCCGAGGCGATGCGCGTGCCGTCGGGCGAGAACGCAACAGACAAGACCCGGTTGCTGTGGCCCACCAGAGGATCGCCGACCTGCTGCCCTGTCACCACGTCCCACACCCGGATGGTGTTGTCGCCAGATCCCGAGGCGATGCGCGTGCCGTCGGGCGAGAAGGCAATAGACAAGACCGAGCTGGTGTGGCTTTCCAGAGGATTGCTGACCTGCTGCCCCGTCGCCACGTCCCACACCCGGATGGTGTTGTCGTCAGATCCCGAGGCGATGCGCGTGCCATCGGGCGAGAACGCAACTGACAAGACCCAGCTGGCGTGGCCTGCCAGAGGATCACAGACCTGCTGCCCTGTCGCCGCATCCCACACCCGGATGGTGTTGTCGAAAGATCCCGAGGCGATGCGCGTGCCGTCAGGCGAGAACGCAACAGACAAGACCGAGTTGCTGTGGCCCACCAGAGGATCACCGACCTGCTGCCCCGTCGCCGCGACCCACACCTGGATGGTGTCACTACATCCTGAGGCGATGCGTGTTGCCGTCGGGCGAGAACGCAACAGACCAGATCGAGTAGGCGTGGCCCACCAGAGGATCGCCAACTTGCTGCCCCGTCGCCGCGTCCCACAACCGGATGGTGCTGTCACCAGATCCCGAGGCGATGCGCGTGCCGTCGGGCGAGAATGCAACAGACAAGACCCAGCTGGCGTGGCCTGCCAGAGGATCACCGACCTGCTGCCCTGTCGCCGCATCCCAAACCCGGATGGTGTTGTCATGCGATCCCGACGCTATGCGCGCGCCGTCGGGCGAGAACGCAACAGACAAGACCAATCTGGTGTGGCCCGCAAGAGGATCACCGACCTGCTGCCCTGTCGCCGCATCCCACACCCGGATGGTGTTGTCATGAGATCCCGAGGCTATGCGTGTGCCGTCGGGCGAGAACGCAACAGACAAGACCGAGTTGGTGTGGCCCACCAGAGGATCGCCGACCTGCTGCCCCGTCGCCGCGTCCCACGCCTGGATGGTGTCACTACATCCCGAGGCGATGCGCGTGCCGTCGGGCGAGAACGCAACAGAGTTGGCCCGCGACATTCCTTCACAATCTTTACAGTGTTTCAACACAACGGCATTGCACATCAGGCACTTCAAGGCACATCTACTATCGTTCCCCTAGATCCCGGACACTTAAGGAAAAACCTTCAATATCTTTTGATCCGCTTGAGCTGGTACCAAGCTGAGTGGCTAGATCGTCAGCAATTTGTCTTTTACCCAGGTCCAAGTCTTTATTTTGAGGAAAACGGATGAGAATTGAGCAAACAACGCCATTCTTTCGGACAAGGCCACGTGTCCGAGTAGTAGGTAATGGCCGGATTTGGGAATGTTCTTGTCCTCTCTCCCCTATCTCCGAACGGATTTCCGTAAAACTTCGTAGGCCACTCCTCCTGAATGCAATCTAGCTTCCTGTCATATTTCTAGACCAAAAACCATCTTGGTGGCCTTGCTTCAATGGAGTCAGTGTGCAAAAGTATGCTTTTTCAATATTCTCGATGTTTAGCCTCAACAAGGTTCCCTGGCAATGTTTTAATCACACAGATGTACTCAAAATGTTTTATTAGAAGGGATTGACCAGAAGCTACCCTTTCCTGAATTTTTTGCAAGCTTTTCCCGTGATTATTGGACCTCACCCAGTGGTGTCTGTAAGTCGGTTCTTCAGTTCCAATCAAGGCATGACCCTACACCGAAAATGGCCACCTTACCGTACTTTTCCGTCGAATTGAAGCTCGTAAGCATAGCCATATGAGTTTAAGACTTCACATAGTGCCCTCTTCTGTACAACAGACTGGACTCCAGATCACACAAAATATAAAACTCAACACTATAAAGGATCCAGCCTGTCAAATATCATGAAACACGGTACATGGGTTCATTGGCACAATATGCTCATTCTAAAGTGCATTAGTCCATGTGTAAACGACCACAGCGTATTCGGCGAATGCATTTCTCTAAAAATAGCCGACCGACCAAATTGTATCAATTTCCTGACACCATTGAGATACATTCCGGGTTGAAATTGGATATGCGGGTCATGGCCCCGACCCTAAGCTTCATATAGCACCAATTCTTATGCTAAACGGATCAGAAATGGGTGAGATATTACTGTTTGTCCGAGTGGTAGGTGTGTCCGGGGGGGTGGGGGAGGATAGTATTTCGTAACAAAATTTTAACCTGGGATGACGCTCGGGAGTTTTTTTTAAAATAATACCCAAGGATGTCTCACTATCCAAGGAACCCTACTATACTGTAGAGGGAAGGAGATTGAAGAAAGACTACATCCCTTACTTTACGGTTGATGTAACACTAGACTCCGACATAAGCCGATGACGGCTTGCAGTGAGGATAATGGAATAATCAATCAATCTACCAATCAATCATTACATCCCTTACTTTAACATAAGTGGCGGAGTTGTCGTCGCTGCGGCCAAGGGGCAAAAAGGACTCCGTGTTTTCGTTTAAAGGGGAGCCTCAAATTTTTATGCATGCAATGGCAATAGTCTATGGATTACGTGGCTTTCAGAAGGGTACGCAAGCGTCGTAAGTGGGACTTCTCTTCCATGACGAAACCTCATAATAGATCCTCCAGCGGTCAAGGGACCCTTTGTCCGAGCCTTGATTTGCCAGGGGCGAATTCGGCACTTCAACTCCTCGGAATCAAAAGGAAACGACGTGGAGCCAAATTGACATTGACAAGACGGTGGAGACACAAATCCGTTACATGCCCCCACTGTGGAACCAGAATAAGTCGAAAAAACGACCTGGCCCGCCACATAATCAGCGTCCATGAGTGGAGGGAGGAGGCTGAAGTACGAAAGATTGTGGAGGAGAAGGAGAGGCTCTGGTGTTTAGGGTGTAGAAAAATACTGTCCCGTCGGGACTCCCGCAGACGACACGAGGCTTCTTGTCATGAATTTGGCAGTTAGAAGTCGTGTTAGCCAAAAGTAAAGCACGCCCGCGGGCAAGATATTTGACATTACCAAGTTAGCCTCGCTTAGCCTGCGCTGTCACCCGGGACCTGAGCGCTATTGGCTCTTAGGACTCGCCAAGGCAGATCAACTCGCCTTCCCAAACACAGCAAAAATTCATTAATAGAGAGTTTGCGATGCAGCATTCGAGCCATCTGATGGCTGTTTGGCGTTTGCGCAAATTGATGGCTAATGGCTCGAATGGCTTTGATGCTTGCCCATATTTTTGGAGTCATTGAGTTGCCTCTGAGTTGTTCAGCCCATGTATGGGTGATCAGTTCCACTCACGAGTCTAACAGCCAGATTGTAGGCCCAAAATTGTTAATGTTGCTGAATTTGGAGGTCTCATGCAGTCTAGGGGCATTCCTTAAGGTCCACGTGTGATAACACACTCATTGACACTCTTTCTAGCAGAAAATAGCATACACTGACTTTATTTTATCAGCCATCCATCAGCCATTAGCCATCAGTTTGCGCAATGCCAAACAGCCATCAGATGGCTCGAATGGCTGCATCGCAAACAGGCTAATGGCTGGACTACGAAGTAAAGGAAAATAGACCGTATTTCAACATTTGGTGTCTCGGGCGTCGGAATTCAATCGCCCAGATCTGTAAATTAATATTTAAACAATTCGAAACGTGACTATTGTCTATGCTTTGGTATGTTCAATTTTCTCGAAGTTCATTCCCGCAATAGCAACTTCAATTCTGCGGTGGGATTCAGAATATCCCCAAGATATAATCATCAAGTAGCTGATGTTCGCGCATGGCGGCCATAGGCTGCGGAAGGGGGGAGGCCGTCTAGCTCCGCGCCGGACTCGAGGATGCACCCAAGTCGTCGTGCAAATCTAATGGATCCTCTAGCGAACGCTTCAGGTGTTGAGATTGGCGCCGGAGTTGCGCGCCCGCAACGAGAGGCGGACAAGGCTCTGAGGGCTAGAAACAAAGCTGTTGAGGGCTTAGAGCAGTCCACGCTTGCGGAGGAGGGGAACGAGGAGCTTGCGTCTGTTGATCGGCAGCTAGCTTCAGCCGGTCGAGTACGACGAGGATGACACCTTATTCAGAAACACGGCGGTGCCACGGGCTCGCTCCGACCCCGTCACGGTGGACGGCCACACAACTTGCATTGCATTGAATATCAGTATTCTCTATTAAGAAAGCCTCGGGCCTGATCTCCCAAAAGCGGACTTTAAAAAGCTTCGGACAGGCTCGATTTTATAAAGAGAGAGAAACCCTCAGAATTGATCAAGAAATATCTGTGTCCTCCAAATTTTTGTAGCGTACCTTTTTTTTGGTTAATTTTTGCAAGCAGCCCTCATACTTGGTGGCTCGAGAACGCGCAAGCCTTAAATTAAGTTACAACAAGCAGTCGCCCTTCGCGCCGGCTCCTACTTGCGGACATTCAAATAAAAAGATTTTGGACAATGTATTACAATATGAGCGCTTCCAAAGATCCGGAGTGCAGGAATGGTCTGATATTGATCAGATTTAGAATGACGAGAAGCCTGAGGGTGAGAGGAGAAGAGGGGGGGAGGAGGAGTTTGCAGAGACGATAGAAATGATGCCGACATGGGCCACTGATGAAGTAGAGCTAGTATTTTCAAACAATTTCACTTCCAGCCCGCTCACTGAGCCGGTTTTTTGGCCCGCGCATTAGCAATCGATAGCCCTGATCATCTCTGTCATTTTGATTTTTCTCGGACGCAATATTGACCTCTCAGAGGCCAATCAAAGCTTTCCATTGCCAAACGCATGACTCTATTGCCTTCGCTGCAATCCATTACATTTTCAAACACTTTCATTTCCTGCCCACTCACTGAGCCGGTTTTTGGCCCGCGCATTACCAATCGATAGCTCTGATCATTGCGGTCATTTTGTTCTATTCAGATTTTTCTCGGACGCAATATTGTGTTTTCCTCTCCAAGGAAGCGCGGGTTTCGCCTTGGAGCAATCCGGATTTGTCTGATGTTCAGACGTGCAACCAAAGAATACTGCTGTCGCCGGCAACGGATGACCAAACCATCAAATCTTCAAGCATCTCGGTCCGCGTCTCAGGATGACATTTTGGCTGAGGAAATCTCTCCGCTGAATCGTGGAATGAATCTCCGGCCGTTAAAATTTTACTTACTGCTCACTTATGGCTGTCCATGAGCCGAAATCAGTCAAATTCGATGTCAACAACTTTTGGATTTTTTCGGGAAGATGGTGGGGGCTTGGGAATGGATGTGTTCGGCCAAGTATATCCATAACATTGTCAGTAAGCCATATGCATTTGAATTTGGACCGCTACGAGTCTGTTCTGTCGTGCGACGCCCGGTTAGTGAATAGTGCTCCTCCTCAGCATCTGAATGCATGCCAGAAGTAATTTTTTACACTTCTCCTGAAGCTCCAATGTATTGTCTAAATATTTCTAATACTTCCTTCATGACCTCCCTACGACTTTCGATGTGCTAGGGTGTCCAACACGAGCATTATAATGTATTTTGTCCGTTTTGGTCATGTATAAGGGAGCATTTGATGTATTTAAGGTTTGAACAGTCACCAGGCATTAAATTGCCATTTTGAAGCCCAGCCAGCATTGATCGCGATGTACACATGGCCAGAATGAACCAATCAGTTGCCTCAAGGTCCGACTCACCAAGTAACTTGTGCGCGCATTGTGGTGATACATTCAAGTTGAACCAGTTTCGAAGCTTCAAGCACTTCTCCATTGTATTGTTCAGGTATGTCGAAGATTCGTACACAATCTTTGGCTCGTGGCCAATCCGGAGCGCTCTTCTCCACCAGGACACAGGTCAGGGCTATCCACTCGTAATTGGCGCAGCTCGAAAACACGCTCCAGGACTGCGCTGGAAGGGAAACATTCCCCAAGCACAATTCCAGCCCTTTGAATGCACCTCTTTTGCGCCAGGTCATGCTTTTCAAAATTCCAGCCATTTGCAGCTTTATTGCATTGGGCCATGCTTTTCAAAAATTCCAGCCCTTTGAATGCACCTCTATTGCGCCAGGTCATGCTTTTCAAAATTCCAGCCATTTGAATGCACCTCCATTGTTCCAGGTCATGCGTTTCAAAATGCCAGCCATTTGAATGCAGCTCTCTATGCTCGCAAATCAACTTCAAACATACCTACCTATGTTCTTTTCCTTAATGATCAAGTTCCATTACTGGTACAGTGGTGCTCTAAATAAATGCCGAGCCCCGGTTTGAGGTCATTTCATGGTCGAATTCCTTCAAACGAAGTTGTAGCATGAACATTCAGTAGTTCTAAGCTTGTTTGCATCAAAAAAATCATACCAATGTTGCGGAATAAAAATATGTGGGGTATTCTGAAAAATCGACTTTGTAGACTGGCTTGCTATCGAAAATCGGTCATTACAGCATGAAAGTACTTGAAAAATGAAGTATACTGACATTTTAGTTGACTTGATCATACTGATTTGAGCTCACACGGAGGCTCCCAAGTTCGCCATTTTGGGCGAAAATGGACAAAATGCTCCCAAAAAAGCAAAAGTGACCAATTTGCAGTGCCCATTGTGAGCTCAATGAGTATCAAATCAAGTCAACTAAAGTGTCAGTATACTTCATTTTTCAAGTACTTTCATGCTGTAATGACCGATTTTCGATAACAAGCCAGTCTACAAAGTCGATTTTTCAGAATACCCCAAATATTTTTATTCCGCAACATTGAAGTAGGTATGGTATGATTTTTTTGATGAAAACAAGTTTAGAACTACTGAATGTTCATGCTACAACTTCGTTTGAAGGAATTCAACCATGAAATGACCTCAAACCGGGACTCGGCACTTATTTAGAGCACCACTGTAGGCCAGCAAACAGGTTGCTTGTATGATTTGAGCAATAGGCCCATGCATGGTGTCTGAGTGAGGCCATTTGGCAAGGTTTTTGAAAACAACATGATGGTTCCATTAGGCTGATTGCTTGAATGCACCTCTATTGCGTCAGGTCATGCTTTTCAAAATGCCCACCATTTGAATGCACCTCTATTGTGTCAGGTCATGCCTTTCAAAATGCCAGCCATTTGAATGCAGCTCTATTGTGTCAGGTCATACTTTTCAAAATGCCAGCCATTTGAATGCAGCTCTATTGCGTCAGGTCATACTTTTCAAAATGCCAGCCATTTGAAATTGAACACATCTCTATTGCACCAGGTCATGCTTTTCAAAATGCCAGCCCTTTGAATGCACCTCTATTGTGCCAGGTCATGCTTTTGAAAATGCCCACCATTTGTCAGGGGAACCTCACCTTTTCACCCTAGCTCCCATCTCCACCCTCATCCTCCACAGGCCAAACCCCAGCGCTCACACTGGCATATGGCCTGTGACCAGGCCCGGGACCACTGCCGATTGATCCGATCACTGTGGCTGTCCGGATTGCTCTGGGAAAGGGAATCAAGCATAAGGAGTCAAAAGGCGATAATGGTCCATGCAGCCAGCCCCTTCTGACGAAAGCCGTGTTTGGTGTATTTGGTTCGATGTTTGGTTTGTTTGTTCGGTCCGGCATCGCGCGGCATCGTCAGAACGGGGCTTGGAACGAACCTAGCAAGTTGCATAATATTTCCGGTGTTTGGCCTTGCTTGCCCACAATTTTGCATCTTCAAGGCACAGGAGTGGAATACCCATCGATGTTTTGGCCGAATCAACGGCGTGATATTGGGAGGGTTTCCAGCATAAACTGCAGGGAAATTAACCACTGCCGAAGCAAGTTGCACAATATTTTCTGTGTTTGGCCTTGCTTGCTCACAATTTTACGTCTTCGAGCCGCAGGAGTGGTATGCCCACCAATGTTTTGGTTGAATCAAGGGTGTTTTTGATTACCAGTCCATGTCTGGGCTTGTAGTTTAACAACCGGAGCAGCAGGGGGGAAAACTGAAGAGACAGGCCCCTTGTAAGGACTGTAATTTACCTGTCTTTACATGGTAAATTTGGCGTGTAATTTACCAGACCATTTAATAGCCAGCACTATCTAAGCCGACATATGTTAGTAAGAATGAGCATATCATCAGCCAAGGATCAGCTTATGTTGGGGGAACATCATTGAATAAATAATGATACTCCAAGCTTCGCGACTTTGTGGGCAAAGATATTACAGCTCTTTGCGGAACATAGGGCGCGGCCCAATTTTTTTTTTTTTTGTAATTTTTCCAGGGATTCCTGATTGTAAGCCCAATTCTCAACCGTTTGCCTTGAAAGCAGGCTCATTCGATTCGGAGAGGGCACCTCGTGGCCCGATTTTTTCTAACTACCTCGAGATCATTTGGTGGGTCAAATTTGGGTGTTTTTGGCTGTACAAGAGCAGATTAGCTCTCACAGTACTAATAATGCTCGGATTAACCTAGATTTTTGATACGATGTACTTTGCAGGGCATCTCGTACCACAAATCTAGGTCAATCCGGGTGGTATTGCTACTGTGCGGCGCGTTCTGCTCTCAGACAGCCGCAAACACCGAATTTTGACCCAGTAAATTATTTGGGGTTCCACAACCCAGGTCTAAGATGCTAAGTCCTCCGCACTTTCATTGCGGATCTAATGAGCTTATTCCCGAGCGAAAGGTTGAGAATTGAGCTCACGGCAGCCGTTCTCGTGAAAACTTGCGAAAAACAGAAAAAAACAGGCCGCGCCCTCAGTTCCGCAAAGGGCTGTAAACAGGCGCAATTTCAACTCTGGCTTGTGAATGCCGAAATCTGCTCCTACTTGAAAGGTTTGTGCAGTTGAAGTCATAGTTGTATTTCGTCCAAAAGTATAACAGTGTACTGAATTGTAAATCTCCCTCTTTATAAAATTAATCCTGTCCGTCCGTCTGAAGCCTTTTAAACTCCGCTGATGCCGTGCATCGCGGCTGCTCTCCGCCCGTGATTGTTGCCGATATTTTTCACCGGCCCACAGTCAATGATCATTCGGCATTCTCGGCAGTCGACGTCACCCTTCCAACAAACTTTGACAGACACTGCCCTGGCGCTAATATTGACAGATGGCTCTCACCACGTTAGAATAAAGGCGGCCGCGGCGAGGCACGCAACTTCCATAGTGCGCTCGGTGGAACTTCAAGTCTCTGAAGATGGTGTTTAAAACCTTGGGTTTGTTAGAGAAAAGAGATGTACAGAGGCAGAAACCTCAGCAGACTTTGAAAGACTCAGAGGTAGACAAAGGGAATCAGAAATTCGAAGTTGTACCTCTGTGTTATTTGTAGCCAAGTTTGGCACTGAAGTGAAAGGGACTCCACACTCAACTCAGTTTAATACAAGTGCAGCTTATGCCTTTGGTAAACATATATAAGGGTATGGGAGGCCGCGAAGCGGCCGACCAGTCCCTTGTGTATGAAATAATTGAGCCTAGAAAATCCAGTGCTCTTTTAAAATTCAATGAGTTTGGATTTGCATGTGACGGATAAAAAGTAGCAGTCGAATCCTTGGTGCGATTTTATTTTAGGCGCAACATAGGCAAAACAGGATACGGATGTTAAATGTGACCGCTATTGATTCGAATGTGATGGAATTCCGAGATTCGATACGTGCGATGGCTATTTAATGCTACTGGTTCAGGCTGTGGCCATCAAAAAGTAAAGTAGCCGTCCAATCGTTGGTGCGATTTTGTTTAAGGCGGGGCATAGGCAAGGATGTTAAATGTACCATTACTGATTCGAATGCGATGGAATTCCGAGATTCCATCCGTGCTAGGGCCATTTCATGCTATTGGTTCGAGCTGTGGCCAACTCAAAGTAAAGTAGCCGTCTGATCCTTGGTGAGGATGTTAAATGTGACCACTATTGATTCGAATGTGATGGAATTCCGAGATTCCATCCGTGCTAGGGCCATTTCATGCTATTGGTTTGGGCTGTGGCCAACAAAAAGTAAAGTAGCCATCCAATTGTTGGTGCAATTTTATTCAAGGCGGGGCATCGGCAAGAAAATGTGGCCGCTATTGATTCGAATGTGATGGAATTCCGAGATTCCATCCGTGCTAGAGCCATTTCATACTATTAGGTCGGGTGTGGCCAACAAAAAGTAAAGTAGCCGTCTAATCGTTGGTGCGATTTCATTTTAGGCGGGGCATGGAAATTGCGATCAATTCTCCTCCTTTTCTCTTCGTTTTCAAGTTTCGTGGCCAAGAAAAGATTTAATGGCTATTCTACATGATTATAGATGATATGTATACTTAGTAGTTGGTTTATTTTCTTTCAATGCTTCGAGACGGTGTGGGAAAGACCTGTAAACTTTGATAGCGTACTCTTGGAATGATACCGACTCCCAGATCTC
The DNA here is from genome assembly GCA_029378375.1 of Mycena olivaceomarginata. Taxonomy (NCBI): domain Eukaryota; kingdom Fungi; phylum Basidiomycota; class Agaricomycetes; order Agaricales; family Mycenaceae; genus Mycena; species Mycena olivaceomarginata. Next base: position 72,806 of record JARKIC010000053.1, read on the forward strand.
GGAGAGCATCTCGAAGAACTCGTCTACGGTGCTGATATCGAAGTACCGCGGGTCCCGCTTCGCCCTGCGCTTCAACTCCGCCCAGGCGTTCTCGATTGGGGAAAGGTCGGGTGACTTTGCGGGCCGCTCAAAGACACAAGACACTGATGTCGTGGTCACGGAGCCACTTCTTCGCGAGCTTCGACGTGTGCTTGGGATCGTTGTCCTGCTGGAACAGGAGGAACGTGTACGTGCGGTTCTCGAAATTGTCGTAGATAGGTATCATGGCATGCTCGAGAATCTTGATGTACAGCTCGGCATCGAGCATCCCGTCGATGCGAATCAGCTTGGAGACGCCCTTCGGGTGAATGGCACCCCAGACGTTCACTTTCACCTTCTTCCGACCATGGTGTGCGCAAGGGTGTCTCTGTGGGTACGCGAGGCATAGCGGTAGGTATAGAAAGACAAAGGATGAAAATTGATCGCCATTTCCCAAAAAGGAAATACAAATGATTTTATCGCTACTGTAGACTCCTTTTCTCGGGATAGATTTGTTTAGAATTTTGCACTTGGTTTCGATGAGGAGCACGAAAAAGGAAAGTTTACAGCCACAATATAACGAGGGCGCTCGTTGAAAAGGGAGATAGGTGTTGAAACGGACCAGTCACGCGTCCTCAACAGCTGTGAAGCTGTCCAACTTACAGCTATTCTACAGCACCTGCTACAGCATTTGTACTGCAGTATATCCTTTAACAGCACTCTACAGCTTTAGATTACTTTATATACGACCATTACTTTACCTTGCAATAGAGAGTTCCTGTCGTCCTGAAATCCCCGTGTCTGCGAGTCTGTGTGCAACTGTCACTTCCAACAATAGGTGAAGCAGCAAACAAGAACAAAGGTGTCTGTAGGACCTCAGGGGAAAAAATGCCTTCAAAAACGTTCAATTCTGGGGATACCGCAATGAAAACTGGATCAAACGATGCGCCCCACGGTGTTGCTCTGCTCATATCAAAATATCATGGAGCGGGGGAGAAATAAATCGCGCGCAAAAAAGGAATGCGTAATCAATATTACGATGTGCTTCGCGAGCACTCTGCGCTTTCGGCGGATTCCTAGTACTACCAAAGGTGCGTCAGGCTGGTAAAACGTTATAATGAGGACACGCTCATTGGTATCTGAACACACCTTTCTTGCAACTTTCTTGAGAAGCCGTGGCCTCAGCGGATCAATAATTATTGCCGCTGATTGCCTTGATCGCCGCCCTGCGTCGCTAGCGGAGTTGACAAGCGAGTTCCACTTTTAATCACTTCGTTTATGGGACTCGGACGCTGATAGTGGGAGCGGGACTCGGCTACTACCTTTAGCCGAGTCCCACTCCCATAACTCTCGTATATACTCAGTCGCTGCATTGAGCTTTTTCGCAATGGCTCGCGACCGTTCTGCAAATGCATGCTTCGCGCTCCCAGTCGGCACGTATCTCTTTGCAGCGGGGGCGCATACGGACGTCAAACGAATGTTTTGCAAGCTCGGGCTTTCAGTTCACGATCCGACTGCTCGCATTGCCCTTATTCTATGGGAGCAAAGAGGAAGGAGGCGCGTCAAGCTGACACAAACGCCGCACTGGAGAAAAAAGAACCAGCCGCGAGAAAAAACACTCGACAACGTACAACGGTACCAGATTGTGCGCGAGCATGGTCTATGCAAACAATCCCAGTTCATTACTGGTACTGCCACCGCCGCGATTATGCTGGGAAAAAGCGGAGTCAGCTACTTTCGATTGACGTCACAGAATTTGCAATACCGGTGTCAAAAATGGGGGAACTGAAGGATGTGCCGATGCGCGATGAGGAGGGTGGAGGAGGCAAAGGAGATATCTCTCGCTGTCCTACATGATTCCAGATCCAGTGGTAGATAATGTTGACCGGGTTGAAGGATCCGGATCTCTCGACTAGCTCTGGCACACAGAATGCGCACGGGGCAGATGGTGGGGGGTGTGAGAAAGAGAGCACCAGAGCAGAGGCTGTCTTGTGAGCGGGTGTTAAGCGGCTGATCGGGGAGGTCGAAAATGAATTGAAGTCGATTAATCTTTGATGGATCGGGAGGACTCGGAAAGCAAAAGACAATCGAACTGCTAACTGTGGAGCGACTGAAACGGCCGGGTGGATTAGGAAGACGTGAACATGTACAATGTGATTCGATAGATCTGCTTAATATACGAGTAATCTAGTTACAGGATGTCAACGGAGCACACACCATTCCAGGGGGTCGGGCATACAAGACACTGGCGCACTGTAAACTGGCTGGCCGTTTGAATGGCAGGACATGCGGTTAGAACCCTGTGGGACCTGACCCCTTCGGGAATATTGCTCTGCCCAACATTATGAGACTCCCTCAAAACACAGTGCAATCCCTCATTGACACAATATATCCTGGCATTTCCATACTTCATACAGAGCACCAACACCATTATGACAAATATTTTCTTAAGCACACAATTCTTTCAGCACGTAATGATGATGTGGATGATCTCAATGAGAAATTGTTGGACAGATTCACAAACGAAGAGACCATTTTCCAAAGTGCAGACGTCTTGGTGACTGAGGAGAGTGTTGATAGCACATTCCAATACCCAATTGAATATCTCAATTCTATCAGAGCTTCTGGCCTCCCTTTGGCTAAATTGGTACTGAAGATTGGCTGTCCAATTATGGTGCTTCGAAATTTGGATCCAGCAAATGGTCTTTGCAATGGATCCCGGGGCATTCTCACCAGAATTGCGCCTCACGTTCTCAAGATTTGTTTGATTGGTGGCGAGCACAGTGGCAAAACAGCCTTCATTCCACGCATCACAATTACTCCATCTGCAGAACAAATAGCATTTTTAATGAAACGGCGACAGTTCCCTGTTCGTCTTGCATTTTCGATGACAATAAACAAGTCTCAGGGTCAGTCTGTGGATCAGATCGGTCTGGACCTTTGTACCGATGTCTTTGCACATGGACAGCTTTATGTGGCATTGTTGAGATGCACTTCCAGTCAACGTGTAAAAGCATTGTTCAAGCCAGATCTCAACAGCACCCTCACAAAAAATATTGTACATCCCGAGGTTTTACTGTAACCCGGAGGTCAATAGGTTCATCATAATTTCTTTCCTATTTTGAAACTGACTTATTTGTAGATCTGCATACAATAAAATTCTGTAGTTGTGTAATGATTATTATTGTTTTGATTGTGAACACGTCCCCGCGCCGAAGGCACGGGTCATAAACTATAAGAGTGCATCACGTGCGTTTCTCCTGGTCCGTGCGGATCATTAATGACGTGTCATGAACCCGTCCACCGTCGAAGTTCGAACTCGACTACGACGGTCTTGACGTCTGGCCCGCGATTCTGAGTGCCGAACGAGCAGCCTTGGACAAACGCCTGAGGCAAAGTACAACGACGAGCTCATCGGTGCTCGAGTTTTGGGGTTTTTCTTGCTGGATTTTTTGGAAGCATAAGGTGCTCCTTCGGACTCATTTTGTACAAGCTTCTGTTGAAGAAGATAACCACTTGTTTATTAATCGGAGGTGTCGTTACCAACAGCTCTTCCGTCTCTTCCCACCGAGTTGTATGATCCCCCGCTTCCATTGGCCGTCATTCGTCCGTGGCCGGTTTCCTCCCTCGAAACAGGAGCTCGGAGCGACGACACACGTTGCTCACAGCTTTGCCCAAACTCTTCCGAGCAAAATGATATCGAACGCTTCCATGATCTACATGAGTGCGTAATCTTTCAGCGTAATCGTCCTTGTATGTGACCCTCTTGAAGCACCACATCAGCCTCGGGCTATGCAAGCAATGTCGCCAGCTCAGCACGAGACTGGTGTCGACATTGTTATTCGCGACTTTTCCACTGTACAGCTTTTCTGCACTGACCCTCGGAATCTCGGCACTATCCTATTCTGCGATGTTGAAGTCTCTGTTGGCGATGCTGCTCGTCATCTCCCTGTGCTGACAAAAATATGTATGGGACGATTGCGGTGGGCCAGACCAGAGCCGCTGGCGGAGATCGTACTTTCAGCGGATCTTCAACATCTCGGCCCTGGTCTGGTGTCATATGTGAGTGGCCCCGAAGGCCCATTTGATCGATGCTCATAAAGCCTCAGAGTTCCACCGATTCCGGTGGAAGAATCTTGCAGAGAATCGTCCATTGTAACATCTCATATTCTGCTCACCTGCGAGGCCAGGCAAATGGCTGGTTCTTGAAGAATTCCTTCTTTCGTTTACCAGAGGAAGTGCAGGTTGACATCTTCCGCCTGATAACGACTCGGTGGCTCTCCGAATCAGACGTTGGGCAAACCGCTGGAGGTCATTTGCGGAATGATCGAATCAACTAGCCCGTGATCGCCTGTCTACGAAATGTGGCGAGCATGTTGTCATAGGCAGGCTGGTCCTTCGCGGTTAGCGCAATTGGGTTGGGCCGAAGTTCGAAATTTACTATTTGTTTTGAATTGTGTACTTTCTGAGGTTATTCAATATGAGCTCAATTTTGGAGCATTTTTTTGGCGGCAATAAAGGATACTTGCATTCAGTATACTGTGGCTCCAAGGGAACACGGATTTGAAGAGGCCTTGTGGATTGCGTCAAAGATTTGAATTGAGTCTCGGCTCCAACACAAGCCCCAACAAACAACAGGTTCAATGTAATGCATAGCACCTAATTTACCCATATTTCATCGAATGAACATGGATCCACTCATAAATCCTTCAGTTTATCATGCAGCTTTGCACAATGCCTAAAAGACACATGTGGCAGGAACCACATATTCACCCGATTTCTGATTTTTCCTGCAGGACACGGCATGGTCAGAATCTCGGTTCCTGATCCGGAGGAGGACTGGAAGATGCCTTTCGTTCGCATTCCTTATGGGCAATCGCTGGAGGCCGTCGAGTTCAATCCTCAAGCTCTTGAAATCCCCGAGAACCGGCGCCTCAAATTCTTCATTGACAATGTACGTTGTTTTCAAACTTCAGCGAATTTTTGAACGTATCAGTTATAGCTAACATTGTCTGTCCCTGCTGGAATTAAGACCGACGACGGCAATACTAATATACCAACCTCTACTTCTGGAACTACCGTTTCGACTCGGGACACAGATCCTACAGATGAACCAAATGAGGACCCTGCAGTCAACATCAGCCTTTTGACATTTTGATTGCGTTTCACGTGTTTTTTGGCGTTTTCACGTTGCTCACCAAAATTAATTTATGTTTTGTAGTGCAGGCAGTTGGACAGTGTGGTAAGTATGGTGCATGGTAGTTGAGCTGACCCTAGACATTCGTAGAGAGGTCCAAAGCCTTTGAGAGAATCAGCCATTCTGATAATCTCAGCGCACACCCCAAAACGCCCCAACCTGACCCACCAAATCATCTTGAGCTGTTTAGTAAAAATCGGGCGACGTCACGCCCTGCGGATTCTCCGTCCGAATCAAATTATGGGGCCCTTTTTCGTGCCCTCAGACCACCTGTAGAAGGTTTTTTCAACTCTCCTGTGCTCGCAAACATCAAAATTCAACTTGAGCCCCCTAATCTTCGGCGCTGGTATGCTCCGCCGATGTTCGGCATTGGAACCAAGCGGCCATCAGGGGCTGTGCCAAGGTTGAAGCTGCACCATCTTCCACTGGATTCAACCGATTTCACGGTTGAGAATGTTCGGACAGGTGGGAAGGTCATGTAGCAACCATTCTCTTAAGTCTGGATGGAAAAATGGCTCAAGGAGCCAAGTGAAATCATATTATTCAGATATTATTATTATAACATTAATACGTGATATGATATCGATATAATACGATATGGCAAAAAACCGTATTATGGACAGCACTAACATTGCTCTGTTGCAATGAGCGGTAGTGTGCATCTGACATTGCACTCATCCCTATTCAGATGCTTCACCTTGCCGGTACGACTTCATGATAGTCTAGTTCAGAGATATGCCTCGCTCTATCCTCAGGATCATAGTATGCTTTATAACTGTCGCAAGTATTTTAGCTTCAGCTGAAAAGCAGACAGGCCTTCTTTCAAACTGTTCATTTTCTTCACTGCGTACATCCGTCCTTCCCTGTTGTTTCTGCTATTCCTAGCGAGGGACATGATGAAGGCAAGGTTTACACCCCCATGGACGTCGACAATCCTGGACTTTACAATCCCATCAACGTCGAGAAGCCCAGGGTCTACATCCCGATGGATGTTGATGAAACTGGTAACTTTGTTTCTCATTTGGATTCATCAGGCGCGAACACTTTTCACAAGAATTATGAGAGCCTACTCGATGGAAATACACGACCAGTGAACACTTCTGGTGAGCATGCACCGTGTTTTCCTCCTCGCTTCATGTAAACTAATCAGTGTAGTAGCCATAGTCTGTAAAAGAATGCAACAGGTCAAACTCTAGAGCGAAGGACCCGCGAAACCTTGATGATATTGCTGAGATCAGTCTAGCAATCCCGAGTTACCGGAGGAACTAATTACATTCCATCGAAATGAGTTCGCAAGTTGCGAGGTATTTCGGGGCAGCAGGAAGACACGCTACCCAGAATCATCGAGGAATATGTGATATTCCGTTCGCTAACAAGGCGTTGATAAATTGATCCGCTTTGAAAAAGGGATACGCTGTGCCGAAGCAGGTTGTGGGCGAACACGACAGGATCTCTTCAACGGGGATAGTTTAAGTGATTTTTCTTTTGCACTGCTAGATTCAAACCGTCCAAGAATTTCCTAGTCTAAAGATTAATCCAGATTTTGCAATATGGGTCCAGAGAGTGCTTCCTGTAATGAGTCATTGTTAATACCCGTCAAAAGAGGATGGACCTCACAGGTTGCCGCGGCCAGGCAATATGTTAAAAATTGACTGATATCAGATTCACATGGGCACACAACACATGTTATAATGTCTTAGTTGTGACATTCTTCCACCAAGACTCCAAATGAGTGCTGGGAAGTTGTGGCTCAGGTCGACCGAGATAGCCGAGGCCTATCCGAGATGCCCGAGATATGGTTCAATTTTCTAACGAGCACCGGTCTCTAACGATCCGACACCAATGTGCCCACAAGGACGTCGGCAAAACTCTCTCCGGTTTTGGGACGTCTGTTTCATTTATGTAGCACAGTTGGTTAGCTCACCAAAACTTTTAACAGGCCGGCCCAGAATAAGAAATCCACGTGTCCGGCACTCCAACCGTCCCGACAATCGCCGCAGCTCCCGATCAATTCGACTGACAGGCATCAAATTTGGTTTACAGGGGCGTCTCAACATCCTTTCCAACCTCCATTCGTGATCTGAGGTGAAAACACCATGGCACCCTTATATATTCCAAATGGCCAACTAGCTAGGTTGGCCAACTAGCCAGTCCGCAATAGTACACTACCCTTCGATCGCTTAGCGCTAAGTTTTTTTTCGCCTTCAAATCCTGCCTATTTGCTGTTGCGCCCTCTTCTGTTGCAGTATTTCTCCGGCATTTACATAAGTCATGTCAAAAACAGTGGCGAACAGCTTACAACCATGTTCTTCACAATTGTGATCGGCCAACTGCTGTTGAAGCCATTGGGCACTGGCCTTGCCCGTCCAAGCTATGCGGTGCAATCTCCATATAATCTTTAAGTCGGATATCTTGAAAGACGGTGCTGATGTCCGGAAGCAGACCTTGGCGATGAACTTCAAGGGGTTTGCATTTATGTCGAGAGGGATATTGTCCACCTCCAAGTGAGCCGAGAAAACCAATCTGTCGTCATTGTGAATATATTTGGTACACCATAAGCGAAAGGGCCAGCATCCCCACCAAGCAAGGCTTTCCGCGTATTATTGGGTAGATAACCTCCCCAATAAGGCAATTCACGCCCCCGCAGGGCCGAAAAATAGCCTAAAATAGCAGCAAAAGTCGTTACGCAGGTGATTCAGGCAACTTTTGGGGCCTGCGTTACGCATTACGGTTTCTACGATACACGGGGGTACAGTATGCACAGTCGCATGAGGGCAATCAGGAAAACATGTGGAGCATTTGATGCGTACACTGCCGCCAGTAGCCATTGCAAGTTGATCCAGATGGTATACAAAACTTCCTTGTCCAGCCAGCCGCCTGCTCACATTTAAAAGCATAGTTAAGCAGCATCGATCCAACGAACGTCCGTATAGGCCCAGAGGCATCTGAAGGACACCATCAAAATGTCATTGTGAGGCACAGGGTTCATAATAGAAAGTGGTGGTGACTAAGTGATTGGCACCGTCCATGAACAAAGCGCATTACTGTAGGTATGCGGGGTAACCTCAGCTAATCACCACTGCCCGGGAGCCTGGCTCGTCACGAAGTATGCAGTTGATGAAATATTACAGTCTGTCCGGAATTGGATGATTTGGATCGGCTGAAGCCTGGCCTGTAGGTGACAGTCTATCACAACCTGGATGGGCCGAACCCAGGTATGCAGGTTGCGCAATATTGCAGCCCATCCGGTGCATCGGCTGAACCTTCGCCTGCAGGGTGGAAAATATGATAGTCTTACAGATGTACATCAGCTGAAGCTCAGCTTATAGGGCCCAAAATATTACAGTCTGCTGGGACCTGCATCGGCCGAACCCCAGTATGCAGGTGATGAAATATTACAGTCGGTCAGTAACTGGATCGGCCGAACCCTGGCCTGTAGGTGGCAAAATATTTTGGTCTATCGAAACCTGCAGTTTGCATAATATTATAGCCCATCCGGTGCTGCATTGGAACCCAGTGATGTGGTGGGCATAATATTATACCTCTGAAAATCTGGTTGGCTCCTCTCTAACATCCAGGTCAGATAATATTGTGGAAATATTATTATCGCCGAGGAGCCCAGGACTTGGCCGAAAATCCGGCGGATTTTGGGGGACCCTAAACTCTAGGGATTAATCATATGTTAGAGTGTAGGGCATTGTTGACTGCAGGCACCGAATATCATATATTATAGCATCCGACCTGAATTGCGACCGCCACAGGATGCACCAGATGGAATTCCGGGATCTCTTGTCCCCAGCATCCCCACGCGTCCATAAACAGGTCCGCCACAAGGAAAAACCGCACTCGCCCACGGGTGGCCTTAAACGGGGCAGGTAATGTGAATATCATATATTATATGGCATCCGACCTGAATTGCAACCGCCGTCAGGATGCACCCGATGGAATTCAGGGATCTCTTGCACCCCAGCATCCCAATACGTCCATCAATAGGTCCGCCACAGGAAAAAACCGCACTCGCCTACGGGTGGCCTTAAACACGGCAGGTAATGTGAATATAATATTCCCGTCCCACACTCACTCTCCTCCTCGATTCAGCCTGGACAAATGATAATTAAAATGTATGCAGGGCAATGACAAGACGCACAATCATGGCAGTGCCATCAGCGAAATTATCTTCCTTATCTGCAGTCGCATCATGAGCGATAATGGCTCGTATCCCGCGTGCTTTCACGAGAAGAGGTTGAAGTGGGATGTTTGCACCATCAAGGCCACCGTCGGCTAATGTCAACAACTTCTCGTGTGCTTCAGACAAGCCAGCACGACCATGGAAAGCATTTGGGACGATAGCACCATCCAACCGAACATTATTGCTTTGAGGAATGATTTTCCGAACTCTTGCCGAAAATTGTAACCCGCTAGGGCCATTAAGTTCGAGATGAGAGTGTGAATAGAAGATGTGAATCAGAAAGACCTCAGAGAATGGCTTACCGATGCATTAAACTCTGGGAATACATCAGCCGTGGAACCGAGTATAAATGATGTCTGGTCAAAGCCAACGACACAGCTGGTTTCGTTGATGCTACCCAAGCTTTGCATTGGAATGAACGCAGCAAGACCTGGGTCATAGGAATCGAACTCGACTACGTAGCACACGAGGTACAAGTGAGAATTGTTGTAGCGTCTGTTTATAAGAGACTACATCTGCGTGGAAAATCCCGATGACGCGCGGGTACCAATAGGGATCAGTAATCTACCCCGCCGTGGAAACGGCATCGATCGGCAGTGATCGACATCGGCTACCACTGGAAACCCACAAGCCCTTAGTGGACTCCGGTGGACTACAGTGGGTCTGAATGCCTGCTAATTGGCCCCACTGAAACCTAGTGGAGTACATTGGGTCCAACCCACCTCGGAACCTTCACCAATCTCCATCAACCGCCCGATTCGCCATTGATATCCAATGGATACCACTGTGTCCCATTGGTTCTGTCCCTCTGGTGGCCACCAGTGAGATACAATGGAGCACAGCATAAATCCCTCTGCCCCACAAAAAGTATGACCAATGTCAACAGAACAGATGTATCGCGTGGAAACTTCGATGTTGTCATCCAACGGATTCCATTGGAGTCTTCTCAGCCCAATGATCCACTGTGTAACAGGTTCTTGAGCTCACTTGGGACAGGGCCAAGGAATGCTCTGTTGGCCAAAGCCAAAGCAGGCAGGCACTCTGAGAGCCGCGGTGCATTGGGGCTCGGCCTGCCAAATATGGCAAATTTCATGTCTCATCCCCGGCACAAATTCTGCCAGCCCCCCTTCTTTCGTCGGTCCGTTGACACGCAAGGCTAACGCGGCGCGTCCAGCGACGTACATCCAGCAGATCGAGAGCTAATCAGGTGTGAAGCACCACGAGGCGCAGATTGCGCTCGCGCGACAGTGGATCGGGAACGACTCCGACGGCTCGCAGAAGGAGGTCACGATCTCGCTGCCCGTCGAGACCAAGGAGGGCATCGTGCATACGGACAAGACGCCGCTCAAAACCGAGACGGTGCCGATCCCCGAGTCGGAGGACGCGGCGAGGGGGGGTCATTGAGAAGTTTGAGGCGGTGGCGAAGGCGGTGCGCGGCGATGAGGACGTGGCTGATAATGTGGCGCAGCATATGTTGCACGACCGCACGAGCTTGTTGGAGGAGAAGTGGCGGTGGAGCGAGCAGGAGGAGCTTGATGCGTGTGTGTTTCTTCTTCTTCTTTTCTGAGAAGGGGACTAATCGAGTGCAACAGATATGTGTCGGAGCTGCTTTACATCCACACGAAACTCATGATCGTGGATGACAAGCGCGTCATTATGCGTGGGATTCAGAGGTAGCGTAGGATCCCTGGCTGACGAACGCGCGTGCAGATGGGCTCTGCCAATATCAACGACCGTAGTCAGAAGGTATGTCATCCTCCCCATTTGCAAGGTGGGGAGCTGATTGGTTTTCTTTCTAAGGTGACGGCGACTCGGAGATCGCGCTCGTCGTGGAGGACGGCGACATGATTCGGTCGACGATGAACGGCAAGCCGTACGAGGTCGCGCGCTTCGCGACGACAAGCTCTTCCGCGGTTCGCCCCTTTTTCTGCGCTCCTCTCTGCTCCCTTGCTGACGCCGCCCGCAGAGCACCTTGGCCTCATCCCGCCGCAGACGTCTCACAAGCGCACCGAGGAGGCGACGTCGTTCATGCGGCCCGCGCCAACGCTCAACGAGGACGAGGCGGGCTGCGAGGAGGACGGGCTCGTCGCGGACCCGCTCCCGGAGCAGATGGTCGAGCTGTGGAACAAAACCGCACGCAAGAACCGCGAGATTTTTTACCGAGATCTTCCGCCCCGTGCCCACCAACTTGGTCCGCGACTGGGAGGCGTATGACGTGCGTCTATTGCGGTATCGTGAATGTGTGCGCAGGCTGACGTTCGGTTGGTTGGCGTAGGGCTACGTGCCGAAGGTGAAGGCGGGGCATGTGGTGCCGGGGATCCCCCTTGAGCACGTGAAGAAGCAGCTCTCGGACGTTCCTCACCGATTCCGCCACCACCCAAGCGTACCAGACGAGTTTTGGAGGAGGTAACGAATGGCGAACGACAAACGCGTGCGCATCCGGCGGCAAAAAAGGCCCCCAGGCAGCCGCTACAGAAGGCTTCGGAGGTTAGTCAGTCGTATCGGCCTGCATATAGAACGTCGCGCCGGCGAAGAGCACTTGTAGAGTAAAATTTGGTTTTTGAACGATTCACATGATTCGCTTTTGCTACCATACATGTCGTGCAAAAATTGTATTCGCTATAATAATCTGTAATGCATATTAATCCTCCATATCTTCATTTTCGCTTTCTGTCTCCGGATCATCGCTCTCCGGCTCCTCGTCCTCTGAGTCGTTATCTTGCTCGACCTCTGGCCCACACAACCTGTCTAGAAGATCTTCGAACTCTCCTGGCTCGTACCAGTCATCGTTCAATACACCAGTCTCGGGGTCTATGATGACAGTCAAATCAGACCCACTGAAAAGCAGCTCGTCGCTATGATCAACAGTGTCCCATTCCTCCACACAATCTGCAGGGGCAAGGGACACTGCAGATGCAGAGCTACGCCCAGACCGAACCGAAGAAGGAGTTGGGGAGTCGTTTCCACGGTCGGACTCGGGAGTTGGAGAGGGAACTGTATTTGAATGTGTGCCAGCATCGTCGCTGGAGTTAGAGGACGGAGTAGGGGAGTTGGATTTACTCGGAGCATCACGAGGGGGAATGTTGCCGCGCAGTATCTCCATTTCGTGAAGAAGTTTGGCGCATTCGACGCTATGTTCGAGGTACTCCGTCAACTTCCCGTTCTCCAATCGCTGATAGCCTCGATCGAACTGGTTCACTGCGGCGTGCCCCATGCTACGACCAGAGCGGAAGCTATGCAGCTCTTCATCCTTGTACAACTGCAATAAAATCTTCGTCTCGTTACGAAGATGGGGCGAGGTGTGGGATTTGCTGCGGCGTTTGAGTTCAAATGCGGACTCCATATTTTCTTTGATCTTCAAGAAATGAAGGACGTTGGGAGCAATTGTCTCGCGATAGAATTTATCGTCGTAATCGCCTCCACGCTGTCCAGAAAAATCGCTGAGCCATCGATTGTTCCATTCCTACATAATAAGGTTAGTCTCATAAATAGATGATACAACATTGAATGTCGTACTTGCATGAGGTCGCCCTCAAGGAATTTCCCAAGCTCTCCAGTAAGATTGATGAGCCAATTGTTCAGAAGCGCCTCCTTCAACTCGGGGGAGCACTCAAACTCGAGCAGGGCGTACAAGTCAAGCATATACCGCAGATAATTCTGATTTGATGAACCTGCGAACGTGAAGATGAATATCTTTGCGACCAGGTTAGTTTCTTCACAACGTTAAAAATGAATTTTCACCTTTAAAATCTCGAAAACTCGTCCAACGTCGCCCTCTGGAATGGCGTAATTCAGCTCAATCCACCAGCCGAATTCCATCAGGAAGAGTATCGCGTTGCTGAGCACACGATCACCGTCAAATCCCGGCGGTTCCTTGTGAGTTTTAGGACCTTCTTCTTCCTGAGATTTTCCTGTAGGCTCGGCCGGCTCAGGCGTGGTGGAAATACCGATAGAAGGCTCGAGGTCCTCGCCAAGCGGAGCGGGCTCGTCATCGTCTGGAATATCGTCGAGGCCGGGCATATCGGTGTCTGCCTCCGACTCGGCAGCAGAAGCGTCGGGTGCAGTCGCTGGGGTCTGCTTGGAACCTTCAGGGAATTTGGTGCGCGATGAGGCACCGTCCTGCTCCAGTTTATCTAGGGACTGTTCGTACGCTGTCTGGCATGCATATCGCTCCCGAATGATGCTCGCCTGTTCCAAGAGATCCTCGAGCGTTTGCAAGCAATCATGGGCAGCAAGCTCGTCAAAATGTGCCAAGAGATCCGTATCACATCCTAAAACAAGGCTTTTATTTTATAGCGCTATCTCGTGAAGATAATTACTTACCGCCAGCAGTCCAAAACCCGTGCTTCCCAAATCATCGTCATACTGCGGCTCGTTGGATAGAAATCACATTTTTTCAGATCAGTGGGTCGCTTCATGTTCGCGGCATTGGAGCTGCGGGAGAGGGACGATGGATCGGGTGAAGCAGCAGGTCCGTAATGATTTGTCGCCGCCGAATTCAGCTGGGTGGATTTAGTATGCCATGTTTCGGGTGTGCTGATGGCATTGCGATAGGATGCGTAGATGTTTTTCATGGTAACCTGGATATGCTTCAAGCGTGTCAAGGTTCCATGCGTTCCGCCATCACCGCGATTCCACGACAACAGGTTGTCGACTCCAAACCCGTGGTTTCGACTGTCAGACACCTGTTTCTTTATTTACTCATAAGTCATCAAGGTTTTATTGGGAAGATTGTTATATTTTTGGAACTAGTCCTCCATTTCTTGACCAAAATTCCTCAAAATATTTGGGAGTGAAAATATAACAATCTTCCCAATAAGGCTAATGGATCACGTGGGGCAACCGCACTTGTCTGTCCCCTGCATGAGGATTATCATTCCTATCGTTCGTTCGCGGCAAATTAGTTTCGCGCATTAATCGTGTCACCATTCTCCTCTCCAGCCACCGTAGCGCTCCTCGCCTTCCGCAGCTGAATTTTAATTGTTGGTTTGTCGCCAACCGAGTCGATCGGTAGGACGGAGAAAAAACTTAAACGAGGCTCGGAGAGTCGGCCAGCGGCTGCAGATATCCATGAGGGCCGTCATGGTTGAGTCACCATCGGTCCCGTTTTCACCGGACCTCCGTGTCACATATCATTTGATTTCTGTTGTCCACTGCGGTTCAAGAGGTGCGAGATTAATTACAGCGAAAACTTAACCAAGGCTCGGGAGTCGGCCAGCGAGTGTAGATATCCGCGGCAGCCGCTATGGCCGGACATCAAGAGTAGGACTGAGTTGAAAAGGCCTGTAAATCAAGAGCTACTGGGAGCCCAATGAGGCTACTTGGACATGTCTCGGGTGGCTGGAAACCCTCGGACAGGGCTTGAGAGATGGTGCCACCCATGGGAATCAAGTACCGCACGAAAGGGAAGGGAACAAAAAGCAGATGTGGATGCTCATCCTACGGTGGGTTGTTTGCAAGCCAATGATTGTTCCCGATCAAACTCTGCAGATCGAGTTCGATGGTTTTAATAACCCCACCAAACTTTTCGTCGAGAATATCCCGTTCAGTGAGATAATTGGACCTGGTTTGAGCGATGCGTTCAAGACGATCAAGTACCAAGGACTCATCCTCTTCTCCATACATGCATCCACCCCTGTTGTAGCCTTCCGAGCGATGTCTTAATGAACGCGCACCTCGCATACGTCTCAGGGCGCGCATATGTGTTCCAGGACTACTATTGGGCGCGCACGAGCACTACCAGTGGCCGAAGCAGAAGTGGGTCAACGTGGCCCCGCGCACGCCGCTGAAGGCCATTGTCTCCGGCCCCGTGGCAGGCGAGCCTTTCGAGGTAGACGACCCTGCCCCACGCGCTGTCTCCGAAGCCGGAGTGAGTACAGATTTTTCGTTTGGATGAGGTTCATTAGGATGGAACGAGTTCCCAGGGGAGGTATCAAACTCTTTATAAAATCATTGGGTTTTTGCACCTCCGGATTTGGTTATATTTGATCATATTTCAAATTCGCGGTGGTCTCGGAAACTTTCGGAAAGAAAGGGGGAGGCGGCCATAGGCCGCCGACCACCTTGTATTGTATAGAGATTGTCAAAATTACAGTTGACAGAATGCGATCGGAACAAAGAATGTTGTGGCATGAAAGGATGGTTAACAGGTTTATTCTGTTTGGTTTTTCCGGGAGCGAGCGGAGCGAGCGACTGCGATCAGGCCGCGAAGCGGCCTGTGAGCTTGCCGGTTAGATGCCAGAGAGTGTGGGGTCGATGAATGCGGGGCCACGACGTTGGGGCGCGCAACTAGACTCGCGACCAGTTCGTTTCCAGCACTGATCACGGGGCAGCTTCGCCAACCGTGATAAGCGCAGCCACGTGCTTGGCGAACGCGGTTGGTCACGAGCCTAGCGCGCAACGTTTCGTCGAAAGACTCATCAGGTGGCGTGATTCCCTTATAGTACCACGTGATATGATCGGACTGTCAGGCCGATCACGCCGAAGGGATCAACGCGGAATTCAATAATTGAACTCTACACGGTTCCGCAACGCCTCATTTTTAATGTTGTCATTTTTACCCAAGCACTGGCATTTCACTTGGGTTTGTCTTATGATCAACATTTACAGGTATGTCATCACCCGCGCGGGTGTGGCCGGGGAGATTATCCGGTCAAGGATAGGAGTGCCGGGCTGCGGCACTGCACGGGAGGCAAATTGGAACAATGGGGGTAGCTCAACAATTTGCAGGATGATTTAACCGTGTAATTAATGAGGGACATCTAGTTAGAACTCCAGCATTTTTCGAAATCCGAGGGGAGCGTCGAGCGAGGACCCGGAGGGGCCCGCAGCGAAGGCGCGACGGAGGATTGAGAAAAAAGAGTTCTAAACTGATGCCACTATTAACACGTGGTAATACTGCAACATAGCTCGGTTGTTGACATTCAACCGGTCACCCAACATGACTGGTCTGACTTGATCAGTGGGATGGCAGAATAGAATCAGGGTAGCCACATCCTGATAAAATTTGCAAATCCACCAGTTCATGGAGTTGGAAACAGGGTAGATCAAGTTCCGGACTGGGGCATGGGTGAGCTTGAGGTGCAAAGATGACAAGGTCCCCGTATGGGTTTGAGCGCAATATAGCACACAACCATGTATTTCACCTCCTCAAAGCGATGTTAGAGTGAAAGTCTGGATGGCCATGTTCCCCTTACGGAGTAGTGACACTCCTGAGGGTCCCTCTCCTCAGAGCAGGGATGTACATGTTGTACAGGCTCAGTATTGGTCCAAATTATGTTGGAAACCAATGGATGGCAGTTTAAATCCAGGGTATTTGATTTGTAGGCTTCTCCCAGGCCAAGTGGCCGTAGTTCCACTCTGTGGTTCAACGAAACCGAGTTGAGGAACAGGAGTTCAGCCAGGACGTAGTGCTCATAAATGAATGGGCAAAAATACGTCAGGTAATCATGTTGTATTGTAACTGAATACATAGATTATTGCAAACAAGAGGACAACTATGTTCACTTGTTAATCATCCGGCCCTAATGTCTCTCCTCTGCCGGCTCTGGCTCCCAAAGGCTGATTACCGTTCTGCAAAGAAGGCACGGGTGCAGAAGCACAAGGCCGGGCATTGCTGGAATTGCTCTGCAACATCACATGGATGGAGACTGCAATACACAGCTTGAGGAAAGAAGAGCAGGTGATGCACGGGTCTCGGCAGCGCCTGTTGGTCTCTTCCCATATGTCCTCAATTTGGGTAGCATTCGGGTTTTCAGCTATCACTCGTGCAACCGGGGCTACAGCGTGCCGCATGTTGGCCGCATGTATCTCTGATCACTTGCTCCGACCTCCAATCCACCAATCGTGGCATAGCACCGCCGTGCACCCTTTCAAATATCCTTGCTAGGCCACCATGCTGCATTACTATCTAATTAATTTCAACCATGAATCACATCCGGCTGCATTACTATCTAATTAATCTCAACCATGAATCACATCTGTAGTCCAACGTGTCTTACATGCGTGTTGGCATTATCATGTTCCTTGCCCTGCAGTGTTGTAACAGCGCCACGTTTCAAGTACTTGTGATCTAAATGGGTCAGTATTTTCAATATCATGAAAAATGTGCTTGGTAATGCAGAGACATTGATTGGCGTTGGACTCCTCACCGCCATTCTTCAGTTCTTTTTTTTTTGGATTTCTTTGTGATATCTGATCCTTTTCAGATCAAAAGTGCGTGATAATGCAAAGGCCGCTGAACTGCTGCAAATCGAGCAGAAGGGTGTGATGCGGAAACGATGGAATGGTGTCGGAGAACATGAGAAGCTTTCAGCCCAGCGCAAGGTTTGGAGGATGCGGAAGTCCACAGTTCGGACAGACCAGTTGACAAGCTTTGAGTCACTTAAAGCAGAACGAACCGCAGGTACTGAGGAGAACAAGGATTCTCTTCAACGAGAGAAGATCTTTTAATCTGAGATAAAATCACTGCAAGATGACATGAAGGTTGACAGTCATCGCTCCGATCTTCGAGACAGTCATCGCTCCGATCTTCGAGAGCAGATAAATATATTGCGCCGAGAGATTGAAGAGGAGAAGGATGCGCGCCAGGCGTGGAGCCCGAGATTTCAGGCAATCGAATTGGGCCCAAAAAAATGTATGAACTTGTGAAGCAGGGATGTGTGTACATTCTTCGCGTTGGACCTAAGGTGCACGAAATTACCCTATTCAACAAGTTTTTAACTTTGTTTTCCCAGGAATTCGTTGATGCCAGCAAGCCAACTCGAATTAACCTCGCGCGGTACATCAATCATAGCTGTGATCCAAATGCTGTGGTTGAGCTCTGGCAGATGCCAGAAGGAAAATCTAGAGCTCTCGTCATCTCCAAAAAGGATATTTATCCCAACGAGGAGATTACCATTAACTACGGAAGGCACGAACTCTTTCGATGGGTGACGGTTTTTCCTCTGACTCTTGCTGCAGTGATTGTATACCATCGCCATGTCTTTGCAAGAAATGTCGAAGTGCACCGGGGGAAGGATGATGCAGTGGTTACCTTCACCCCAGTTTTCAGCAGCGCGCGATGCTGACCTTACGTTAAAACGATGTACACTTGTGAATATTTTAAGCTGACGCTGCCAAATGCCAAGTTCAATTGTCCCCCGGATATCTCGCGCGAGCCAAAATTTATACGGAAAGCCATACTGACTGAAGCAGCTACAAGTGGGTCGTCACGGAATCCACAACATGTTCATATTCGGCATCTCTTCAGATCAGTCATGTATTTCCGAACCTCGTTGTTCATTTCATTTCATTTGCATGCCATTGTGGCTCTTCATAGGTTGAACCTTGGGGTTTATTGCAAGTATTTCATTAGGATCTACACTAGCAGTGTGCCCATGCTACCTAGGGGTAGCTCACTTTGGCTTTCACTCATTGCAATCAACCCTCAATATGCCGCTCGTCGCCGACCTTCAGTAGACTGCTCAAAACTAACTATACACACAGAAGCTCTGTCAGAGAATCAACCCCTTTCGCAGAAATGCATAAAGTTCGATATCTTTCTGAGTGACCCACGACCCTTGCCACTTGCATAATGCTCATGCAACTGAAACCGATGGCTGTCCTCGCTTGCTGCGCACTCACCGCTGCAATTAATATCAGAAACAAACGACTTCAATAGTTTTCATACCCACTTACAGAGGCAAACAACTAAGAATTGAGCTCACAATCGCTGTTCTCGTGGGGTCTGAGACCCCCTGATTTAAAGGTTGCCAGGCACTTGGCAGCTGCCCAAGAGCATTTTGCATGAGGCCCCAAAGATTATCTCGGAGAGGAACAAATAATGAGTAAATGATCATCATACGTACGGCTGTCCACACTCACCAGAAAGGCACAATTCTGAATCAGGACTGAAGGGGGAGATGTCGCGAATGTGTCCGCCATAACACTGGCAAATTTTATGGTGTCCTCGATTATCTGGTGGAAATTGGGAACTGCATCGAAACTAAACGTCATGGTCCTTGGAGCCTGCCGAGACGAGGAGAATTTGAACTTTTTGCCCCACTTTTATCCAAGCTTCGGGATCCGTATGTGATCCGACCCCGATGTTTCTAGGCTCAAACCCAGCCTGTTTATTCCAGCTCTTTGCAGAACATAAGGCGCGGCTGTTTTGTTTGTTTCTTTTGCAAGTTTCACAAAATCCGCTCCGGTGAGCTCAATTTTGACGGTTTTCTTTGGGAGAGGGCTCTTCTATTCGGACAGTACTTAAATTCCCAGAAGGTGTCGTCGCCCGATTTTTGATACCCACATCTGGACGATTTAATCAGCCATTCATTTGCGCATGGCAAAACAGCCATTCAATGGCTCGAATGGCTATTGCGTAATCTCTCTATTATGTGGTCTCCACTCGGCTACAGGCAAGCCGAACATTTTTGGTGGAGAGAATATTCCCTTACGTGAAAACTGCTGACGAAAATGCGATCTACAGCCAAAAAGCACATTGATGGAAAGCGTGATGTGGGGCATTCAGAGTCCATTGCATTGGCTTGCATTTTAAAAAGCGTGATCTGGGGCACCCAGACTCCAGAGTCCACTGAAATAAGGATGCATGATCTCTTCGCTTTGGAATATTTTCGAGGACGTACGGTCAAGAGCTGTTTGCACATTTGAATTGTAAGATTCATATGGTGGCTTGCAACCACTGTATGAGTGTTGCATGAGCGTGCAAGTACTATGCCATTTAGTTCAATTCGTACGGTGGACAGATTCAAGTTCCCAAGTGGAGGATAGTAAAGGAGGGGGGGAGAGGCAACCAAAGGTTGAGTAACCAGTGACAGCAGAGGAGGTTCAGAGACATAGGTCATTTAATGTAAAACCGAATGCAGACGGTTTGGGGGATATAGCAGCACAGGGTGGGTGAACAGTAATGTTTGAAGAACAGAAGGAATTGTAACAGAAATGGCAGCAGTTGGTCATGATGCACATAGGTGGTGCAGTGAGAGGTACAGTGCTCGGTGATAGCAACTGGTACAGGAGGTGGTATCTGCAAGCAGTTCTGTCGGTGATACAGTTGGCTATAAATGGCAGACAATGCAGTAGAACAGCTGTTGACAGCAAATTATGGTGGGGGAAAAAGGTTGAAGCCAGTGTGCAGAATCATTGTTCTCAGAGATGGGAACTATAGCACGGTGAACTCGCAGTGATCGAGATGCTATGGACACCCAGGGAGAATACATCCAGAAAATCTAGAAAATCTAGACCCCGCGGCGATCGGGCAGATGTGTGAGCAGTGCAGAAAGTAAGAGCATGCCAAAGTGGTCAGCGCTTCTGGAAGAGCGATGCAGCTGCTGAGGAATAAGCAGTCCGATGCTTATGGAGGAGCAATCAGAGGCAAGTCTGGGGACTTGTGGATGAGTGGGCCCAGGTGTCAGTGAAGCTATGTTTAGATACAGAGGAACAGTGTGAATGGAAGACCTGTCCTGGATCAGGTGCCCAGCTACTGATGGAGAGGTGACCCAAGGACAGCAGCAACAAGGTGACAGTGGGTGCTGATGGAAGGGCAACCCAGTGATACTGTACTATTTCGTTCAATTCTTATGTCACGCGTCACAGGACCCAAAATATAAGAAAATTTTCTTACCTGTCACAGGTCACCAAGGGCATATTAGAATGTGCCAAAGAGGTCACAAAATGGCTGAAAAATGCTCAAAAAAGCCCATTTTTGCTCCACGGCGCAGCGGTGATGTGTGGTGGTCAATGGCGCCCAGGGGTTCACACAAAATGCTGCTTTTGACGTGAGTAGAGCTAAAGCGGAAGTATACTCCTTCCATCTTCCCCTCATCAGTGGCTCTTCAAAATGTCGTGGTCCCTGGGGCAGTGATTGCAGGTCGACTTTTGAAGGCTCTCCAACTTCTCTTGATATAAGAAAAAAAAAAGGTGTCACACGATTCTCGGCCGATTTTAGAACTTCAAAGTTCTAATTTTTCTGTCACAGGTCACAGCGCGTTAGAATTGAACGAAATACTACAGTAGCGGCAACCAAGTGACAGTGGGTGCTGATGGAAAAGCAACCAAATGATAGTGGCAACAAGGTGACAGCAGGTGCTGATGGAAGAGCAACCTGGACAGTAGCAACGAGGTGACAGTTGGCACTGATGGATATCGGCATGGACTACAGTGGGACAGATCATGATGCTGATGCGATCAGATCTGAGTCCCAAGGAAACATCAAAGGGTGTTGGGGAGAGGGCAAGTGCACAGGAGGGCAACTTGGGTCTCAGAGGATGTGCTTGTGGAGGAGCAACCCAGGGACCAACAGGGATGGTGAGGCTGTGGCAGACACTCTAGGAGTGCTGAGGAAGTCCAGATACAGTGATTGTAATCACTGATCAACTGTGGATGGGTGTCAATGTGATACTGATCAACTACAGATGGATGTCAATGCAATGCAGTGTAGGGCTGTGTGGTGACAGAGTGTGGGATGACAGATGTGCAGAGCTGGTGGCAATGAGCTGGCAACAGTAGGGGGATGAACAGTAGAAGGCCAGTGAGGAGACTGGTGGCAGACAGAAAAAGCAGTAAAGGAGAAGCAGTAGGGTGAGAGCTGAAGGTCCAGGGAATGTCCAGAGATGACAAGGTCCTGAATGACAACAATACTGCTGGTGTCAAAAAAAAGTGGAAGGCTGCTGTATTGTGGAGACAGTCAACACTAGAGTGGTCAGCCAGACAAAACTAAGAGAAGCCAAGAATGACAGAACAATAGTGTGGTCATTCAAGAGCAGCCACTAGAAAAGAGGTATGTGGTGACACATGTGGACGGTGTAAAGGCTGAGCGTCTCGGGGGTTGCGCGTTGTTGAATGATAAGGAACTTTGGCTTTCACTTCCTCCATTGTTCCGGTTAAGAATTCACCGACGTGACAGGATTCCAGGTACGCAACAAGATCCTTCTGAAACGCCTTGTCGGGTCTATCAAGCGATCTCTAATCTCCTGCGGGGACAAGGCACTCTTGATCCATATCAGCATGTGCATATGTAAAGTCAAACGGCTTGCTGCTCGACCGTTCCATAGTAAGCATCGGTATCGCCGTAAAGGCCGGGTCTCTCTGCGCCCACGCCAAGAACATTTTTGATAAAGGACGAGCCTAGAGTATAGACTAACAATTCAATTTGCATTCAGTCACACCACAGAGTTCTCCCACTCGAAGCCTGTTGCATTGGATTGGTATGGGTTCCACATTTAGATTAGTGACTTTACGACTGGCGCCCGGAGCAGAGCCATCTGCCATCTATCTCACCTCTTGTTTTCACTACTCATCCGACGTTTTCACGCGTATTTCACGTTTCGACATAGCCTGACAATCCAGGCGGACCAAACAGCTTTGTTCAAGTGCTCAGAAAGCTTGTCCAGGATGTCCCAGATGACTATCTTAGAACGTTTACCGAGAACTAGGGCATGGAACAAGTCTGGATCACCGAGTGATAACAACTTAAATTAGTGGGACTGATGTAAATTAGTGGGGAATCGATGCTTATTCCGAGTGGGACTGATGGTATTCCGAGTGGGACTGATGGCAAACTGGATTGGCAGTGGGATTGATGAGCAATCAACATCTGTTCGGAGCTCATGGCCGGAGCGTGCCGCATGTTGGCCGCATGTATCACTTCCTCGGACCTCAATCCACCAATCAAAGCGTAGCACCGCTGTACGCCCTTTAATATATCTGTACTGCAACATGTTTTCCCGGCCTCAAAATGTCAGCTTTCTCCAGACTCAACTGATGAAATTTGCTCTCAGTGTACAGATTTGTGTTATGGCCAGAAGAATTTCCAATTCGAACATAGAGCTCAAACAAGGCACAAATGGGGCATTTTGGTGGATGAATTTTATGTTTTCTCAGGCAGTATTTGGAATTAGAAAAATTGTTCCGACCATAACACAGATCCATAGGTTCTCAACAACTTTGATTACAGCCATTTGCCGAACTTAGGGCGCGGCTGTTTTTGGTCAGTTTTCAAGATATAAATCGCTGTGAGCTCAATTCTCAACGATTTTCTTTGGCAGTAGGCTCAAACTATTGGGAAACATAGGGTACAGGGCGGAGGCGGGGGATTTTTGTTAGCACCTCGGGATCGCGTGTACCATTAATGTCCCACGACAAACTATTTATGTCCTAGCTTAAATGTTTTGGCCCCGGCGTTCAATCCATGTTGTCCTCCCACCAAACTGATTTGGTTTCCCGACTTTTCTTAATCTGTTCTTTGTTTTTGCTCTTTCGGTCCCAACCCCCAACCATTTGTGACCCACAGACCAACTCTTATTGCCCCAAAAATAATTTATTCTTGTCCTGCTACCCTGACATTTGTGTACCGATTAGTGTTGCCGCGACTTGACTCGAAAGGCCTCCAAGTCGACTTGGCGAAGTCGACTTGAGCCAAGTCAAGTCAAGTCACAAGTCGACTTGATTCGACTTGCGAAGTCAACACAAGTCAACTTGAAGTCACTCAAGTCGACTTGAGTTGAGTAGTACAAGTGAAAATCATAGCAATACTTTTCCCTTCTATAGAATGAACTGGATCTTGGCCTTTGAGCTTGGTTTGAAAGCTTGGTGACTGTCAGTATAGTAGTGGATCTACTAGTGATCAACACAGCAGAGTGTGCAGATTTTTCCGGTCCAGATCGACCCTGTTTCGCTTTCTCATCTATGCCAGCAGTCCACCACAACCACATCTATCCTCTGTAATGCACCACCACCTACTAACCAAATGCCGGGGCTTGGAATGACAATGTATTGATTGCACAAGGGACAACTGTGGCACCAACTGGTGAGCAACAGGGTGGTTTAAGATTAAAACCACCACATTGCCAATGTTGTAGGTGGTTTAGACCACCCCACAGGTTTAAAAGCGGGAAATGGTTTAAACTATTGACCAGGTTAACGGTGGTTTAAGCTGGTTCAAACTAAGCCACGGTTTAAACTATCAGTTTCAAACCGGTTTAAGCCAAAAAAAAGTGTGTTCAATGAGAAAAATTACCTACAGAAGAAAATAGCTGCCAGTTAAGAGTATCAGCCATTTCGGTCATTGGGCAAACTTAAGCAGACACAATTGCAAAGCCAGTGCCTTTCGGCCACCAGCCATCAGATTGCCCAAAAATCAAGCAAGTGACTAGCCTAAATGGTAAAGAAGCCATAGAAATTACTTACAGGAAAAATAGCTCGCAGTTCTGGGCTGGGTACCAGCCATTTCGGACATGAGGCAAACTTAAACAAACACAATTGTAAAGCCAGTGCTTTTCAGCCACCGGCCACCAGAACTGCCCAAGAATTAAACAAGGGACCAGCCTAAATGGTAAAGAAGCCATAGAAATTACTTTCAGAAAAAATGGCTAATAGTTCTGGCTGGGTACCAGCCATTTCAGACATGAGGCAAACTTAGACAAACACAATCGTAAAGCCAGTGCCTTTCAGCCACCGGCCACCAGAACTGCTCAAAAATTAAGCAGGTGACCAGCCTAAATGGTAAAGAATCCATAGAAATTACTTTCAGAAAAAATGGCTAATAGTTCTGAGCTGGGTACCAGCCATTTCAGACATGAGGCAAACTTAAACAAACCCAATCGTAAGCCAGTGCCTTTCAGCCACCGGCCTCCAGAACTGCCCAAAAATTAAGCAGGTGACCTGCCTAAATGGTAAAGAAGCCATATAAATGCAACAATTTCTCTTAAGATATGTAAACCGCCAAACATCATGGAAATTGTGGCTATTTATTGACTACATATCAAAGTCAATGAGATCGGGCAGCTCATCAGAGTCAATATCGGAATGCAAATCCCATCCATCACAGGTGAAACTCACAGGCCCAAGAAAGCGACCAAAACGACTTCTGAGAGACGGTGTTGTTGCAAAAATTACAGCCTCACGTGCTGCACGCTTATATACATGGTGAGTTAGAAGCTCAAGCAGTTCCTACTCAAGTGCTTTAGCTGGACGGTTAAATTGATATCAAATTCAGTACTTACATCCAGACCCATGACAGTAGAATTATCAACAAACAGGACTTTGGCACTGGAGCCTTGGATGACAAAAATATTGTCAAGAAGGCTGAAATCGACAGCTGAACTGATGTTGATCAGTGGATGGAATGGATTATTTGTGTACGCCCAAGAACCCATTTGGCGGAGCCACTGATGCAAGGGTTTAATTCGGAGGACACCACTCAGGAACCTGGTGGAATTCTCCCCGCAACCACATATGAGCTGCTGCACACAGTGATGAAAGGGAATGCCAACATACCACATTCTCAAAGAGAATTGAGTTTAGAAGATTGTGGAGCACCCTGGTGGAATTCTCCTTGTAAAAATGGGCATGAGCAGTGCTATACAGACCAGTAAAACAGCATCACAACATACCGTATTATCTGAGACTACTGGTGCCATAGGGAATACTGCTGCCTCGGATGACATCTGTGCGCAGACTTCAGAACCTTAGCCAGCTTTCCTAGGAATTTATATTCCATTTTGGAAGATGGGAAGTGTGATTGTCGAAATCATTTTGATCCCCTGATTTCATTTCAGCGTACATTCTGACTGAGAACTAATGTTCAGCCATGGTCAGAATAATATCGCTTTCCAGATCGTGTTTTTAATGCACACTCAACCAATCCAAGAGCTTCATCACACCTTGACAGTTCATATCAAGGTCTCAAGAAGCAAACAGCCTCAGATTCCACATGGTTTGTGGAGTGCCAAATGTCTGCCGGTGCAGAGTCATCCCTGTCCAAAGCCTAAGTACATTTTTAGTGCACAAACCTCATGCACAGTTCGACTTCGCTGGTAGTTCCAAACAACACGTCTTTGGCAGTTCATATCTGTGAAGGACATTTCATATCATTTTCCCGAAATTAATGTGGGAATCCATCATTCAATGCTGGGCCGCTGATAACCATGGGATTTGTCACATGGTTTGTGGAGTGCCGAATCTCTGCCAGTTGAGAAGCATCCTTATCGAAGCCCCAGGTGGAATTTTTAGCACACAAAACTCGTCCATAGCTCATACATCAGTTAATTCCATGTCTTTGACAGTTCATATCTGCTACGTGTCATATCATAGCCCTGAAATTAAATCCATCATTGTTCAGTTACGCTGTTGCTTTCCCACTATATAGTTCTTATATCATAGTCCTGAAATTAAATCCATCATTGTTCAGTTACGCTGTTGCTTTCCCACTATATACTCGTGGTGGAAAAAAGTGATGGACGGTCGGTTTGATGGCCATATCTCTACAATGGAGCATCTTTTTGATGCAAACTCAACTATGCAGGACATATACCGGACAGGTGGCAGTATTTGGAACCATTGATGGCATCACTGACAACTGATGTCCCATCAGAGACCGCCAACAACCAAAATGAGCATTTTTCAACTCGCTCTAAAAAATTTTCTGGTAAAATGTATGAAGCCTAGACTGAACCCTCTGTCACTGCGAGTGATTCTACCAGTCAGATGGTCGTAAAATATGCATCCGTTGTGGAGATATGAGGGGTCGTCATTTGACTGTTTTGTCCTGTTTCGTTGGAAAGTCGGCATTTTTTGATGGCATCAATAGGCTACAAATGTTCTACCAGCCCAGTAGAACTCCCCCGTATTCGGTTTTGGGCCCTTACCTCTTCTTCCAGCTCCGGAATCTGTCAACAAATTCCACCGTCCATCACTTTTTTCCACCATGAGTAGTTCTTATATCATAGTCCTGAAATTAAATCCATCATTGTTCAGTTACGCTGTTGCTTTCCCACTATATAGTTCTATATCATAGTCCTGAAATTAAATCCATCATTGTTCAGTTACGCTGTTGCTTTCCCACTATAGTTCTTCTATCATGCTCACAAATGACAGATATGATTCTAAGCAGTAATTGGCCATGCTCTGTTATAGACCATCACACAGGCAGATACGTTTAGCTGAACTATTTTGTGCCTAGCATTCTACATAAATTCTGGACGATGAAAGATAGTGATATGCTGTTCCCCTTGACTTCAATCCAGAATGCCTTCAGCGACTCGACGAAATAGGCAAAATCCCAACCAGGACCAAGCAGCTCCTCCAGCTCCACCCGATGCTGCTCCTGTGGGCCGTACCAGACGTCAAGGAGCACAAGCAGCACTGCCGGCTTCAAACACTGCACGGACAGTCAGCTCTGGTGATCAGCCACGGGGATTTGCAGGTCTGTCGGGTATGATTTTTCTGTCACTTTTCGAGTCTCTGCTGAACATACAACAGCAACTCAGCCCGGAGAAAATATTAGAAGTCGGAGGACAGGTTCGCCAGCTGGAATTGTGATTTTCTTGCCGCTCACTCATTGCAGGACAATCGTCAATATCAACACTTGCTATGGTGAGTTATATTCACACTGCTGACCTCAGCTCATTATATGCTTTTATCACTAGCCCGCCCTGCCGCCACAGACAACAGCCCGCCGGGTTGCTGATCGACTGGTTGGACAGCTGACGCAGCAAGCTGCAATGGCTAGTCCTGGTCCTCAGCTGCATGATCATGCTGGGTCTGATTCTGGGGACTTGTCTGATCCAGTCGAGTTTCCCATCATTCAACAAGGAGGCCGCCGTCGTCCCCGGCCTCAGACTCAGCCACCTTTGTTTGACTCCGATGATGAAGGACCTTCGCAACCACCAGCAGTCCAACACTCCGAGGAAGAAGCTGAAGCACCCATCCGCCAACGCCGCCGTGCTGCTGCTTTACCAAGTGGAAGCACTGATGCGAACGGATACGCATGGTTTACCGAGGAGGACCTTTCTCCCCCATTCAGTTCCGCCGATTGTAGATATTTTTTTGGGCAAAGTGAACAGGATGGTTCATTCAAGTGTCGCCTATGCCCGTATGCATTTCGGAGTCATTTACCCTTGTAATGTCCCAATAATCATCCCCTGCAGAAAAGTCTATGCTTCTGGATCAAGCCTCTCAACACGCCGAATTCACCTCCAGAGTGACGGTCATATCCAGACATACCTCGACATTGTCACCAAACACGGTTTGGAGAACAAGCTACCGACAGAACGTCGGAGGCAGGCAGAAGAGCAGCGTGCCAAAGATTTGCAACAAATCCCATTTTCCATGAAGGCTTTCTCTGAGCAATTGATGAAAGTCTTTGTCGCCAACGATCTGGTGTGTTTGGTCCTTACCATTTACTAATTCACACTCTAACTAAAAACACATAGTCGATTCATTTAATCGAAAGCCGCGAGTTCCGTGACCTATTACTGCTTCTGCGTGAGTCGATTAGCGAAGCAGATATTCCTCATCGAACGAAACTCACCAAACTTGTTATTGAAGCCTGGATGGCATATTATGTTGAACTCAAAGTGACCTTGCATGTGAGTGTTCTTTCACTTGAGCAATTGATGAAGCCAACTCAATTTATTACAAGGCTGCAATCGGGAAAATAAGTTTTACCGCAGACATCTGGAGCAGTAAAGGGATGCATCCATATCTCGCCATGACGGCACACTGGCTTGGCCCAAGGGGTGATGATCACCAGGTTTTGTTGTGCCAGGCTCTGTTAGCTTTTCGACGTATTTGTGGTGCCCACAGTGGGCAGCGTATTGCACACATTGTGTATAATATTCTGGAGAATGCGGATATCATCAACAAAGTGGGCCATTTCTCTTTTTTTTTGCCCCCACTCATACGAAAACCCACTCAACTACTTTCAGGTTGGGCATTTTACCCTGGACAATGCTTCCAACAATGCGTCATTTATGCTCCATTTGAGCACCCTCCTGAATGATGCTGGGGTTGACTTTGACGAGAAGAAGAATTATATCAGATGTTTTGCCCATATCATTAACTTGTGCTCCCAGGCCGTTATCAAAGTGATGGAGAAGGACGACAACGATGAGTCATATTCTGACTCGGAGACTGAGCCAGGGACCGAGACAACTGACTCTGATGAAGAACCAGTCATCATGCGTGCAACACGCTACACACGGAAGACTGGCCCCATCAGCCGAGCACGAAAGACTGTGGCTTTTATTCGGAAGTCCGGTCAACGGCGTGACGAGCTCCAGCATATTATCAAGGAGGGCAACACCCAATTGCGCTGGAAAGAAGTGACCGTTGGGGATAATGGTGTGGTGACTGAAACCCAGGTCAATCCATTGCCATCAGATATAACTGTTCTGACCCAGTTGTAGATGAATTTGGCATCTGTAACACTTATAGCTGATGCGAAGACAAGATGGGACTCGGTGTTCTACATGTTGCGCCGTCTGCGATACCTGCAGCAGGTGCATTGATCTGCTCTTAAAAAAAAAATTCAGCTAATTACACAGTTTTAGGCTGTGGTTCGCTTTTTTGCTGTGAACAGGGAAGCTGGTGCATTCCGCCACCCGCTTGAAAATAAGCACTGGAGTCGCTTAGAGTTAATGGAATTAATCCTGCAGGTGATTTTTCTTACATCTGGAGTCTGTCTGGCGGTCTAAACCACTTATCAAGCAACCTCATACTGTTCAGACTGTAATGTCGTCTGAGAATACACCCATCCTCGCTGGCTCTATCCCTGCATTCGAGCTCTTCATAGCTTCATGGAAATCTATGCTTGCTGATCGCGACTTGCAAGCTGAGAATATCGACAAGTTCATTCAACCCGGCCTTGCAATTGCAGACAAGGATTATGATAAAATGGGGGACACCAATGCATACATCATTGCAATGTGTGAGTCCACTTCATCGTTTTATTTAGTATAGCCACGTGCTTACGAGTTTACATTCCTCCAGTCATCAACCCATCAATTCGTTTTGAATGGATTCGTATGAACTGGACAGTCCAAGAGCAGGAGAAGGCAAAGAAACTAATTATGGAAAAGGTATGTCAGTTCCTTGAGAGCTCTGCACCTTATATTAAATTTTTCTCAAGCTTAGATCTTATGAGATCAATAGCGACACCCAGAGTCCTCGTTCCGACTCTCCTGGTGCCAGTGGATCTGGCTCTGATTCTCGCCCCCCATCCCGGTCACATTCCCGATCCCACTCAACTGTGCCAGTGGCTCTCACTGGAATAGCACAGGCAGCAAAGCGTTATCGTAATGTTGGCCGGTCGCTCGATTTCACTTCCATGACTGGTGGTTCGACCTCAGGAAGCCAGTTTCTTGAGAATGAGGTGAACCACTATATGAGCAGTGATCGACCCCCAAGGAAGTCGACAGACATGATCGGATATTGGATGGTCTGCAGTCTAAATTTTCAGCCATCTCAGACAAGTAACTCACACTCATTTTTTTAGAATCATGGAAGGATGACATGGCCCAGGATATTCCGTCTCTTTGCTGATTACGCTCCTATCCAAGCCACTTCTGTGCCTTCGGAGAGAGTGTTCTCCTCGTCAGCTGAGACTGATACTAAATGCCGCAACCGTACCAATCCTGTGCTGATGGAAGCCCTTCAGATGCTCAAGTTCAACTACAAGAAAGCCAGGCTCAACTTCATGTCTGAATGGCAGTCACCTGCAGTTCCGGATGACGAGGAAGACTGGCTTCGCATATTGGCATCTGCTGCTGACGAACGGGTAGATACTATTTGGCGGGAGATCGCAGATAGTTCCGAGTTGGCAGCCACTGGATACACCGAAATGCCAGAGGAAGATGATGTTGATTGATACTAGTATATGCAGCTTTGATACTTTGAATGCTCTTTATTGACTTGGATCTATGTACATTACGCTACTGACTTGTCTCCAATATATATTCAAAAACAACTGACTTGACTGACTTGAGTCGACTTGAGTGACTTCGAGTGACTTGACTGTGACCAAGTCAAGTCAAGTCAAGTCAAAACAGATTTTAAGTCGATGACAGACCTGGTATTGGGGCACCCGGGCATTTATTCAAATCTGCTCGAGTTGCAACATACTATAATGTACTTCACTACATTACGACGTCATCTCACAAGAGCTAATGCTGGCCTGAGCAGTTAGCTAAGAGGGATATAATGTGTCTCGAACCATTAGAAAGGCGCTGGACAACAATCTTGGTAAAGGGTTGGAGTGGGAAGTCGCTAATGGAGCAATCACGGAAAGTGCCTTACCATCCTGGAAACGGATTGGGGCTACTGCACATCCCTGACTAAGGGCATATTACGAGGGAACATCCTTTTGAACCAGAGGGATCATTGTTGGGCATCATCTGACGTCTCCAGGACTGCCAAGAGAGGACTGAACTTGGTCGATCTGACAAATGACTAAGGAACTGTACTCGGGTACTGGGAAGCGGCGGCTATCACGATTTTCAGACAAATCACTTAAGCGGTTCAAGGCGGAACCATTTGAGCGGGTGGTTACCAAGGAGGGTAACGGAGTGCTGACGAGGAGGTCGGCTAAAAGTTAACATATCAACAATATCCCATCACGATCGTTCTAAGCGATGTAGATCTTGACTCATCGCTAAGCTCGGCTCGTTGATGTCTCTTATAAATCTCTCTCAATTTTACTAATCGCTTGATATCTGACAGGAGTTCATCGGCTAAGCGGCCATACCACTAGTCATATACCCTGAACCCTATTGCTCGTTTGTATCCGTCTTGTTTATATTTAGAATCCTGTAACGTATTTAAGTGGATGGTTATGGGAGGAACACCAGTGAATCTCACCCCACCTGTTGGACGCGAAGTTACTAGACTTCACGCTTAACCGGTAGAGTAGTCATTCATTCGGAGACACCCAGAAGCTATACCAAGTTTCGTTTGTTTTCCCTGATTGAATATTATCTGTGTTGGATTTGGATCTTTATAAACGACGCGTGAACATATTGGATAAACGGAACGGACGCGTGGAATATAAGGAAACGGATCAGACTTGACAATTGGTTGTAATCTCGCAAGGATTAGCAATCGCGGATACTATTTGGAATCGGGATTCATAAGAATCACTTGCTTTATGCATCGGAGTATCATCTCCAAACCTAGACCCACACCATACAAAACCGTTGAACATAAAATCTCGTCTGTCTATCGTGATTGCGCCTAGAACGGATTCGAGCAAGTTTATCTATACGACTTGTAGACCTTTAAAGTCTTGCTTCTCAAAGAGAACTAGAGTTCAAATTGCCACAATCTATACTGGATTGGAACCCCGAACTTGCACGAGGACTATAGTGTTTGAGTTGTTGTAGTTGCAGTATCGAACCGCGTATTCATTTACAAGGTTTGTGTTGTGGTTATTTCACCGCCAGCCCCATAGTCAGCGTTTCATCGACTTAAAAAGTCGCGACTCGACTTTACGAGTCGCGGCAACACTAGTACCGATCACATTTGGATTATGTCCTGGTGTACTGCCCTTTTGGCCCCAGTGCCAAGACATTGTCGTCCCGGTCTTATCCGCGTTCGGCCCTCGGATCAAACCTTTCCCGTTATCGCATCAAAGATTTCATGCCCTCAAATCAAACACTTTCCGTCCCGCGTTTACCATTCTCCACAGCCCCCAGTCCGATCCGCTCAAAATTTGGGTCCATCCGCATCAGAAAAGAGAGTACTTCTTGGTAAAAATGTCAACAAAGCATAATATTCAGGCGTTCAACCAGTATCATCCAAAACAGGTAATTTTACCCAGAGAGATGATGCCATTCGGTCCGGCGCCGCTGTTATTGGTTCACGAGTCTTGGGTATCGATATTCTGGCTTGAATAGATGCTACAGAATCTAACACAGTCCTCTAATGGCTCAGAATGCCTTAGCTGGTGGATCCCTTGAACAGACAATTTATTTCTCTCCTCCATCAGTACTGCACACAGGCGTAAATTGAGTGTGGGTTCAAAACGGGTTCGTGAGTCTTGGGTATCGGTATTAGGGGTCCAATAGATACCAGAGCATCTAACACAGTCTTCTGCCAACTCTGAATACCTTAGCTGGTGGATCCCTTGAACACACAAATTTATTTCCACTGCCATCAGTACCGCAAACAGGCGTAAATTGACAGTGCGTTTACGACAGGTTTGTGAGTCTTGGGTATCAGTATTAGGGGTCCAATACATACCAGAGCATCTAATACAGTCTTCTGCTGACTCAGAATACCTTAGCTGGTGGATCCCTTGAACATACAAATTTATTTCCGCTGCCACAGTCTTTTACTGCCTCAAAATACCTTAGCTGGTGGATCCCTTGCACCTATGAATTTAGTATTGCTCGCCCATATCAACGTGACAAGTGGACATCTGATTTGTTCTAAATGCTAACATGTCTGCAGCTTTTGTGTGATTCTGTCCTAATGTAACTCCTTTTTGGCCCCGGTGCCACATGAGGTGCGTAAGGATGCTGCCATTAAGCACCTTGTGTTAAGGGTGATGGTGACCCTGTTTTCCATAACACGTGGTGCTTGTATGGGTGCTCAGGGCATCTGGCTTCCACCATGGAACCCTGGAAGTCCAGGAACCTGCATCAAAAGAGTCTATTTGGATTGACATGCTGAGCCCTCAGCTCTGGACGAAAGAAAAAAATCCGGCAAAGTACTTTTGTTCTAATGCTTATTTGATTATCACTTTCCCTCTAGCTGGATGAAATGCTAAAGGTGCTTAAAGACCGCACTTTGCATCTGGACCATTCTTCTCCGTGATAAAAAGGGTCGTTGAATCAAATCTGATCATCTTGTGTTCACCCAAAATAGCCAGGAGGAGGCTGCGAGGTAATCGAGGTACCAAGCGATGTGGGATCCAGAGGAGAAGCTCTCGGTGCGGTCCAACCAACCATCTATCGGGTTGGAGGGTGAGTTCGGACGAAAAGTAGGGGGTGTTAGGTTGAAGAATGTGGATGGGACGATTGTGAGCTCCTGGAGCTAAAAACGGGCCATGATCAGTAAATGTCAACGGAGGCGAGTGGGTTGGGCAAGAAGAGTCATGGGATATATTGCACCCACCCTTCCATTGTG
Organism: Mycena olivaceomarginata; assembly: GCA_029378375.1. Classification (NCBI taxonomy): domain Eukaryota; kingdom Fungi; phylum Basidiomycota; class Agaricomycetes; order Agaricales; family Mycenaceae; genus Mycena; species Mycena olivaceomarginata. The sequence continues at coordinate 107,110 of JARKIC010000053.1, forward strand.
AGGCATGGGATTAAAAATGCCATTGTGCGGCACATGGTTCAAAATGGTTCCCTTATCCCTGCGGAACACGGCTGGAATACATTATGAGGCACAGGGTTCAAAGTGGCGTTGTGGGGCATGGGGTTCAAAATGGGCATGGAGTTCAAAATGCCATTGTAGGGCACAGGGTTCAAAATGCCATTGTGCCCTGCCCGACTCCCGACCAAAAATCCCAAGAAAATACTCAAAAAATCCGCAAAAAAAAAGCTGACCACGGCGTGCACCACGCGCTCACGTGCGCCCGCCGCACGCGCCTGTCGCGCACCGCCATCCCGCCGCCCCGCCCGACTCCCAACCAAAAACCTCGAGAAAATACTCAAAACGGCAAAAAAAAAAAAGGGGGGAGTCAGGACTGATTCACACGAGTCAAGAAAGGAAAGCCAAGAAGTCATTATTGCGCAATTTATGGAAAAAGCAATACCTCCACCACCTAATCGTCATCACTCTCGTCAGCGCTCCGTCCAAATCCCATCGCGTCATACTCGGCGGTGCCAGGACGAATTCCAGGAGGCCCACGGCGGCGAAGCACAGGTGGGAGTTTGCTGTCCACCGAGCTCTTGTTGGCCACCAACGCGCGCAGCCGAGCATTCATGTCCGCAAATCTAGATGAGCCGCTCTTCGACGACGAAGAGGCCTTGCTGCTGGACGCGGATGAGGTGGCCTTGGACGACGTCTTGTGCTTCTTCCGCTGATGCTCATCGTCCCCTTCAGCCGACTTTCGCTTCTTGGAGGAGGTGCCGTCGTCGTCCACACCGGCGCTAAGTAGATAGGATCAACAATTTCACCTTGGTGTACCTCTTGAAGGACAGCATGATCTCAGGGGCACGGTACATACCACCGAGTTGCTACGTATTCCGTCATCCGGCCGGCTTCTTTACCGACCGTCGCAGTGGTCCTGGCGCTCCTCACCAGCCAAAATAGCAGACTTTGAGGTCGCAGTTGGCATTGAGCAGTAGGTTGGCGGGCTTGAGGTCGCGGTGGGCAATGTCTGCGCTGTGGGTCGACGTCAGGGCCCTCAAGCCTTGGTAGACAAAGTACTGAGAAGCTAGCGACCAAAAGCCATCTTATACACAAATGGACGCACTTGACAGGTGCGGCGGAGGCGTGAACAGCATCACGCATTTGAAAATGTAAACCACTGATTGGCCGCTAGAGAGGTCAATAATGCTTCCGAGGAGAATCAGAGCAGCAGAAAATGACCGGACTGGTCAGGGCTATCCGTTGCGGGTCGACGCCTCAAAAAATGGCTCTGGGGCGGCGCTGGAATTGAAAGTGTTCGAAAAGGCAAAGGATTGCGGCGAGGGCAATAGGGTCACGCATTTGAAAATGCAAAGCATTGATTGGCCGCTGGAGAGGGCAATAATGCTTCCAAGAGAAATCTAAATAGGCAGGTTGAGGCCACAAAAACTACTGTATTGAGGTCAACTCGGCACATACTGCAGTAATATAGATCGATTATCAGGTTAAACTTGTGTTTAAGCATTTCCGGGTCGCGGTCCCCACTGCTGCGCACCGACTCTGAGTAGCGTCTGTTTATAAGAGACTACTTATAAACAGACACTACAACAGTTGATCCTCGTACCTCGCATGTTGTAGGAGGCCATAGCCTACCGTGAAGTCCCCTAAGATGGTTAACAAAGTTACTTGGACAAACTAACTTAGCCTTACAAAAATAACTTTACTTTACTTAGATTAAGTTAACGACTCTAGGGGTCGTAACAAGTGTTGATTCATGCCCTTACGACCATAGCTTGACGAACTTGGCGGGATTTGATGCCATCTGATGGCATAAGTTACTTTGTCTGATCGCATTGATCTAACTTGGCGGGGCAAGTTACTTCCAAGTAACTTGAAGTAACTTGAAGTTACTTGAAGTTATTTGAAGTTATTTGAAGTTACTCAAAGTAATTGGCATGTTTCTGCACCCGAACTGATAATTTGAGACCGATGTCACCCAAATCTGACCCGTAATTGACGAAGCAAAAAGGTGATCAAAGCTTGATGAAGCACTGATTGGCACAAAAACACATCCCATTTGGGCTTCACTAGGTTTCTGTTCCCCAAATTAATCGGAGAGGTGTGAATACCATGGACAATGTTGTATGCAAAAGGAATATAGGCTACAAGCTGTGTGCGGGGCTGGAAAAAGATTTGATTCAAGGAACCCTACTATACTGTAGTAGCATCAACACATCTCCACTCGCAACCAGTTCAGGCCCTTTAACCTTCTCTCTACCCTGTCGATCTCACCATCCACAAATATAAATATCACCGTAGATGAAGCCTTCTTAGATCATATTTCCCAGCCAGAGCCTGTTGACGTGGCCAGCGTGAAATTGCATGACTTCGAGAATGCAATCGAAGATTACACAGCTGCGATGTTTTGGTCCCGTTAGTCCCCGCTCCTAATCCGTCATTCTGACTAATAAATAGTTCCCAGTCTCTTATCTCCGACGTGCCCCTATCGTTCGCCAGGTCCTAGTTCCCGGCGTCCAATTAGTCTCAGAGCTGCAGGTGAGAGCTGGGTTGAAATATCTAGCTAGTCTGCATTATTTTAACACCTTCTCGATAGCTTAATGCCGTGGCATCTCGCGCAAGTTGAACAATCTCTTTTCGCTCACAGCTATCGGTGTCTATGATGGTGATTTCATGAAATTTCCGGACGGTATAGCTGCTGTCACCTTAACAGGCGGTCGCACCTATCATCGAATGCTGCCAGCCCATGAGGGGCAACATGCGATCCGCTGGTTCATTCACGATCCCTGGGCCATGTTCGCGAAAGGCGCGGAGATGGACATCCCTGATTCTTAGCCGCACACTCGCAGGACTCGAGCGCGTAAATCCTTTCATTGCCGAGCTCGAGAATCTGAACTCATACGATGACGACGATGACATCGCTCTCCACATCGAACACTCTGACGGCATTACCAACGAAATTGCGGCTATTTTGGGATGAGCGCGGGTTCGGGTCGACCCGGCGGGTTTCTGGGTCGGGTCGAGCGGGTGCGGGTCGCGGGTCAGCACTTTTCCAGACCCGAACCCGCGGGTACCCGTGAGAATAGACATAGAGCATAAAATAGTGCTGAAAACATGGAGAAACTGGGCTTTTTGACTGAAAACTGTGCTTAGAACAGTGCACCAAGCACATCACAGACCAGAACACAAGTGACAACTCTCAATTCAGCGCACCAATGCCAGTTTCAGGGCACCCGCTACCATGTGCTTTTTGAAGTTTGAACCAATGACAATATTTTACGCGGCTTCCTTTGCCATAGGTCTAATTAGATCAGTCATTTTCGCGTCCAACAAAAAGAAAAGAAACCAAAAGAAAAAAATTACATAAGTCCGTGGCATCGGCTCTGCTCCAACGGACGCCGGCAACCGAGCCCGAGTCATGTCTCAGCCTTTATTAATAGTCAGAGAGTGGCTGGTAGTTTCATTACTTGACATCGCGCGGCCGGCGAAGCGACGAGACGGAACATGGAGTATGCAAAGTGTGCTGCTCACGATGCAAACGGAGAAACCCCAACTGATAGCGCAATCTGGACGTCCACAAAGCACAAAGACATACCGAGGAACATCCGATTCTTCCTGTGGATGCTCATTCATGACGGATACAAGGTTGGGAGCTATTGGAAAAAATTAGGAGACTTCGACGAAAGAATGGAATGCCGGGTATGCGGAGTCGACGAAACGATGGATCATATCTTGACGAAGTGCGACGCGCCTGGCCAATCAGAGGTATGGGAGTTAGCAAGCCGAGTGTGGCACAATAAGACAGGTAATGACCTTCATCCCACAACCGGAGAAATAATGGCTTGCGGGGCCATCAGCAAAGGAGACAAAGGGACGACTCGCCTATTCAGAATACTGGTGCCCGAGTCCGCCTACCTCATATGGTGTCTTCGAAACGAGAGGGTGATCCGAGAGAAGGATGGCGCGTCCAACCAGGAAATTAAAAACAGATGGTGTAAGATCGTAAACAACCGCATCTCCCTCGACTGCCTGATGTCCAATAAGGCAAAGTACAGGACCAGATCCATTGACAAATCACTAGTCCTTGGAACGTGGCGGAAAACTTTACAGAACCAAGACAGACTCCTTGATGATTGGACGAAGGAGACCGGGGTTTTAGTGGGTGTGGGTTAGTTGACAATGATGGTCCAGTTCCAAGCCCCACACGACGCATTGCGAGAAATCGGATGTAAGTGCGGTTGCGCATTTCCTCGGGTTGTATACTGTCGGCTGGGTTCTTAGTCCTATGTAGCTTCTTATCAGCGGGAGGGAGCGAGTCGACTTGGTCGGTCCTAGGACCCGGGTGGCGGGTTTCTGGGGATGTAGAAACAGCCCGGAGAGGAGAACACAATTGATTCTTGCACCTCTATCTAACGCTCCACAAAAACAAAAGCAAAAACAACAAAAAAAAAAAGGAGACCCATGTCACACCGTGATGGCCGCACTCACCGGCCCGGGACACGTGTCACTCTCTCCCACATCCTCCATGTCGGTTTGCAAGGATTGCTGGGCCTCTGCTTGCACGTCACTGTTTCCATGCTTTGCCAGGATTCGTCTGCCTGACTGCCCCTTGCGAATCTCGGTTCTCGTTGTCGTCGGAGTACGGGGAACGGGCAAAACCTCAGAAATTTGCCGACCGTAAGTACTACTTGTGCTCCCATTTTTCTTTCTTTCACACTTTTCCCTAAAAATTCACACGAAAAATTCAAGATCCTCCTGCACTCTTCCGTCTTGTCGCTTCAGCTCGGGAACTATGGCTGCCGTCTGCGACTTAGTTACTTCGAGCTCCTTTCACGCTCCACCATCTCTCGCAAGACTATCGACGAATAGGACCAATCCTTGGCGAATCCCGTTTAGTTTGGCCTGTCCTCCGGATCATGTCTTTCACGTTTTTGCATCATCGGCTGGACAAGGGACACGGCCATTCGAAAATTCTCATGAGAAACTCCAGAGTCTGTAATCTCGAAAGCATTTCTCCTCCTCTGCAGCTTCCTCTTCCCGAGCCGTCTCGCTTTTCTCGCCATGAAATGACTACGATTTGAGAGCTCGCCCCCATTACTTCCCATACACGCACAGTAACATTCATTTTCCGCCCCTGCAAACCCGACTTGCAAAGTTCTCCGTCTCAGCACGCAAACCTCCGCGTCCCAACGACGTTTTGGCCTCTTTACCCGACGTGCGTACTCCGCCTGTCCCGATTGAACTTAGCAGCTGACTCGGCATTTAAGGTTTTTTTATCGATCACCAGTAGGCGCAGTGCATGCCGCTTCCACATTCCCAGAATGAGTGACATTTCTGGCAACGGGTCTCTCGACCTCCGGAAAATCTACACGTTCATTTATATGTGCAGAACCGCGGAGATATCTGTGTGAGTACAAACAAATCTCATTGTGCCATAGTTCTTCTTACGATTATCTTCACCTCATGTATAGACGGCTTCCCATACGACTTTCGATTTGTCCTAAGGAATTATCGGACGACTCAACGAGGGGTTACAAGCATGCTGGAATCGCAAATACCAACTCGAGTTCGTTTCCCTTCATCTTCTGCGCCGACAATCGTAATGGTTTTTCTTGCTGAAACTCGGGAGCCACGACACTCGTCAATCCGACGCAGCGCAACTCTTATCCGGCGATACGAGTTTCCCCTTGCTGTATTTTTCTGCTTCGATCTACATTATGCCACCATTCTGCGGCGATGCCTAGACACTCGTGGTGAGATCTCTGTCCACCTTGACCCCAAAGCGGAACATCTGAATTCTGATGTACACGTCTCGATTCGAGTCTCGTCCAGATATCCTCCTCCGTCCTCTGCAACCCAGACCGCCTTTATCCGAGCCTCGGTTAGTGATAATTCCACGGCGAGCATGAGCAGTTTATTCAACGAGGCAGCGTAATAATTCATGCCTTGACTTCGAGGGCACTTATTCACCGTAAACGGCGCCGCCACTTGTAAAGATTCCACCGCATTTGGATGCTCACCCGGAATCGATCGACTGGGCTCACTGGACGTGCTATCCCATATCTCTGCAACAGTCTCCCCACAATCTCCACGTTATACTTTGCCATCCGTGCGCCTCCCTACCATCCGTGTTTTCTACACTCTCAACCACGTTCAAAGACGTCGTCCGGCTTGCGAGTCGCTTGTTACGTCTCGTCACCGCGCCAGCTCCGGATCTTATTTTGCCTGGGCACATGCAGCTTGGTTCCGTTATCTCTGTCGCCTCAAGGCTCTGAGATTTATTTGTGAGCATCTCGGTTCATTGATCTTTGAAACGCTGCTGATTCCTACAGGCCCAAGCCCTTGAATTTGCCGTTCATGCACGAAAGCTCGCTCAAAACGGGGACGTTCGCCCTTTCCCCCGCTTCCCGCCAGCAGCTTTCAATCCATTCCTGCTTTTGAGGCCATCCACAGCACTCAAGATCTCCAACTCCACTCAAATCTTCTGCGTTTCGGGCTGGACCATCAAGTGTCAATCCTGAGATGCTCGACGGTTGTTCTGTTTGAGTCGATAGTGAGCCAAATGTAACACCTACACCACGAAGACAATCGCCAGCTTTCTGTGAATCTCTTTCACGAATAGGCAAATATCCGGTTCTGGCCATAACCGCAAGTACGCTCGAGATCGCTGGCGACAACTTGTGAAGACCAATCATAGAACCACATGAAAATCCTCGAATATACAAAACTTCAAACCTCTTATCCGACGAGCGTGTGTTGAAAAATCGTATTTTGTGCATCATGAGCTGTACCAGGCACAATCCCCAATTTGGGGTCCTGTGAATCAGCAATTCTTGGGACATTTGCAAAAGATCAACAGGCGGGGACACTTGGCCTATTGCCAAGTGCGGATTCACCCAATTGAATGCTCGGACCAATGGCGGCCATCACACATCAACCGGCTTTCTATACACCGGCTATCAATTGAACGCAACAAATCAACAAGTAAGACAGCTGTCGTCAACAAATATTTCAACAAATATTGTCAACAAATATCATCCACAAATGTTGTCGTATAAGTAGATGAGAGCTCGAGCGGGGTGTTACGCGGGCAGTGCACTCTACGCTTTCAAATCATGCCCAAGTTCAACAAGAGAATCCCGCAAAGGATGGTACGTCCGTTCGGAAAGTTCACAATCCAAACCCTCTGACGCGTTGTACAGGCGCGTTTGCGATCTAAGAACCAGAGGGTCAACCTTGCACGGTCGCGCGGGTCAGTGAATCAGCTATTGATTTGAGTCCTTGTTTCATTCATCTTGCTAGAGAGCATAAAGCATGCTCGTATACATCTGTATCCTGGGATGCCACCCTGTGCATTGGCTTAACCTCCAAAACCCCTACAGGGCACTACACCTGCATCCTCCAAATGGCACAAGGGGTCTCCGAGCTCGCCCATCCCCAGCGCTTCACCGTTGTCCCCCGCCCCCTTAGCTACAACAACGGCGGGGAGCGCACGAACTGGACGTCCCAGAAGGACCACCCCGAGTTCAAAGCGTGCGGGAACTTCAGCGAGTTTACCACTGGTGCCCGCAGCGGAGTAATGTTTACGATCGCTGTGTTTGTCACGAAGCGACCGACGTACGTTGGATTGACAGCAGAGGAGAGGCGGAGATGGGACAAGGAGCCTATGCACGTCTGGGGGGCGCTGCTCGTCCAGCTTCCTCGGGGGCAGGGCAAAGCACTCGCCATATATGACTGCAACGTCAGTTCCTTTGACTATACGGCCTCGTTGCAGCACACGATCGGGGGCAGGGCGGTTAAGCTGGCCAGGCACGTCAAGGGGCGAGGTGCGGCCCCACAGGTGTGGCGTAATCCGCCTGATCACATCCCCAACACCCGGGGAGAGTGCTACTCCCGCACATTCGACTGGCTGCGGTCCGTCATCTGTAGTGATCCCGACACGTTGGCTACCTTCACCGACGGCAAGCTGACAGCGATCAGGGGCTTCCGAAAAATGTCGAAGCCAGGATACTTTTGATTACCCATGCAGATCGTTGTAACTATTACGAACACTACAGCTGTCCTGCTTATTCGGAATCAAAACAAAAAGATTTTCAGTCCGAGTAGAATGAGTTAGCTCCCGAGGCGATCCGATAAGATTTGAGGGCAGTCTTGCTCAGAATCCACAGGGCTATCCAGGGTGAACGACGGCTCGAAAATTCGGTTTGGACCTGGCCGCGGAGGACTCAATCGATGTTTGCAATGTTTGTGTTTGCCGTCAATTCGCTGTCAACTCAACTGTGTTCGACTCCTCTCGTGAGGTTCCTTTTTCATCTCTTCGACAATTTTTGGCGTTTCTCCTCAACGCCACGCGCAACTGCCTCTGTGGCATATCCGAAGGCCACTGCAAATCTCTTTTTCATTTTCCAATGACCACGACGGACTCAGATGACATACTCCTTTTGCGTAAATCGAACTCTCCCAGAACTCAAGCAGTCAGTGCAGTGTGATTGTCAAATATTCTCAAATGGACGGCATGCCGCCTTGGACTCATATGTGAGATTTCAGAACCTCCAAAGAATTGTGGAATCTACTGGAGCATTGAAATGGACACGGTTACCCGTTTTGGACAAATGACCCTTGTGCTCGTTTTTTCTGGGTCAAATATTCTGGAAATTGACGAGACGCCGCCTTGAATGCATATGTGTGATTCTAGCACCGTCATCGAATTGTGGAATCTGCTGGAGGGTCGAAATGGACGTGGTTACCCGTTTTGGACAAATGACCCTCGTGCTCGTTTTTTTCTCGGTCAAATATTCTCGAAATGGACGAGACGCCGCCTTGAGTGCATATGTGAGATTTCAGAACCTCCAAAAAATTGTGGAATCTCCTGGAGGGTTGAAATGGACGTATGAACATCAATTGAGCCCTCCGCGGGCAGGCTCAAACCGGATTTTCGAACCGTCGTTCCCACTGGATAGCCCTCTGAATTCTGAGCAAGACTGGCTATTCTGAGCAATTTATTTTGCATTCCCTGTGCAACCAGGGCATTTTAAACGCTCCAAGCCTAACACGGCATGTACTCGGCCAACACACACATCGGGATGTCCCGTATAGTTGCAAACATCAATTGAGCCCTTCACGGGGAGGCTCAAACCGAATTTTCGAACCGTCGCTCCCACTGGATAGCCCTCTGAATTCTGAGCAAGACTGGCTATTCTGAGCAATTTGTTTTGCATTCCCCGTGCAACCAGAGCATTTTAAACTCTCCCAGCCCAACACGGCATTTCCTCAGCAAACACAAACATCGCAAACATCGATTGAGTCCTCCGCACGCAGGCTCAAAACGAGTTTTCGAACCAGAGCATTTCAAACTCTCCCAGCCCAACATAGGGCATGTGCTCGGCAAACACAAACATTGCAAACATCGATTGAGGCCTCCGCAGGTAGGCTCAAAACGGATTTTCGAACCAGCAAGCCTTCGACTCAAGACTGGCGGACTGCAAGCCTTCTCAAGACTCTCATTGGACACTGGATGCTCATTGGACTCGTCAAGCTACGTCTCCACGCTAATTAAACTGCAGATGTCAAACTTTATTGCTTACATCGGCATCCGGAACCTCCAGTCGGTGGTCGACACGATGCAAACATAACTCATTGCTTGCTCCAGAGGCTCCTAGTCCCTCAACGTTTGGTTTGCACTGTACCTCTTCTGTTTGTTTTCTTGAGCTTGATCCTTATGACGTTATGATGGATAGCCTGGAACATGCTTGCAACCAATGGAAGCACCCGCTTTGTATGTGCACACTGACAATCCCGCACGAGCTCGTCTTGGGCGAGTTTAATCCCTTGGGTGAGGTATCCTGGTGAGTCATCTGTTTGCCAGAAGTACTGTAGTATTTCGTTCAATTTTTATGGTCACTTGTCACACACGCAAATTTATACGAAAATTTTTATAAGTCACTGCATCACAGAGGCGATTCTTACTAAGCCGAGCCTAGCCGAGCCTAGCCGAGCGCTGCCGACAGATCAAATTCCCAAATAGGGACTGCATACCTTTCGTATGGGATGTCACACCCTAAATGGCCTTACAAATTGAATGAAATACTACAGTATATTGTGCCCAGCTGTCCGCACACACCCCCACCCAGATAATGTGACATTCAGCTAGCCACCGGTGACTATGCCAGGACACAGCCATCCATTTTGTACCACAAAATGGAGTGGCAAATGTATAGGTCAGATTCAAGCAAGTGCATTGGCACTCCTTCTGCAGTATTCAAACTAGTGTTCAAACAAATCCAAGGTGAGAGTTGCTAGATATAAGTTTGCAGTTCATTGTGCTCCAAAAATACACTGCGTCGATGAATGACGACTTTGCGCGTCGTCTGGATGGCCTTCTGGCATCGTTCGGGCGTCAAACACAGCTGGAGGAAACAAATTCACTCGTAGATGCACCGATTACCAACTACTTTACTGCCCAGGGGCCGAAAACAGCGTAGTATACTCGTAGATACCTCCGCGTACCAAAAAAAAAGAAATTGACTGATTTTTTGTCGACCTCCATCAACCCATGACCCCTCGTAACCCATACCCTAGGCATGCAACCGAGGAGTATGGGTTACGAGGGGTTCGACTGTAGCAGAAGGGAAGAATACGGCAAGCAGGAATACGGGAAGTAAATAGCGGAATGCGGAATGGTAGGGAAAGTGAATGCGCTATGCGTACAGCATGCTCGTTTACGAGAACGTGCGAGTGCCGCGCGGGAGGTAAGCAGCCTCCTCAGCATGCGTGAAAGCTTGCTGAGCTTCTCGGACAGCATGTCGAGACACCCGTCCGTTCGCACGATGCAATACGGTGGTGGGTTTCACACCGTGACGTGCGGCGGCTTCAGAAACTGTCTGGCCATGCCAAATTTCCTGTGCAGCAGCGTCAATGGCGCATTCCCGACGTAACCGAGCATCTCTTCGGTTCTCTCCTGCCATTCCAGGCGGACGGCCACGAGGACGACGTGTTCGGGCCATTCTGCGGTTGTCCGAACGTGGTGGTATGACAGCAAAGCGCATCCAGTCACGCGACATCACATTTTTCGTTACAGGTCGAAAAAGGAAATCCGGTGATCACACTTAATGGCGAGCGTTCTCTGCGCCATGTAGGACTACCAGCTGAAAATTTCGGGTGTCCATGCATTCGATGTCATAGAAACGAATTTGAAGGCCCCATCTTCCCAAAAGATAATCCTATTTTTTTATTCACGAAATAGCACTAAGCGTTTCGGTACGCATTTAGCTATTGCACCGGAATTCTGACGATAGCTTGCTTGGTCGCACGAGTTGCGCATGAGGCTCTACGAGTATTTTAAGTCAAATCTGTTGGGCAGGGGGAAAGTGGCGCTGTGTGTTGTGATTTGATAGTTGGTACGGAAGCTGTTAGGCTTTGGGTTACAAACTCCTGAAGAGTTGTAGCCCTTACCTCCAGTATTTATACTATACAGACAGTGTACCAGAGTACTGTATTCTACCTGAATCTCCAGTATTCCATAATTAGCAATTTGATCACTAATCACCTCGGGCATCTGTCAGCTTACTGAATTACAACACTGTGACGTTAACTTTTTCGGACTGATGTTTGATTGGCAATGTTTGCCTTTGCAAGATTGACGCATTCCCGCTTTATAAATAACCACCAATCCAACATCCTCAAACTTACTGGTCCCCCAGACGGACAAACCTGCCGTTCAAAAACCCCTTTACATGAGGCATTATCTCTCTATGGTCACAACAGCGAGCCAATCGCGAAGCTTTGACTTCGATCATGTTGTCGACCCATTTACTTGCCCTTGAAAGGTTACGGTACGTTGATCATGCACACCAACCAGTTCCCCACCACGAGCGCTTCTGTCGGTTCTGTACAACGGAGGTTGAAAGTCCTGAGCACGCTTTATTGGAATGTCGAGCATCCACAGTGGTGCTGAGCTTGCGTGAGGCCTTTCTGATTGAATTATTCCGTGATGTACCTAAACTGCAGGATAAAATGGCCCAACTCACCAGCGTGGGTTTCTCAAGGCCATTATCTATCTGCGCTCAACTACTGTTCTGGTTGGAAAGTTTGTGCAGGAAGTCCTTTAAGTACGGGAAGCCAACAAGTCCTTAAATTTACACAGCGTTGGCCCATGAATTCATCTGATGCGACGGAAAACAGATGACATCTCGAGTCTCAACATTTCCCTACCCAGCACAGGACTGCAAAGTTTTTGTGCAGATTTTGCAGGGGTGCAGAGGTTCGAGCTGCTTGCACAAATCATTGTTGAAACCCTCAGCCCTGTATGTAGACACATGAACAACGGACACACCAGTGACACTAACGCGCTTTCCCAGGGTTGCCTCGTTCCTTCACCACCATCTTGTTACCGTACTTATTGACGGAGCTCGCACAATGACTTTCAGATGCACAGACGAGAGGTCTTCTCAGGGTTCTACGTTGTCCGCTATTATCTTTCTCCTGATAATCAACTGCCTTCTTCGTCGCCTCAGTGGCTTTATGACCAGCATTACAGCTTGATCGATGACACGAACTTCAGCACGGCCAGCAAATCCGCGGCGCAGAGCGTCAATATTCCCAATGAAACGGCGATAGGATTGACCCAAGAACTACAGTCATTCCACGGTCCTTGCATTTTCCATGGTTCTTGCATTTTGTTTTTTGCTGAAACCAGAGAGCAGAATTTTGGATGGTATTTTTTGTGACCACTCACTATATCTGTTGCACCGTTTTGCTTTGGAGACTACCGTGGCGGGACTCAAGTTGCTGACGTCCACGTTGACACATGATACGAGCACACGGGTCCATCAAATCTCGATCCAGTAGAAAATAGACATCTGTTTTCTCCATCATCAGAGCAAGGACGATTGAGTGCAAGCAATGACTACTTCACCTTGATTCAACATGTCGAGGTGGCAACAAGGTGAGCGTATTCAGGCGACGCCGATGGAGTACTCAGGTGTCCAACGAGACTATAAATTCAAGCGTACTTTGGTTAATTTCATTAAGCACCTGAATTGGTCGTCAACTGTCATTATTGAAAATTGCCACACTACCTGGATTTGAGGACATCCTTGATGTTGAAGTAAAGATGGAGTTTACTCTGAGACACAGCAGTGAAGGAGGCACAGTCGCCGGAGGGTTCCCCAGATCCATTGTTAGCAGGTGTAGTCTCTTATATTTATAAACAGACACTATAGTAAGGGGGCGCCGTACAGCCTTGCCGCCAGGTAGCTCTCACCGGGGAGATGCTCGGTCTCCGCTCCTAAAACGTATATAAGAGGACCTATTCTTCCATAAGTAGCCAGTTTAACCCAGACGGCCATGAAGGGTGTCTGCAAGGGTATTGCGCTTGCGACAGTGGGGCTTATAACCTTGGCTGGGGGGACAGCGATGTTTATACTCGGAATCCTTGCCTTCATACGTGAGTTGCCTTCGGATTTCCTATGCCTGCGTTCTGACGCCTCATAGCAATACAGCCGTTTCGAGAGAGATCTGTGGCGGCCGGAGTTTGTCTCATTATTTTCACATCTGCAGTCGAAATTCTGGGAGTTTTGCTCCTGATATGGGGGGGGTTCACTGTGCCCCACTCAGCTAAAGGGATTTCATCCGTCTAAACGCACGCAGTGTATGATTGCAGATAGTCTCTCGTAGACAGACACTCTATACGAACCCAGCTCGTACCTCGCTGTATAGATTGCAGACAGAATTTCATAACAAGCCGTGATTTACGAGGCCGTAACGAAGTATGGTGCGAACCGCTTAGTCACCGCCTCTCGTTGATAACTCTTGGTGGGCCTCGGGAAAAAAGCCTCTTTTTATTCCTGTCGTGTGGATACTTTGGGAGGGCAGTTTCCAGGTAGTCCAGCCATTTCACAGCAGTCTTGGAAGGTATTATGGGCATCGTATCGCTGGACGGATTGACGAGTGTGCCGAAGAGTACGTGCCTTGGTCTCTCAGGTTTGCTATATCATCACTCTCTTTATAAAATTTTCTCTGTCTGAAGCCTTTTCATGCTCCGCCAACAGCTTCTTTCGGCCGAGCTTTCCCCTTTCGTCCATCTCTGGCTTTGCTCTATTGCCGCGGCCACAGGCTGTGCCGCGTCAACGCCGTCTTCACACCAACTCTTCTTCTGCTCACCAACTCAGGTAAAGTGCTTGGTTTACCTTTTTTTTTTGTGCCATTGATAAAAAATGAACCCTTCGTTCAACCTCAAAAATTGAATTTCTGAAGGGGATGCGAGGCCGCAAAGCGGCCGAGCAGCCGCTTGTATCCTCTCAAACATGATAGCCAGGTATAGCTGTGTCCGCCCGCAGCGACCCGCTCTTAATCCACACCGTATACCACTGGGTCTTTGCAAGACCTGAAAAGTGATGAACAATCAATCGGCTTGAACTGCTCAAGTGCGCTCACCGAGGAGTAAATTATGCATGGGGTCAACAACTGTATATCTCACTATATCGAAGTACTTCAGGCGGGTAAATTCCGTCCATCGGACTCCGTGCTCAGAAAAGAAATCGTTTCGCTCTTCCGCTGTTTTCAGGGCCTTACATTTCTCACAAAGGCTTCCATGCTGCTGGCCGTTCCTTGCAGGAAACTCTAAATGAAACACATTTCAGAATTTCATATATTCAAGCTTTATTGAAGTTTTATTACCGTTTCGCAGGGACTCCTGGCTGAAAAGCTCACCATGGGAGACAGTACATTTGGGGCATGGCGCGGCATTGTGGCCATGATCTGCAAAGCCACTAAGTTTGCACATTGCGGGGTGGTCGGCGATGATCGCAACTAGAGCCACCCGCACCCGAATTCCTGATGTCAAATGAGAGGCAGAAAAGATATGAAATGAGAAAGACTTGCCGTCTGGATGCTCTGGCGTTTGAATCACCATTCCGTGCTCATACAATTTCACTAGGTCATCCACGACGATTTTCAAATAATTCTGCAATTGCTCAGCAGTAGGCTCGTGCGGGCCGGGCAACATCCCGTTGAGAACCAGATTTCCTGCACGATACCTGATGGCAGATTAGAGTCTCTAAAATCCAACACAACAAACGACGTGCATGAGTGAGTTTTCCAAGTTTTGGATGCAGAACGACATAACACCAGAAGAAAGCGAGGGGCCGTAGCTACTGGTCTTTCGTCCGAACATGAAAAAACCATGAGACACAGAAAGGACGATGACGATTCACAAACGAGGCTTACCAGTCAAGAGAAAATGTCACCCCTAGCCTCAGCTCCTCCGCAGCACTTGGGCCAAAGAAAAAGAGCTCTCCATCGTGTCCCCGTAGTGTTCTCCACAGCTCTCCATCTTGCATACTTCGGAGCTCCCCTTCCACAGTAGTGCGAGTCTTCCACGTGGTTCTTGACTCCAACTCGCACCACCCGCATTGGGACCTGAACACAAAAACACCGCTCTGTGAAGACGATTTCGAGCTCCACGATCTTCTGATGGCGCATGGTTTGCTGCTGGTCACCCCGCCCGACGTACCTACCCACATCTCGGGAAACGTCATTGACCTCGGTTTTTGCTCCCCGTCGCTCTTTATGGAAGTTGACGCGACTGTCGATCCTTCACTCTGTGTCGGCAGTGACCACCTCCCCATCCACTACTCCTTGAACTTTGACGTAACACTATCTAGGTCTGTCAAATTCAATGCGGAGAAGATGGACCTCGACGTCTTCCGAGCTAAGGTTACTAGCATGCTAGGCGAGCGTCCGGTGCCGACAATCACAACTGTCGAGGACCTTGACAGCGCTGTCGACTTCGTGAACGAGGTACTTCTGGCTGCTCTTGTCGACTCCACACCGCGACATCGCCCGTGCTCGAAGGCCAAACGCTGGTGGAAACCACTGCTCACCCACCTCCGGAAGTTAATGAGGAGGAGCCGGCGCACATACCAGCGAACCTTAGTACCTGCCGTTCGGGCGGAATGGCTTTCGGCACGCCGCGACTTCTACAGAGCTATCTCTCAGGCAAAACTCGAGGTCTGGACAACTTTCCTGAAGGAGCTGGAGCGTGTTGACGTCTATAAGGCGCTGAACCGCCTCAAGGAACGCCGCTCCGCCGTCTTCCCGTCCATCATCGATCCCACGTCTGGTGACATAGCCCTTACACATGAAGATCGCGGTCGTGTTCTGGGCCGTGCCTGGTTCGGGACGAAGGCTGAGGACCTAACCACCCCTAGTATAGCCTCCCAGTCCCCACCGGATGTCCGGTTCCCACGCCTTCAGCACAGCCACAGATTGCTTTAGAATTGACCCAAACCTGACAGAGATGTTTTCAAGGGTTCAAAGTCCTCCAATGTGTGTATGTATGAGCTAGTCGGGGAGGAGGAACTGGAATACTAGTACCTCTTCTGTGTGGATGGTGGGGAGTCGCTTCGAAGAGTTCTCGGAAAGGCGGCCTATTCAGATCAGGTGGATGAAACTGGGGAACCGGTTCAGGGGAAATCAAACCAGAGGGCGGACGACAGAGATGCCAGTGACGGCTATTTCCTTGCCCGCGAGAAGGTTGATGAGTGGGTGAAGACGAAGGTGGCGGAGCTTCTGCCTACAGATAAAATTCCAGTGAGTCCAAACATTTTCATATATTCTTCTCACTGAAAATTAACAGGGCGAGGACATCCCTGTTCTGACCGGTGGAAGAGTATGGTTAATGATGTCACGTCGAAAATGTGGGTGATTTTTCGATGAGACGTGGATTTTTCTGGCGCTATGCCGGCACGGTTTCGTGTTGATCCGAGTCCACAGGGTTTAAAAATGGCATTGTGAAGCAGATGACTCAAAATGCCATTCAAAATGCGAATTGAATCATTTGATAGTGTTTCCGAGTGAGTGACGGCATGGTACAAACAACAACAAAACATGTAAATCTTCATCCAGCAAGCCCGTATTCGAACGGTTTGCTCCCGGATATGTCGGGATATACTGAAATGCCCCGAACATACTAATCTCTTTAGTTCAACGAGAACCTTCCCCAGAACAAGAGATACACCAATAGCCTTTTTAGGCAAGATTTTTACATTATTGTTTGAGGCGTTGATGTTCTCGAGTCGTTGTCGTTCTCGGGTTTTGCATCGGCCAGATATGGACATTTTGAAGATGGGGTTCACGACTAGAACAAGCACTCAAAGAGGTTGGCAGATTACAGGGAAAAAACTAAACGATTGATAGACGAGAGTGAGGCTTGGTAAAGCCTGCGTTGCTCGAGATTGGAATGTCTTGAGGCAGGAAGACTTCTGAGAATAATGGGAGACATGAGGAGGGGTGGTGGTGGGGCTTTCGGGTGTGCAATCCAATTGCATAAGATTCAGAAACTTGAAGAATAGTGCAGGCTAAATATGTACAAATTCAAACATATGCGATCCTGCAGTACATTTGCAGGGTTACCTAGGTCAATCAGGGTACAACTTGGTACAGCTAAAATGTGAACAAGACCAAAACCTGTGTTATGTTCAGAGAAAATTTGAAATTCGGGCTCTTCGTTGAAGAGTCGATCATTTTTGTGGCCATTTCCCTTGTCCCCTCTCACCAACAGGCAAAGTTGGTGAATTTTCTCTGGCCATAACACATATTTATATCCTCTGAGTAATATTTTTCTTTGAGGATATATGTTCTGAGCTGCGTGAAAAGCTATAAACGTGCAGCGAGAACCGCACGTGTATTTTTGGCGAGAGCGTGATGGTGGATGATATGCTTGCACAGGCTACAAAGAGCATCATTTGCTTCACCCTTCCGCAGTCTGAGTTCTTCTGATGCCAGTGTCTCAGTGATTATTCCACATCAGGGCGCGTCAGGGGCTCAGACAGCATGTGATTCAAAATGGCATTCTGTGGAATGGGGTTCAAAATGCGAATTAAATCGTTCAATAGTGAAGCACAGGGTTCAAAATGGCAGTGGAAAGCATGTGATTCAAAATGGCATTCCGTGGCATGGGGTTCAAAATGCGAATTAAATTGTTCAATAGTGAAGCACAGGGTACAAAATGGCATTGCGAGGCATGTGACTCAAAATGCCATTCAAACCTTAAATATGTTAACTGATCCCTTATCCCTCCTGCTCTCGGCTGAATTAAATCATTCAATAGTGAGGCACAGGGTACAAAATGGCACAGGTTTCGCTGTTTGGTGGCTGTTTGGTGGCTGTGTTCGGTCATCGGACCGCCTCTGCCGGGCCTTGTGTAGTCCTCGTGTATGTAGTCCTCGTTGCATTGCTCCTTCCCCACTATGCCCAAGGGCCGTCCAAAGCGATCCACTGCCCCCAGAGGCCTCGATGGGATGTTCTTATCAACTCGGTCTCATCCCAATACCTCTGGATCCTCAGATGAGAGTGACATAGGGGCATTGGAGTCTGATTCTGAGCTCGAGCAGGATCCAGATTACACAGAGGACTGGGAGGGGCAACCACAGCCCACTACATTTGAGGAGAGTGCGGTGTTTAGTTTGTGAGTCAGCACGTCTTCTGCTCGAACTCTAATCTTCTGGTCGGATTCGGCCGTTTGGATTTTTCCTGCCTTGCATTTTCTTTTTCCCTTTTCCTTTTCGCTCTCTTCCCCTGCGTCCAATCTTCCTTCCTCATTTCTTTTTTCTCCTCCAGACAACTCGCCGAACAATACGGCCCCGACGCCGCCGCGCACATGCTCTCCGCGTCCAACCTGGGCAGCGGGGCAAACAGCCCCTACGAGCGCAGCCCGCTCGGTTCGGCAGCCAACTCGAACGTGGAGCTCGCGACGATGCCGTACGCGGGGCGGGGGGACGGCGGGGGGACCCACGTGAAGTACGATTCGGTCGAATCTGACTCCCTTCCTCCGTGAAACTTCCAAAAATGATTCAGGCCTTGAATGCGGAGAGCGAGCAATTTTATAAATACTACCATGACAGATATATCAAGTTCGTCACCCTTCCCTGCCGGTTTACCAGCAGACATCTTACCATTAATCTTCTTCTGTTTCCTCCGCCTCCTCTGAGCTCTCCTGGGAACTCACATCCGAATGACTATCGCCATCGCCATCAGTCCCAGAGCCATCACTGCTCCTGCTCTTCGAGTCCGGGGGGCCATAGCCAGAATCCTCGTCCGAGCCGTAGTCATTCAGGGTAGTAGGTGGATTGTGGAGAGGAGAAGATCGTGAGGACCGAGTGGGAAGACCACGTTGCGGCGTGGTAAGCGATTTAACCGCGCGTCGGGTGGTGGGTTTAGATGCCACGGAAGAGCCACCAAGGGTGGATGCGCCCCTGAAGTAATTCGAATCCGACTCGCACCCTGGGCTGGGGGGAGAGGATGGTGTTGGGTACGCCGCTGCGGCTTTCGTCAAGGAACCTGAAGTGAATCGGGGCCGTGTGGGCTGGGCACGAGGACGGGCGGGGCGAGAAGGTGTGGTGTCGTCCGGGCCCGCGAAATCGATGGGAAGAGAGTCCAGGGGAGGGAAGTTGCTTGGGCCCAGCGTCCAGCAAAGCGTACAATAACTCTTCGAATAGTCTTTCTTTGGATGACGGCAATCCCGATGGTGCGCCGGCGAGCCGGCGGGCGGAGGGTTCTTGTAGAATGAGGACATTAGCGGAGATCCAAACAGGAATCGAATAGCACACCTCCTTCAACTTCGCTCCATTCCCCATCCATCTCCAGCCCGACTTCCTCCTAATCTTCTTCAATCGCTCATAGATTTTCATGGCCAAAGCCACTTCTGGGAAGGCCTCTCCGGGCTGGATAGAACGAAGGGTTCGGACTATGAGACCCAATTCGCATCCAGTGATGGATTCATACTGCACAACAGAAAATAATTAGCTGTCATCCGGTGTACCCTGTCCATCCTTGAAGGACATGCTCTGGACGGAGCAATTGACCAACATATTCCCACGCAACCGTCGCCTGGTATACGCTGTCCATCCTTGAAGGATAGTCTGTGTATGGAGGAATTAACCAGAATATTCGCATGCAACTGTTGTCCAGTGTAGGCTGTCTGTCCTCGAAGGACAGTCTGTGTATGGAGGGAACTAAGGAGAATATTCCCACGTAACTGTCGTCTGGCGTACGCTGTCCATCCTTGACGGACATGCTGTGCACGGAGCAATTAACCAACATATTCCCACGCAACTGTTGTCCGGCATATGCTGTCCATCCTTGAAGGACAGTCTGCGTATGGAGGAATTCACCAGAATATTCGCACGCAACCGTCGTCCAGTATAGGCTGTCCATCCTGGAAGGACAGTCTGTATATGGAGGAACTAAGGACAGTGAACAGGGCCCCAGACGATTAGCAGGTGGCTGAGCAAAGGTCGAATAGGAGCGGTATCAGCGACCGGTGGCGCAAGAGGGCGAACAAAGAACGACGAGTAGCCTGATTGAGAGTGGCGAACTCTTGCGCGTTTGTGTTGGAATGAAAGCCACACACCGAATACGCGCGGGGAATTCATTCAGTATCTACAAGTATTTAAACACATAGCTGTAATTACTGTATGTAATAGGAACATTTAGCTTGTCGGTACCAGGGCAAGGAACAGAAACGTCAATTTGCGGCGCTGTGCGCGCGGGTGCAACTCATCCGCCAACAAGCACTTGTAGAGGTGAAGATCGTTCTTTGGGCCTCTTGTAGCGCTCGCGAAGGCAGCTCAGATCACTCGGAACTGCCACATCACGGGCATCACCGCCTTACGTTGCCTTACGGAATGCGCCACGGCGTTGGGTGAATAGCGTTTAGTGACGGCGGCGACACCTCAATTGATTATCACACTGATCTATCATCCAAAGTTATAGTCGGTATATCATACTATATGGGACCACCACCGTTCAATACCGGCGAGAACGTGCTGTGCTACCACGGCCCTCTCATATATGTCGCACAGATCCTCCAGACGGACGAGAACAGCTTCAACAGCGGCGCCCATTACTTAGTTCACTACAAAGGCTGGAATGCAACGTGCGTCGAGGTTATTCTCGTCGAATCTCGGCGCGTTCTCACATCCGCTTACTTCCAGATGGGACGAGTGGGTCCCCCCGTCCCGTCTCCTGAAAGACACCGAGGTGAATCGCGCGAGGCAAAGAGATGCGCTCGCGACCGTCACTGCAGCGCGCTCGGATCCCAAAGCCAGCGCCTCCGAGGTGAACAAAGACAGGACCAAGCGCAAGCGATGTGTGCACGTGAGTTGCCACATTCTGAATCCCCTATGTCCCCCGCTTCATGCTTATCCTTGTCGGCTCCCGAAGACTGCGGCGACTGGCTACTCGGCGGGGAAGCATAATACTGACTTTGCGCCGCTTCGCTCTCCAGCAAAGCCTGTGGCAACGCCCAGCAAGATGTCGTCGTTCGCAAATCCGACCAAGTCGAGCATGGCGAAGGCTGTGGTTGCAAACACGCCGGGGAGGGCCAAGCTTGTGTCTGCTCCAGGTTCGCCGTCGCCGACGAAGCACCAGCTCGTCAGGGCGACTAGCTTGTTCACTGCCCGACAGCCTCGTGAGCGCTCATCACGTCTGCTTTATCTTACGGTCGGTTGAGCTCTCCGCAGCTTCATTCATGCACACATTCACTGGTCCTGGTGGGAGTTCGTCCCTTCAGACCTTGGCGTCGGCGCTGGAGAAACTCAGAATACCTCCCCCCGAGCGGCCCAATACAAGCATGGGCTTCAGCCGGGATCAGTTGGACGGCACCTTCGATAAATCATCATTGGCGCTGAGTCTAGACGCACGAAGCGTCGGTATGGGGCGTCCCGGCTTGCAGAGAGCAATGGCTGTCGGCCCCGCCTCTTCCTCGACGTCATCGATTGCGCCCTCCACGACCAAAGCGCCACCACCTGCGAAATCTGCACGGGTCCCCACATTCATGGGCCCGGGCTTGCGGGGTAGCGGACCATCGGCAGTTGGAATGGGCGCTATTAACCGCGGCGGTACCAGTTTTGGTCGGGAGCGCTGGGGGACGGAGGTCGGCGCCAAAAGTAACCCAGAATCCCAGCCTGCCCAGGGTCGTGGGTAGTCCTGTCAAGGGAAGAGGTCTCACTGAGAGCATGCGCAGGAGCACTCGAATCACGACAGTCGCCAAAAGCTCGTCTATTAGTGTTCCGCCCCCCACTCGGCCTTTAACGATCCTGAAAGGATGCATCGTCTACGTGGACCTAATATCTGAATTTGGAGACGATTCTGCCAAGTCGTCCATCACGGACATGCTTAAGGACCTGGGGGCAAGGGTGCGTTTCCCCACCATTCTCCTTGTTACGTCATCTAACTGATAATGCAGGTCCTGGGCAGCGTTGGGCGTACGCTGACACACATCGTTTATAAAAATGGGCTGAGGGGGACGTTGAGTCGTTATCGGTGAGTGCCTTTATATTTATATTACGCAAGAAGTGTCTTCGGCCCGAACGTGGTTCAGACGATTACCCGACCCCAAACCACTCGTCGTTGGGATTGAATGGGTTATCCAATCCGCGAAGAAAGGCACCCACGAAGATGAAACCCCGTACATCATTGACGCCAACGACATGAACACCACTGCTATGAAGGTGTTCTGCTTTGTCCCAGCGCACTAGGCGTCGCCAACTGATAACCATTCATAGCGAAGGAAAGCCATGCTACCCAGATTGATGTCAGGTCGTGTCACACGACATGTGGACGATAACGGCAAGGGCGATTATCCATTTGATTATGAAGGCTCGGCTTCCTGTGCGTAATCAACTTCGTTTCTCCTACCCGTTGCTCACCTACTCACGCAGCCGCCGTGGGTGGTGTGCCCCCACTAGAAAGGGAGTGTGCTCTTCCTGTATGATGCCAGACGACTCGTCGAGGAAAGTAATAAATTGGAGCTAGGTATGCGACTTCGCAAAATGACACGTTTACCAACGGACTGATTGGTTGAAATAGGCGATGCTACTGGGACGGTGGGGTCCAAGCACTACCGGAACCTCATCGAAGACATACACATCTACCTGAACACCATTAACACCCCGCTAATCGAAGTCTCTTTCATCCAAGAAGCTCAGGTCGTCGCACTGAAGATGAGCATCATGATCGCCCTCGCGGCGCTCGCACAGCTGTACGCCCTCTTCGCGCCGTTCCAGCCCGAGTCGGCGCGGCAAAGAGACGAAATAGTGGATGAGATCGCCGCCATGACGGGCATGTTCGCAACGAAGGACTTCAGATACCTCGACAAGGCTCTCGGGGTATGTTCCGGTTATCCATTTTGAATGCATGATTTCTGATTTCTGTTAGGCTTGCTGGGCGATATCTCTCCGTTCCCTGCTTGGCGAGGGGCCGCTGCCGACATGCATTGATGCATCTCTGGCTTCGCTGACGCCGCTCCGCACTTACTACAACCGACTCAGGCTCGTAACACCTCCCTGTCTAACGCCCATATAAACCACGGACTTTTTGTTCCCGTTCTACGCCCTTACCCTGTACCATCCCTGTATAATACACGGCAGGGCAGACTTTTTCTTGCTGGTTCATGCCCTTATAATTACCGGTGAACACAATAATGTTCCCTGTACAGTAGTTTACTTTGTGGTTGTTCGACAATGAAATTTGCGATGCAAGCCTGCCTCCCGTCCTCACGCCTTCTGGCTCTAGTTTTCATGGTAGAAGCGAACGGGAAGATCAAGTTATTGGTTCGGGAAGTCACCAGGAAGCGATTGCAATTGCAGAGTTCCCGGTCCATATACCTCCCAACCAGCACGTCTGTTTGTAGACCTCATACTGAGATACGGCAACGAATTTCCTCTTGCTTACTAACGTCAAAGGTAGAATGCTGAAGATGCAGTCACGACGCGGGGGGAAGGTCGGTCAGAGTATTTCAGTGAACTTCTTATTTGGAACTGAACTATGTAGCTGATAAGAAGACAAGAAGACATGCTGATACATTTTTCGGGATACCTAGTTGAGCGTGAATTATTATACAGCGCAAAATAATGGTTAACGCTCCAAGAGAATTAGATCAACCGCTGACCATAATCGTGGTTGTGCCGAGAGCCGAGAGTCCCTCGACTGCAACGATCTGGTAATTGAAGGTGCCGGAATGCAGCCCCAGGCTCGCCCACGCGCTGAAATGGGCAGCAATGTTTCCAGTCGTCCGTCCTGTAAATGTTTTTCGGCCAAAGCCTCGACGGGACGGGACTAATGTTGCCGCGACTCGAGACTTAGAGCAACTCGAAGTCAACTTAGGAGGCCGACTTGAGTCGAGTCGAGCCGAGTCACAAGTCAGACTTTGTTCGACTCACAAGTCGCACAAAGTCGACTTCAAGTGACTCAAGTCGACTTGAGTCGGGTAAAAATATGGAAAATATCTGCACATATCATAGAACCATAACTGCACTCATTTGAACCCCATTTTAAAGCCATACTATGCCAGAAATCACGCTTTCCCCAATTTTTTAATACCATGACTTTCAGCCAGTTTTCATTATCAATTCAGGCACATTGGAGGGATTTTGGCAATTCCTAGTACACCTTGAGCAACTAGAAAAGGTCTGGAAGTTCATCTGAATCATAATTGTGCTCTTCGCCAGTGTACCTGTACCATTCATCACACGTGAAGGACACATGTCCGCCACCACGATGGTCGCATCCAGATGTACTCCAAAATTTGGGACAGCAAACTCAGAGTTACCAGTGAGTTGGTTGCCTTTTCTTGTTTTTGTCTTTGTAATAACGTTGTTGCACACCCTCTAGTGACAGTAATTTTCCGCCCATGCCTCTCCGCCTCCTCTACCCTCGGGACTGTTTATATCTCCCCCCATTTAATTATCAACATGTCCCACAACCGGTTTTGAGCCATGCCAGAGTCCAATGGAGAAAATATTGCGTGCTCAACTGTGCCGGCGATGAGAGGAGTGTCTTTGTTTACTTACTTACTCTACTATTTATGTATTGTCAATTTTCCCCAGGAGAGCGCCGCGGTTGAGAGGGGGCTTGATTCGACGGTGCTCGGTGCGTCCATCATATGTATATTCACCATATATTACTTCCCCTCTTGGCATCTTGCTCTGTTACTTTCCCTTTACTCACTTATGCATACTATACAATTGCATCAGACTAGCATTACTGCTCAGGCAATAATCATTTTGGCTCATAGCATACCGAAGAATATTCACCTCCACACCCCTTCACTTAACTCCAAGTCTACCTCACTACTATTCAAAGCCAAGCGCCGTACTGTGGGCACAATGGAATTCAAATGAAAAGAAATGATGACATTGCCACTCAAAACGTGTCCAAAACACGCCTGTCACACTTAGAATATCTTAGAATAGATTTATTGTTGTCCTCGCCGTCGCTTGCGGCGAGGCCGTGATCACGTGTTGATGTTACCATATGGGTGGGGACAAATCTTGAAATCTCGTCCGCGGTGACGTCAGCGGAGCACCGGCCCGACATGTGTGGCCAGAGACAAACCCAAGTGGATTCTTATATAGATTTAATGCAAGCCTTTTGGTTCAAAATGGCAGGGTATATTTATTGTATGAGAATAAAGAGAACAGAAAATAAATGGATGGGGACGTCACGAGGTGACGATCACACTCGTTATAGTACAAAAGGCAAGCCTTTCACATGCCTCCCCCTGATTGCCCTCTAACTCACTCAATAATGGCCTGGAGCACAAGCCAAGTGGATGGAAATGACCGCAACAGCCAGGGCTATCCAATTCTGGTGAGTGCGCTAGCCGAACTGGGCTGGATCCGCCCTGAAATGTAATGTAAGCCTTTTGGTTCAAAACGGCAGGGTATATGGTCAATTGGCATTCGGCAACACTGCTCAGAAGGCAAGCCTTTCTTTCACGTGGTTCAAAATGGCAGAGTATATGCTAACAATTCAATTGGCATTTGGTCACGCTGCTCAAAAAGCAAGCCTTTCACATGCCTCAAATGCCTGAAATCAAGACCAGCAAAAGTGTTTCAATCACTTTTCCCTGTTGTGCGCCATACAGTTCAGTCTTCGATGAATCTACGGCTAATTCACCAGATCTTGCGCGATACAGTCATTCCACAGTCCTTGCATTTTCCACGGTCCTTGCATGACACCTTTTTTTTTTTTCTGAGCAACCGGTCAATATAATTACAGGAATTTTTTTGTTGTAAACCTCTTCAATAGACTTTAATCTGACCTCCTATAATTTTCTGTGGGGTGACCTTCCCTTGGGATTGGCGAAAGTACGTAGACGGGTGGAGAAGTGTGCTGCGAGCAACTGTGCCTCGGGGATCGGGGGAATTTTGACTGTATAAATTCACTGAGCCCGGCAATGGGGATCATCAGTGCATGCGTGGATGATGACGGAACAGCGCCGGAGGGGTGGCAGAAATAGTAAGTCTCGACGATCGATTGAAAAGAGGGGCGTAGACTTCGATCTCAACGTGATGAGGTGTTCACAGAAGCTGAACAATGGTGTGTAACCGAGAGAGCTGCATTAGTTGCTTGTTGACAAGTCCTTGGATGCAGCGTACATGGAGAAGATGTACAAAGCGTTGCGCGGCGAGATTTGATAGCAGTAGAAATGATAGTGCATTGGACTAAAGTACTCGTCACCACCGCGCGTAGCGTCGGCCCATACCCACCAAGTGATTATTGTAATAACCTGTCCCTCTTCGCGAATTTACAAGCTGATGGTTATTTTCACTGAGTTGAACACTATGCATAGAACGTCTCCACGAAGTGTACGGCACGACTTCGTTAGAAATTTGCGCTCACTTACTACGGTGGAGAGTGCGGGTGATCCGCTGCCACCGAGCTGGCTCAAAAAGGAGGCACATTCCCACAATTGCGTTATGCCTCGTTCCCAAAATCTGCCGCAGTTCGTCCAAACTGCCTCACATCAAAATCTATCTGGGCCCGCCATCTCGTCTGGTTTCATGGGTAAAAATTTGGTTTCAAGGTCTAATTCCTACCCGATCAGTCTCGGCAAGGGTCGCAAGGAAGTGATGACGCGAACTGTACCTTTTCACTGTAGTCCTACATCTTTCACCATAATCAATTACACCAGAACCATTTAACAAGGTCTGATTAATCTGAAACTTTAAAATCTATTGACCGCTCAGCATAGCCTTCTCTCTCGGTGCCAGACTTCTGCCATAAAAATGGGCGAAGAAATTCTTCCAAAAAGCCAGTCTATCTCACTTTGACTCCTGGGAGACTCCCACTCTCTTTCTATCCAACTCACACTCTTTTTTTACTCAACCATGGGTGACTCTGAGTCGCCTACATCACTCTTTCGTCGTATTAATTCTCCTCCTACCAATTGCTCCAAATGTTGTCCAGCATGTAACAAACCTTCTTTGAAGCCGCCGTTCGAATGTAAGGGCAATGGAGAAGATGTCCACAATTATGGGCGCTGGACCCAGCCAGTACAGTTTTTCTCCTGAAATATTGCATTAATTGACGTTCATCGGGCTTTGAGTGCGATAATAGCGACTGTAGCAAATGGCATTGACACAGTGCACCCACCGAGCTCGATCGTATTCTGTACGAGGTTCAGATGTGTCACACAATCAAGAAATCCGCCAGAGATAAAGGTGAAGGGGCTCTCTAGTGCCCAGCTAATGGTTGTAGGACCGCTGCAAGAATGAGCCCCGAAAAGCGAATAAGGAGTGCACTCGTACCGTTCCCCAGTGTTCTTCGTGCTGCAAAGCCGCAGGTAGTTGTGGCCTCAATGCACATCGCCCTTCTGGACATAATCTAGCTAGCCGTAAGTTGTTTGATGTGATTTCGCAGACGATTTTAAACCACAATCATGCGCAGATGTTCGAAACCCCGACATTTCTATGGCTGCGTCGCAAGCTATTAGGTCACCGTCTGCTCCCGACCCTGTTCGACGGGAATATGCTCTCCTCTCAACGAGTTTTATGGAAAGCCGTACGTTGCTAGTCACCGCCATCTACTTGTGGAAAGCAGAAAAGTTGCAGCGGAGGAAAGGATCAAAGATCTAGCATCCGTCGTTCTTTGGTCAAAGGCAAGTGTTTTTTCTCGCTGTAAAATTTGACATATGACTGAAATTGAGGAGCCAGACACCGAGTTCGGGACCATACACGCCCAGCGTTTCATAAACGACAAGCCAGGCCATTTCATTCCGAGCTCTGCACCACCCATTGTTACCGCCTCAGCGAAATCTACTGCCCCCAATTTCATATCTGTTCTCAAGTCTACCTTACCCCGACCAACCTGGATTACTAAGGACCTCTTCTTCGTATCCCAGTATCTGCCACTTCTCGCGTGCCGCTTACAACTTGTGATATCGTCGACTCCGACTGTCTTGATCTTGACGTTGAAGTCTCGAACTTCACTCCCATCGGCTCCAAGGCAGTCGCTACCCTCCGTGTTTTCTGCCTCATCTTCGACCAGCTCAGCCTGTTCTGGCGCTTCCGAAGCTATCGAAAGGAAGTTTCCCTTAAAGTATACTTGCGACATGGCGCTCAAAATGTAGATTCTCAGCACGATAAGGCAGGATAGTTCTGCTTTCGATCTGCTTATGCGGGGCTGTTCCCGGGCTTCGAATATGCGGAGACAACGGTGTAAAAGCATGTGGCTACATACAAAAAAGCGATCAAACTCAAAATTATGGACAAATACATAAAGCTTAGTAAGACTTCGGATGGTAAAGTTTGTCAGCGAAGTAGGTGACCAAAAGAAAAGAATGCACACCCTCGGTACGTCGTCATTACTCATAAGGCTTCAACGGTTCCTCACTCACTGAAAATAGCGCTGGTGACTATTGATCTGACTGGGGGGGAAGTCAAAGTTGACCCCATTTCAATTGATATTGACTCTGACGGCGACGTGGGACAATCGAACACTCTAATCTCGCATGGACACATCATATTCGCAGGATCTCCGTGTATCGCTACATAGACAACCTGTTGCATGACTATTCTTTTCGACTTCGTCACTGAAGAGGAGAAATTCATCATCAATCTTGTGGGGTTTTTCTTTTGCTCTGGTTTTTTTTTGTTTCTCACTAAAAATACTGGTAGGCGCGCTTCACTGTTGTAGGACACCCCTAGACTCGTTACCAGTCTGCCTGCGATGCACAACAAATGTGGCGAGCATGTTGCCACAGGCAGACTGGTACTTCTCAGGCTGTGCCAAAGGGCTGAGCACGGAGTTTGAAATTTTGGCAGGCGCCGATCGCCGGCATAATATGGCGGTCCAAATGCACATTTATTCCCGCGCGACACACATGACCCAAAATTGCATTTCTGCACGGTATAAGCCCTTTCAAATGAAATCCCGCACAAAGTTAAACCACCTACTTGATTTGCGCGGATTTGGGAGATATAATTGCAGATAGAATACCCGCTTTGTGGTGGCTCAAGCGGAATTTCAACTGGGTATGCACAGCTTCAACATAGTCTCCGCAAACATTCGGGAACTCTTCTATCCAATGCCTCTGACCAGGAGGATTGGAAGAGACACAAGTCCAGTGAAGGTTTGTGTAGTAATGACCAGGGTCGCCATAATCTTCTGACCTTTGTTCAGCTACTGAGCACCACACAGCCGGATCTGAAGTTAAGGTGCAGCATTATTGCATGTAGCTCAAGCTCTATTGCTTCTTTGTTTGCAAACATCTTGTCTCCCCATCCTTCCAATTTCATTCTCACCACACCTCCCAAGCGTGGGTTTGACGTTCCAAGGCATCTTTTCGATCTATGGAACTGAAAATAATTTTCCATTGAATTTTCCAAGCTCTAATCTCTGCACTGAAAATTCCGACTCAGAAGCAGCATTACTTCCGGCAAACACTCCACCTTATATATGGCTCCTTTGTTCACCCTTATCCTTAGGTTCACTTTGATTTTACGAATCAATTGGAAATTCAATGTGCAAGCTTGCGTGGTGCTGTATGCCCGACTTGGCACAACATTTTTGAGTATTCAACTCTGCACTGTTTGGTTGGCCCGCCGACTTTGCGCAGTTTTTTGAACTATCGACTTTGCGCGATTTTCAAGCCTCGGACTTTGCGCGGGTTTTGAGCATGCCGACTTTGCGCAGATTTCAGGCTCAGACATTGCGTGTTTGCGCGATCTCCCGAATCCACGCAAATCAGGTAGGTGGTTTAACTTTGCGCGGGATTTCGTTTGAAAGGGCTTATATAGTGCGGAAATTCATTTTTGGGTCATATGTTGCGCGCGGGATTAAATGTGCATTTGGACCGCCATAGTGTCGAACCCCCCTGCTCAATCTGGAATCGGTTCGACTCCGGGCCCCTCCCATCCCCTCAAATTCGTTGAACCGGCGCGTTCCAAGCGTGGGTTTGGTGTGCCAAAGGCCGCTTTCGATCCATGGAGCTCAGAATTCAGAATCTTTCTTGGTTGCAGAATGATCCGGGGATGAAGTCGACTTTGCCCTAAATCGTCATCTCCTGACTTTGCGCGGAATTTTCACTCTCCCGACTTTGGGCGGAATTTTCAGCCACCCGACTTTGCGCGGGTTTCGGAACATGCCGACTTTGCGCGGGATTTTTTGAGACTCCGGCTTTGCGCGATTGCGGAACGACCTGATCTCCCGCAATGCAAGTACATGTTTGATTTTTATGCGGATTTTGGCTCATTGGGCTACATATTGTGCGGAAATGTGCTTTTAGGACATGTGTTGCGCGGGGGAATAAATGTGCATTTGGACCGCCATACGACACGGGGGAAATAATCGAAACACTTGTTGTGCTGCCCGAGTGGGTAAATTTTGGGTGACGCTCCGGACATGCAGTGTCCTGAGTGACTGAATACAGAGGTTGGTATAAAAGATGATGGTACCTGTGCCCTTGCACTAACCTTCGCTTGTCTTGTGTCGCTTGGAGTCTTCTTCATCCGAGGCATCAGAAAGAAGAGTTACTGACCGTTTGCGGCGGCTTCCCCGAAGTTTTGAATACCCTGTTCAGATTCTGGATGAGTTATGATGGTAATTAACTCACATTACATCGGTGATACTCACATTGTTCGTCATCCAAATTCTTCCAGTGTTCGGCCCCAACTTCCCACTCATTGTGACTTTCTTCCAAACTCACCCGCCCCGCCGAGTCGTTTGAGAAATCCGATTTGAGTTCAGGCTCCGACTCGTCGGGGCCATGGTCCTGAGCAGGCATCCCGAATCCCGACGACAGAGAACTGCGGCAGCTTGTCGACTGTTCATCATTGAGTTCAAACTTGATCTCGGCATCGGCGATCTCGGGCTAATTGAACAAGTTCAACATGATCGTTCATAAGATTGTCCGACCTCACCTTTGCAAAGCGAGAACTACGACGACGAGGTTCCTCTGTAGATGTACCCGGCTCCTTCTTAACGATATCTTCAGCACCCGAATTCAAGTTCCGATAATTCCGACTCTGGGGACTCCGAAGAAGAGGAGAGGGATTGGACCTCGGCTTTAGCCCTTCCCTTGGCTTGGCGACCGGAATGCTTGGATTTCGATTTTGTCTCAGTATCAGATGGACTTTCCGATGGAAGCCATTCGCCCGTACGGGCCTTTTCGATTGCTCCAGGCCAATCTTGGTAAACGGCCGAAGGTACTCCATCCAGGTGATACACCAAATGTCCACATCCATAACACCTCCTATCGCTATTTCCAACGTGCCCTCCTCACCTGGCAGTCACAAGTGAGAGTACGAGCCCAACTCCTCTCTACCCCGGGGTCTATGATGTACATACCCATTTGGCCTCTGCCCCATTCTTCCTTTGTTTTAGTTTGCCTGCCCCTCTGCTATCGTTCATTCACAAAGCCACATGGCAGCCCCTGACCGAGGTCTGATCACCCTCTTTCATACTGCTTCATACTGTTCACACATAATGCACCCTGAATTAGCATCGGCAGACCATGTTTCTCTCTTGTCAAATTTTTCTGAGAGCAGTCAAGGCTGGGTACTCATACCCTTTTTCTTCTTTCCACCTTTAAATTTCGAGTTTATTGATATTTTATCGATGCTTTATAGGTCAAGCATTGACATAGCATCATTGGCGCTTAATTGGTAGTCTCCTCCAAGCTCTCTACCTGGGGTATGAAAGAAGCTTTTACATTCTCTGTATTGCTTGGTGAGTGGAACGTTCGTTCCTCGCAGATGAACATTTATACAATCATAGCCAATCATAAGCACTGCTGTTGCACACCACACACGTTCTGAAGGGATACTCTAGTGTTGACTTTTGTTTGGGTTCTGGGGGATAAAAAGTCGCAACCTGCCCAGTTGCGACCTCTGTTTGGGTTCTAAGGGATCAAGGTCGTCGCAACCTGCCAAGTTGCGACTTCTGTTTGGGTTCTGGGGGATCAAAGTCACAACCTGCCAAGTTGTGACCTCTGTTTGGGTTCTGGGGGATCAAGGTCGTTGCTACCTGCCAAGTTGCGACTTCTGTTTGGGTTCTACGGGGCGTCGATGAGGGGGTAGATACCGCACCAGGTCCGCCCAAGGACACTGATGGGGAGGATGAGGAAGGGTCCATGCTGGTGCTGCTTCCTCGGAACACCGGCGCAACAGCGAGTGTGGATGGGAGTAAATTATTGAGTCCAGAATATTGCCAGAAAGAGGTTACAACGCACCGGTGGATGATGGTGGTCCAGATTCCGTGGTGCCGATGGTCGAAAGTGGGGGCATCGAAGATCAAGTGAGACCAGAACTTAGATGCACTACGAGTTCAGGTGCAGAGGACCGAACAAAGTTGAACCAGTCCAAGCCAAGCACCAGGTTAGAAGCCGGAGAAGCAGTCGCAGGAACATTGTTTAAGAACATACAGTGGTGCTCAAAAGTTCTGCACAGGGTCGTTTGGGCTCATCTCAGCACAGAATCACTTCAAATAAAGTTCTGGTATGTATATTGAGGCAATAGAAGATTTTCAAGACCGTTTACCGCATACCATACCTACCTTGTTGTCCCACAATAAATTAAATTGTTGTTTTCTGAAAACCCGGGTCTGTGGATCTGAGTGGTATTACAGAATGGTCATGCTAGCCTTAAAGGGCTTGAGAAACGGAGTCTCTTCACCCCTTGGTTCACCTGAATCCATAAGGTTTTGATCTTGCAATGCCCTGTACAAGATGGCCATTTTGGGCATTTTGGGCTGTTTTTTAGTACTTTTTGAGTAAAATGGCCGCCTTGCACAAGGCATTGTGTGCCCAAATCCCTATCAATTCGGGTCAACCAAAAGGTGAATGAGGTCTATTTTACAAGTACTTTCATGCTACTATCACCATTTTGTGACATCATTTGAACTCAGAGACTTGGTTTTTCAGAAAATGCTAAAATAATTTATTGTGAGACAACAGTCAAGGTATGTATATGTTAAACCATTCGGGAAATCTTCAATTTGCTCAAGATCCATGGTAGGATTTTATTTGGAGCAATTTGGTGCACAAACAAGCCCAAACAGCCCCATGCAGAACATTAGAGCGCCACTGTAGAGATGACGCCGACATCGCACGGAAGCGTCAGGAGCCCAGAGGCTTGAGAGTTGTGTGTACGGAGCTCATAATTACTGGATTTTTTTCCTTCAAATCGACAGGGGGTGTGATGCGTGACCCATTTTACGACAATTCGACACCGGTCGACATTTCTCACGGAAATTCTGTTTTTTTTGCGTCTTTCAGGCAATTTTGGGCTCAGTGTGATGCTCCCGAGGTTCGACAGCAACCGGCATAATGCGTCACCATGACCAAAATTCGTGATCGACAGGGAGGTGCGTGACACGTGACTGTCGATTTGAAGGAAAAAAATCCAGTAATCACCCAATCCACAGAAACACGAGAGGTGGCCGTCAAACCCAGTGGATATGGGCACATCGCAGAAGGTAGCCAGGGAAGACATGGAGGAGGAAGCAAAGTCGAAGCAAAGATTCGTGTGCGCTGGCAAGATCAGGACGTGGTGATTGATCTCGGGGATTAATATTCTCCACACCTGAAGGTCAATGCACACTGCCCCGGAAATAAAGCAGAAATGACTAGTACCAGAAAATTGTACTCAGAGAAGCTCTTTGGTTCCAGGGGATCAAACGGGCTCACACACGAGGATTCAAACCAGTAAGAAGTTGAAAAACATATCCTTGCATTTTGATTTATTTCTATGTCTTGTTCAAAATGCCATTACAAAGCATGTGATTCAAAATGCCATTTCGGGGCATGTGGTTTAAAATGCAAATTAAACCATTCAATAGTGTTCAAAATGCCATTACGAAGCATGTGATTCAAAATGCCATTTCGGGGCATATGGTTCAAAATGCGAATTAAACCATTCAATAGTGTTCAAAATGCCATTACAAAGCATGTGATTCAAAAAGCCATTTCGGGGCATGTGGTTCAAAATGCGAATTAAACCATTCAATAGTGTTCAAAATGCCATTACGAAGCATGTGATTCAAAATGCCATTCCGGGGCATGGGGTTCAAAATGCGAATTAAACCATTCAATGGTGTTCAAAAGGCCATTACGAAGCATGTGATTCAAAATGCCATTTCGGGGCATGTCACGCCACGGAATGGCATTTTGAATCACATGCTTTGCACTGCCATTTTGTACCCTGTGCTTCACTATTGAAACAATTTAATTCGCATTTTGAACCCCATACCACAGAATGGCATTTTGAATCACATGCTTTGCACTGCCATTTTGTACCCTGTGCCTCACTATTGAATGATTTAATTCAGCTGAGAGCAGGAGGGATAAGGGAGCAGTTAACATATTTAAGGTTTGAATGGCATTTTGAGTCACATGCTTCGTAATGCCTTTTTGTACCCTGTCCTTCACTATTGAATGATTTAATTCACATTTTGAACCCCATGCCACGGATTGGTGGTTTGAATCACATGCTTTGCACTGCCCTTTTGAGCCCTGTGCTTCACTATTGAACAATTTAATTTGCATTTTGAACCCCATGCCACTGGCTGGGCCCTCTCGGTGCACTTTAAGCGGGGTTTTGCTTCCCCTGCCATTTCAGAGGTCGGTACTTGGGAAAAATATGCCCCCAACTTTGAAAAAAAGTGCTCAAACTTCCTGCATGAATAATTGATGGTTTTGAATTCTCTATCCAATGAGCCCCACATGTTTTTTTGATGGCAGATTTTCATGTCGTCATCGTCGTCAAATGGTCCGTGCGCGGCGACGAGCTCGACTTGGTGTAAGATCCCAAAACAATGTGAGCTCAATTGACTTAAAACCAAATTCTGCTCCACTTTGGTATAGGAAGTTTTGACACTTTTTCAGAGCATTGCAGAAGCTCCCAGGTCGATTTTTTCTAAGTGAGGACCTCTGAAATGGCGGGCCATTCAAAACCCCACTAAAACAGTGCCAAGAGGGCCCAGTCCATTAACGAGGATCTCCCCGTTGCACTCTTTGTCTGATTGTTGGCTTTGTTTGTGTGATTTTAGTAATTCAGGCTTACGTCCCCATCTCTCACTGAGATCCTTCGTTAACGTCAACTGGTTCACGAGTATAATTGATTTCTATGCATGGCTTCGATTTCTGGATGTGGTTCTGCAGGCGCTTGTGCTGCGGGTTGCGATGGTTATTTTGGAAATTTCTTCCCCAACTGAACTCAATCAGCTGAAACTTTCCAAATCGCACTTCAATATACTGTGTACTCGAATTGTTTCAGACTTTCTGTTCCCTTCTGTGGATAGACTGGAGGCAGATGTTAAAACACTAGCTGGGAGCACCAAGTGCGGGAATGCCGTGCTTTTAATGCATGATCTTATGACAGTAGGGGAAATGCGGCATGCTATCAAGCATGGACATCCAGAATGTATGGAGCGTATGCTCAAGTACTGGACACCAATGTTTTATGCTGGTGGCAGTTTTAATTATGCAAACGAGTCAATGGAGCTCTTGCACAATTTGAATCATGACTGGCCTTCAGATATTTCTCTGATTCTAAGTTACGAGGTGGCATGTTCATGAATAGTCAGGGAAAGCGGGATACATTCAAAGAAACTGATATCCGTGGGGTGCGAACGAAAAATTTCTGTTTTGGGAAGTTTTTCATTGCGCCGACCGATTCCCTCATAAGTCCCTGAGTTTTGGTCCGACCACCTCGAAACCTATACCAATCTTCCAGAATAATTCGTCCGCAATTAGTGATGTAAAGGAAAACGCGAAAATGCATTTCATTTCTCCATTTGGCACTGAGGGCTTTGTTTCTGTTGAGCACCTCCTAGGAGAGTGGGCACTTGTTCAAACACACTGAATTTTTAGGAGGGAAGACTTACATGCATTATAAAGAGGGTGATGTAGCCAGAATTACTATTTTCTTCTCCATTGAGTTGGGCTTACGGTTACGGTCTATACGGGTACCGTACCGTAACTGTACAAGTCCCCTGAAGCATCGTTACGGTTATGGTTACGGACGGTTAGTACCCCGTAAGAACCGTAAACATATGGTCCATATACGGTATTTCACGACCGTAAACTTTCCCAAGATGGTTCGATTTTGAATTGATTTTGAACCCATCTGCTGGTCGGAGCCGAAACGCGCGGTGAGGCTCACAGCTGTGTTCAAATCAGCGGCACCAAGAGAGGGACCTCGACGAGCTGACTTTGCTCTAGCTTTGCCGTACATGGCTGCCTTCCTGCCCTTCCGGGGCAGATGCCTGTCCATCCGGGGCGGATGCCTGACCATTCATGGCAGATGCCCGACCGTACACGGCGGATGTCCGACTACACCCGCCTGCCCATCCGGGGCAGAAGGCCATCTCTACGGAGATTGGTAAAAATCAACATTCATATAATACTGGGACCGGTTCTTCATCGTCGGTGTCCATCCTATCTGGTCCATCTCAATGCACTAGTATTTTAGAAGATGTTTTTCTTTCTATAGATCCCCTTGTTAGTATTCTAAACTGTGATCCATATAGTGTATTTAATCAATTGGATTTCCATGGACCGCCGTCGCACCTATGAATATTGACAGCTGAGGTCGAATCCCAGCCGTGCATGTGTTTGAGCTCAC
Source organism: Mycena olivaceomarginata (assembly GCA_029378375.1). Classification (NCBI taxonomy): domain Eukaryota; kingdom Fungi; phylum Basidiomycota; class Agaricomycetes; order Agaricales; family Mycenaceae; genus Mycena; species Mycena olivaceomarginata. The sequence goes on from JARKIC010000053.1 coordinate 144,033, forward strand.
GCACCAATTACAAACTCCGCTTCGGCGCCTTCAGCGCAGTATTGCTTTGATGTCCTACAACACATTGAGAATGGGGTCAGCCCAGCATTGTGGAGTTGTTTTTCAGAGCTCCCGGGAGGAAAGTTTTGAACTGTACAAAAAATTGGTGCTTACCTTCAATCCCCGAAGCGGCAGTCTCCTCGGATCATCTTGGGATCTTGGGATCTCGTGGTCCCATGGAAGTTCATGACGGGTTGAAGCGCTCAAGAAGCGCTAGACCGGAAGTTTAGATCAAACTTGAACCCAACCGTCAGAGATGTCGAATCGAGACCTCAGGCTGTGTATGTAGCATTGTCGACGGGGGGCCCCGGTGTATGGTTTCATTTGATCTTTCTAGAAGTTCCATAACTGCGGTTGAGATGAGGGGATACAGATACTAGCCTCCGAGATAGTGGGCTTTGCCACGAAGCGCGCTACCTGACGGGGCCGAGACGCACCAGTGAAGTTCAGTTCAATTGCACTGCCATCTACACTGAACCACAAGAACGCCGAAAAGGTCCGGTTGAAGAGTTGGCTGGCATTGAGCCCGTAGTGGCTCATAGATGCCGAATCCTGGCATCCATGGCATGCCAGAGCCGTCGCCGCCGAGGGCAGATAGTTCACCCGCGGATCGGTGTCGTCGATAGTGTGGTTTATCCGGACCGCGGACACTGGCAGTAAAAGGGCAAGCGTGAGCCACACGAGTCGCATTGCTGGGAGTTGGTTGGGGGAGATGCCACGTCGGGATTTAGGTCACGTGCTCATCTGATTTCCGCGTCACTTCCCGGATCGGCAGCTCCCGACCGGCCCGTAGCGTTTAGAGACATATGCCTACGGCGCGGCTGAGAGCGGAGCTAAACAAAATAGAATGGAGAGAGAATGGGTGTGGGAAGGCCGCTCTGAGGGCCGTAGTGCTAGTTCTGAGGTGCGAGAAAGTTCAGGGTTTTTCAGTGCTGACTCGCAAGGTGATAAAATAGAAAATACGCAAGTGTCGGGTGCAGCAACGGCAAAGGCTGCGAAACGGCTGATGGAAGCGTGGAGAACGACGGGGGACACTAGAGCGATAGCGAGGATGAGATGAGAGCGACTGAGTTTTAAAAATATGGGGGAAAAACTTCCTTGTTATTGGAGGTTGAATTACTGAACCCCGACATTATAGAGAGGCTTCTAAATCCCTCCGAATATACCCTTGAGCTTGATCCCGATGAACGCCTTTCCATCGACCTTTTTCTATCCATCGTCCATGCATCAGAAAAACATATAAGTCCACTCGAGCTGCTATGATGCGCCGTCATCTAGAAGACAATATTCTATCATATTTCAAAGTGAAGAAGCTGGTGGCAGAAATCAGTGGAGTCACCTCCATCGTCCGAGACATGTGTGTCAACACTTGGAATTGCATACACCGGTCCATACGCCAACATTGATTGCTGTACTAATTGCGGTGAAGCGCGTTACGACCAGAAACGGTTGGAACGCAGTGGCGTTCAAGTTCCGCGGCAGCAATTTCATACGATCCCCGTCGGACCACAGCTTCAGGCCATTCATCGTTCTCGGGAGGGTGCCGAGCAGCTGTATTACAGGGACCTACACCTCTGTGTTTCGATTTTCCACGTGAGCATGTTACTGTGATAATGTTCACGCCAAATGCGTAGCTTGATGCTCACTGTTAGCAGAGATCGCCCCTTGCGCTGTGAATTGTACCCCAATACAGATTACACTAGCATGCCGAGTTTCGCAGCAAATCAGTAAATTGCGCTGTATGGAGCCATTTCAAGGCGGATTTTGACAGAGCCCATCTGAGGTGATAGCCACTTAAATTTCAGAGAAGGGACATACCTTAATATTTACAACAAAAAAACTGGCTCTACTTGCTTTTACTGCTGCGAAAATTGGAGATGAAATCATTTTTTGATTAGGGCGGTGATTTTACCCTGTTTTTATTTTGCTCATGGAGGCATCGAGGAAGCCCTTCTGCCCTTATATTTTGTGTGTGTGTTCCAACATACCTAATGCTAATTATCAGGTACTAGGAGATCCAGAACTACCATCAAGACAATACCCACAAGGGAAATACCATCAATTCTCCATCGATTTCGAAATTTATTAATGTACTCCCTATGAGGCATCCCACCTCAGGAAATGTCACAATCTACACCAAATAGACCCTAGATGAAGAGTATGGCCATAATGATGAGCAGAATTTAGGTCAGATGTAGTTTAAACCAAATTTCCGGTTATTTTTGTGGAGGACGAGTATCATTCGGGAATAGAACAAGCTAGACCCAGCTTCAAGACATCGCCGAACGTCCGCGGGCTCCAGTGGCCGTGTATTTGAATCTTTGTGTGTGTTATTGAATCATTTCCTCCGTCCAAGGACCTAGACTTTGTAGACTTCTTTAGAAGTTCAAATTTCAACATAATGTTACGAAAGTGCTGAGAACAAGTTGAGAAGCACCATCAAGTTATTCACATTTGGACTTTGGCAATACCGTTTTGGCTTGTTCCTGGCGAATATACACCTCCAGATGGGACCCACTGGGTTTGATAGTAGTGATAGAACCTCATTTCCACAAGAAACTCTTCAAAACGTACGTAATTTAGGGGCCAACCGCTGTCTAACCGTCGCCCCGTTGACAGCCGCTGGCTGTTTCGACGGCAGTCATGTCAGAAAGGTATCCTGTTGCCGTCCTGTCAAAAAAATTCTAAGCTCCTTGACGGAACGGGTCGGCTACCCGTCGGGCGGAACATGTGGAATGGGTGCAACAGGCACGGCGAACATCAACAACGATGAAGGTACTCGTGGTGACTGCGGTAGAGTGAGAATGATAATTATTAATGTTCAGAGTACTCTTGAGGTGTTGAGAAGCACTTACTGAGGTCATTGCATCGTCTTATCCGAACCGTATAAGTTAGCTGTCAACAAGTTAGTTTCGCCAAGTGTGGGAAAAGTAAAGTAAAGTTAGCCTCGCCAAGACAAAGGGGCGATCAAAGTTAAAGTTCCAACATTATTATTCAACAATCCTTTGAAAGCAATTTTGACCAACTTTCTTACATGTGTATAGGATTCCCAGCATAAGGCTGGCCCTCAATTATACTCACCGGGGGAACTCAGAATGCACAGTAGTAGCAATGAATTGAATGGAGCTCAGAAGATTTCTTATCATGCTTGGGAACCCACCAGGATCGCGGCAGTAGGTTTGGACCCTGCAGTGATTTCAATTCAGCTGTTTTCCCCGAAATATGATTTAAGGGCTCTGGATTCAGAGCCATGGTGGACAAAAAACATACAAACATTTCGTTTGGACACTGGCTTGGAATACCGAAGAACCTTCAACTCCTCTTTCAAGTTGGGCCTTAATTGACGAGCGTAAGAAAATATATCACCGTAGATTGACCGGAGAACTTCTCGACTTCCCTCAAGCGCATTGAGGACCTCAGTGTTCATCAAAACCGGCACATCTTCGGTTCCAACGGTCTGTAAATCTGGCCCGCATTAGCGTCCTCCTGATGCAGGTCCACTTCATTCTCTGAGCCGGCACCATCTTCACGTTCCATGGGCTCTAAGGCATAGCATGCGTGCGGGTCACCCGCGGGTCATGACAGGTCGATACGTGGGAGAACCCGCCAGTTTACTAACTCGCGGGTTCGGGTACCCGTCGCCACGAGTAGTCGAGGATCCGAGTTTGGATTCTGGAATTTGGCTGTGCTGAACGTGTAAATATATCGTGTGATCCTTCCTCGTTCACTGAACACAGAGTAGGGACGCAGTTCACAGTTACACCAATGCTCAATCCAATAGTCGCTGCCCTAGAATGTGTCGGAGTGAAATATGGAGTACTTCAGGTGAGATATGTATATCAAATCTGGCTCCATCACATTCCTTCTAATGTACACAAGTACTCTAAAAACTAGCACTTGATCTGGGGCCGGTGTGAGTGCCAATCTGGAAACGCAACTGGCAACCGTCGCGGCGTCAATCAAAAAAACGAATGGTTTCGGGTTGTACGGCAAATACGGTGGCGGCCAAAAGCGCTCATTTCGACTCGTTTGAGCTCACTTCTTGGCTGAATCACTCCAAATAAGATGTAGGCAATACCGTCTATTGATTCTCCAGAGATTCACACCATTTAAACAGCATCGCACCTGGCTGGTTGTACCGGGATAGAATAAACAAGCATTTTCTGAGAAATCAACTTTATGGATTCATAGGATCCCAAAAAAAATGGCATGCATAGGGGAAAGTGTGTTTATCGGTTGATACCGATTTCTGGTCCAAAAATGAGTTTTACTCGAACATTTTTTCTCTCCCACGGTTCCGAGGCGGCCAAAACTGCTCTTTTCTGAATTCGATCACTTTTGGCTTTTTTTTGGTCGAAATGTTAGGAAAATTTTACCCAAACTCGGTATCCGACCTCCCAACGGAGTAACACAGGTCCTGGTGTATCACGGCGGGAGCGATGGCCTCATAATATGCAGTGCCTTGGGGCACCAGGTCGCAGTTGGGACTTTGGAGTGGCCTGGGTCCGGCTCCACTCCTACGTCTCCATCTGTTGATTCTTACGGGGTAGCCGCATATTTAATTCCAACAAGCGGTGAAACTGTGTCCCTTTCGAAGTTTGCCAAAGGTGAGAGGTCGGGATTGGTATAGAGGTAGCGGGGAGAAACGAGACTCGCCCTTTGGAGCCGCGTTTATATAGTCTCTCGCCTCGAATTTGATACCTTGAAGACGGTTTGTTGCAATTTTAGCAAACGACGGAAGCAGCAACCGTGCGGAAATTCGCCAATACAATCTGCGCTATGTATGGTGAGGGAATGCTCCGAGTCAGGAACAATAAGTATGAGGATGGATTATGAATCGGGCGGAGACCAGAAATAATATCTGGGCTCCCGACCAAGGCGTAGGTCAGTAGTCTCTCGTGAAAGCTCCACCAAGGACTCTCCATGGCAGCTACGATATTGCAATGCAGCGGCCAAGTTGGCCGGAGAAATTCTTTGGCTGGAGAAGCCCTAAAATGAGCATTTTCCAGGGGAAAACTGAGCTCCCAACCGTGCGTAACGCGGCCGGAAACCAGCACTTTTCATGCGATTTTCGAACCCATTAAGCCTATTTAGCAGGGAGTGGCGAATTTGGAATTATTGATCTCACCCAGTTTTGACTTTAACAGGAATCCCTGTGGACAAGATGCTCCTCTCACCGAAAGAAACATTTCTACCATCAGGATAAAAATTCGGGTAAAAATTCGGCCGGTTATATCCGGTGTACAAAAGTAGCAGTTACTAAATGATTAGCGCCATAACCTAAAATCGAGGAGCCATTTCTTGATGCAAACACAACATCGTTTGTCGTGGCACTCGAGTTCTTCTGGGTTGATTTTTCTGCAACTTGGCGAGGGGCTCAGTTCAATCCTCCTCGTTGATTTCAGTACCTAACAACATTTGTGGAATTCGTCCGACAGTCAGAACGCTGGAGGTGGTGTTTCACCCGATTTTCCCGACGCAAAACATTGTTGTCCTGGCGACCGAGTCTGGGTTAATTTCCCTGAAACTTGGTGACACTCCGCCGTCAAAGTCACGCATTTCAAAATGAGTTTCATTGAACGCCCTTCGAAAAAGTAATAATTCCTCCGATCGAAATCTTAAGAGAACGAGTTAAGTTTTACGGCTCTTTGCAGAACTTAGGGCACGGCCGTTTTTTTTTTCTGATTTCGGTGATTTCCACCAAGTCCGCTGCCCCAGTGAGCGCAATTTTTGACCGGATTGGCTCGGGAGTAGGTGCGTTGGAATCGAATTGAAAATCCGCAGTCAACCTAATACCAGTGTTGTTGATGCCATCAGAAAATGCAATTTCTGCCCCATTGCTCCTATCTTGCTCGGAACACACTTGTACGATCCAAGAGGGTATGGAAGTTAAGCCCAAATATTTAGAGAGACTACGTGATCTTAGCCTAGGGGCGCACGTAATGCACTCCCGTCGATCTGAGTTTGAATTTACATACGAAATACATTTGTAGAGAAGGACGGGTAAGGAAAATTGAGTTTTGTTCTTAATCTCTATCTGGCTACTAAGATAGAGGGCGTGGAACCCCAGCACCCTTATGTAATCCGCTTATTAATACTTTCCCACGATCAATTTCGATGTCAGAGAAAAAAAAAATTGTATAAAACCATATTTCTGTGATTTACATGGGATGGAAACAGCAAAAGTGTCTATTTTTTGGCTGGGAACTGTGCAATGGAATCTTTTATCTCTGCAATCATGCTTGGAGGCAAGATCCGATGACCTCTATAAGGCTTGTTTACCCATTTCAAGTCAGCACCAGTAAGCCCGCCAGCATAAGCTAAAATAAATCATGCCACACCATTGGCATATCTACATAGCTACATTAACCATTGGAAATAAATGAAACTGATATGGGTCATCTTCATCAGGAACCTCTTCCACAGTGACTTTATGAGAGTCTCAGGCCTTCTGGAGGTTATTTTGCCGGGCCTTTTTAGTAGCTCTAGGCATGGTTAAAGAGCAGAAGGATGTAGAGGAAGTGAAGAAAAAGCCTCGTTGCAGCCTCATGGCTGCTGCATTTCTTAGGGGCTGTTCACCCATCAATCAATCAATCAATCAATCAATCACAATGCCGAGCCTTGCTGATGTGGCTGTGCCAATCAAATTTTGGAACACTTTCCCTGAAAAGTGTTCCTTTCAACGAGAAAAGCATATAGAAACACTTTGAAAAAAAGTCACACAAAAATTTTTGGGACTTGATAACTCCTCACCAAGAAATTTTTTGGAGGATCTGTCTAATAGAAACCCATTGTATTCTCTCTATCTTACACTTGTATTGGACAAAACATCTGTAGCTAATTTCGGCACTGAGTTATTTCGCTCGCTGCTGTTTGTGACATTGTAACATGTGACTGCTGACATAAGGGTGCTGGGGTTCCACGCCCTCTATCTTAGATACACATTTTTGACTCTGGGAAAGGGCTTCTGGTCCTGTGGAGCATGACCCAGTCCTTGGCATAACCCAGCACCCGGTTAAATGGAAAGAGGTCTCAGAACCGGACGGGTTCACCTAAAGGAATACACGAAAGGCTCAGCGTCGTGTGTGGTTAACAACAAGAGCTCAGTTCTATACCTAAAGGAATACACGAAAGGCTACATGAATAAGTTAAGTAAGTCCGTGTTTCCTGCGGTACAGCTCGAGATCTCACCTCAGCGTCGTGTGTGGTTAACAACAAGAGCTGAGGAAAGACGTGGCAACGCGCGGCCTTTGATCTCGGGCAACTGCCCCATTTGGGTTTACTTCCGTCTCGCAATCCTAACTCGTCTTGACACTCCCACTCGAGATGAACCGTAAACCCATCGCCTTCGCAAACTTCCAGTGCTTCTCCCGGGACAGCGGCTTTGTCAAAATGTCTGCAACCATGTCGTGCGTGGAAACATAGCGGACAACGGCTTCACCCTTCGCGACTATGTCGTCTCGCACGAAATGGTACTTCCGTTGGATGTGCTTGGTGCGTGCTCGGAACTGTGGATCCTTGCAGAGGATAATGGCTGCCTGGTTGTCACAGAAGAGCTCCGTTGGTCCGCGCTGCTCATGTCCGACTTCGGCGAAGAATGTACGAAGCCAAGCTAGGTGCATCCCGGCGTTCGATAGCCCAATGTACTCGGACTCGGTCGAGGACTGGGCCACCATAGCCTGACGTTTACTCGACCACCCCAGCGCGCCTCGGCTCGATATGAATGCGTATCCGGAGGTCGAGCGCGATGTGTCAATGTCGCCAGACCAGTCGGAGTCGGAGAACCCATAGAAGTCCATGTCCCCGGATATGTCTGAGCCGTCGAAGGTAAGCACAAGATCGCGCGTGTACTTCAAGTAACGCAGGCCTCGCTTTGCAGCGTCCCAGTGGCACGCCTTGGGATCTGCGCTGTACCGACCCAGGACACCTGCCAGGTAAGCCAGGTCCGGCCTCGTTCCCTGCACCACGTACTGAATTGACCCAACAACCATAGGATAGGAGACCGTCTCGCCGTTTATTGTTTGTTGCAGCAGCGTCGTGTTATCAACGGGGTCCTCTGCACTTAGGCGAGGAGCAGTGGCCATCGGAGTTTTGGCCGGGTTGCAGTCCGTCATGCCACAGCGTTTCAAAATGGCGTCGATGTATTTTGTTTGGGATAGGGAGATGGTGCGTTTCTTTCGATCTCGCTGTATCTCGAGTCCCAGGAGAAACGACGCTGCACCTAGGTCGCGCATCTTGAACGAGGCTGTCAAGAGGGCCTTGATCTTGTCCATGTAAGCACGTGAGGAGGCTGCAAGTAGTAGGTCGTCGACATATACCACCAAATAACAGATATCCCCTTTTGCTCCCTTGAACACGTACAAGCACGTTTCTGCGTCCAGGCGGCATGCACCGAGCGCCTGCAATTTCGCGTCAAGGGTGCGGTTCCAGGTTCGTCCGGCGTCCTTCAAACCGTACAGGGATTTCTTTAGCCGCCAGCAATGGCCCTCTGGGATCTCGGTCCCTTCGGGTGGTGAGACGTATATGCTGTCCTCGAGGACGCCATTGAGATACGCTGTGGATACATCCATCTGGTCGAGCTCCAGGTCATACTTCGCAGCTAGCATGCAGATGAGCCGGATAGACTCAAGGTTTGCGACAGGGGCGAAGGTGTCCTTCAAGTTTCCCCCTTGCTGGCCGAAATCCCGTGCGACAATACGGAGCTTGTATCGCTCGACGTTTCCTTTGCTATCAAGCTTTATGCGCATCACGGGCTTTGTGCTGATTGGCTTCATCCCGGCTGGCGTTGGCACAACCTCGTACACATTGTTATCGACGAGGTTTTGCATCTCCTCGGCGAAGGCGCCTCGCCAGCGATGCTCATTTGGCCCGCTGAATGCCTCAGCAAGCGTGCTTGGAGTTGGAATTTCGCTTGGGCCGCTGTTCGCTGCTCCGGCGAAGAAGGCGTCATCGATGTCGAGAAGCTCAGTTGCCGGTTCTTCCTCAATGATTTGGGGAAGATCATCGACTTCGAGTGGTGGTGACTGTGGTACTATCGCTTCCGGTGGTGGTTTCGCTTTGTGGAGGTGCTGAGGTCCATCTGACTTCTCAATGAGGTTTTGGTTTTTGCTGAACTGCTTTCTTAAGCGTTCGCCTCGGCGCGGTGTCATCGCTTCCACCGGTTCCACACGTGCCGCGGGTCTGGGAGCAGCTGGTGATGGTTTTTGTCTGTGGGCTGCGATGTGCTGGGAAATGGAAGAAGCTGGGGAGCGTGCCAGTACTGGGATGCGAGAGGAGACTTCTTGCTTTATAGGTGTGTCTGTGTCCCCCCCAGGCCGAAGAGAAAAAGTGTCTTCTGCTCCCACTGACTCCGATGGTTTGGGAAAGTCAATAGCATCCTCGTATACGCTCCCACTGTCCGAGTGCTCGCTCTCTGCTGCAGGCCGGAACAGTTGCTCCCACTGACCCACCGACGGATCCGGTTCACCAAATATGGATGTGTCGGTCACTCCATCCTCGTCAAAGCGGACGTGGCGGCTGTGGAAGATGGCTTTGGTCTCCACGTCCAGCAAACGATACGCTTTCTTCCCATCGCCAACGTCACCATCCCCGTAGCCCAGCATGATGCATTTCCGGGCTCGGTCAGAGAACTTCCCAGGGCGGTTTTCTTTCGGGATTAGGGCGTATGCGGTACATCCGAAGGGGCGAAATTCGATCGGGTCGACAGTGCGCTGGAAGAGGGTTTCATATGGGGGCACACCGTCATTCGAGGCGTAAGGGCGTCGGCCAAGAACAAAGGCGGCGCATGACATGGCCTCTTTCCAGAAGTTGCGTGGTAGTCCCGAGTCAATAAGCATAGTGAGTGCGGTCGATACGAGTGTCTCATTCGTCCGCTCGCTGACTCCATTCTGCTCAGGAGTGTGCGCAGCGGTGGTCTGGTGGATGATTCCATCTGCCTTGAGGTCCGTCTCGAACTCGTTGGAGGTGTACTCGCCGCCGTTGTCCGTGCGCCAGAACTCGATGAAGTCCTCGGTGGAAATGATCACCTCAATTTCCACCTGGAAGAACGCTTGGACATCTGATTTCCACTGCTTGAATGCAGCGTGGGCGTCGCTCTTCTTCTTGAGATAGAGTACCCATTTGAAACCGCTGTGGTCATCTATGAACGTCATCCAGTATTTGTACCCATCGCGCGACTGGGGTGTCACAGGTCCGCCGACGTCGCTATGGATGATCTGGAGGGGACGTGTAGCTCGTTGCCGCCCATCAGTCGGGAAAGGCAGTTTTCGCATTTTCCCAGTAACACAGGCTTTGCAGAATTTAGGCTTCCCGCTCAGCTTGTCGATGCCCTGCAACCGGCCCTTGTTCACCATGCGGATGAGACTGTCCATGCCAATGTGGGCCATACGACGGTGGAGTACGTTAACGTCAATGGTGACATGTGCATGCTCGGTCTGAACAACAGGTTCAGCCGACAAGTGGTACAAACCCTGGTTGTGGGTGACCTCCAGTACCACAGCGCCCACGCGATCGAGTACGTGGCCTCCAGTCCTTCCAAATATGGAAGTAAAGTTTCCCTTTTCAGCAAGTCTCTGGACCGATATGAGGGAGATTTGGAATGAGGGAATGTAGAGGACATCTGATAGGGTGAGGAGTTTCTGCTTCCCTTTCACAGTGCTTAACAGTTGTATTTCACCGATCCCCGTGGCCTCCGCATAAGTTTCGTCCCCAAAACGCACGCGTACTGGAGGGTCGAGCACCTTGAATGTGCGAGCGATGAACCATTCCAAGATTGGGACCATGTGCTTCGAGGCTCCGGTGTCGAGGATCCTCGCGTAGGCCAGGAGGTGATTCAATTCACACGCGGTATAAGCAGAAATGCGTTCGGCGAGGGACTTGGATACAGAATTTCCGAAGGCGGTAACGTAGTGGCTGCTTTCACCCCCTCCTGTGTTCGCACTCATCGCTTTCCCCCCTTCCTCCTCTGCCCTCTTTTTCAAGTCGCGACAGTCTTTGGAATCGTGGTAGCAGAGGCCGTGGATGGAACACTTCTTGGTCGGCCCACCCATCTTCTTCCCCTTGTAGTTCGAGGAAGACAACTGCGTAGCAGCGAGGGCGGATTCCGGGGTGACAGTGATGAGCGGGTTCTCGATCTCCGCCTTGAGGCGTGCCTCCGTGCTGGCGAAGGTGAGCTTTCCACCGTCCGGCACATGGTTGACGGTCTGGGAGACAAACGCCCTCCATGGCGCTGTCTCGGGTAGCGATTTGAGCAGAATCCATGCCAAGAACTCGTCGTCGACAACGCGGGACATGCTCGCAAGCCTGAGGTTCCCGGTGCGGATTTTGGTGATGTGGAGGTCGATGTCGCTGGTGCCGTCCCACTTGGTGTCGAGCATGGAGGTTAACGTAAAGAAGGCGGTCGCGCCGATGTTTGCCTTCTCATGCATCTTGACAATGGCGTCCCAAGTGTCCTTCGCTCCAGTGTGGTGAGCAACGGATAAGAGGATTGAGTCCGAGATAAATTTGTGGATAATGGCGCGGGCTCGGGCGTCGCGTACGCGGAACGAGTCACGGATGGCACTGGTGGACGTGGAGAGAACACCATAGATGGCGGAGACAGTGCTGGATGACGTTGCAGCTGCCTCGGCGGCTGCCTGGGTCGTGGCCGTGTCCTCCCCACTAATAATGAGGCTGACCTTCTCCCGGGCGAACTCTCCCTCCATGCGGATCTTCCACAGGTGGTAGTTCGTGGGCCCCTCGAGCACCGGTGTCGTTGGAGTCGTTGTGGTCGCCATGTCTGGCGGATGATGTGGCCTGGTAGTCGCGGAAGTTTGCGAGTCCCTTCGGCCTGTGGATTAAGCTGATCTAGGTGGAGAGTCCGGCGAGCACTTGCGCAGGTGGATGGCGCCGTACGAGGGCCCGTAACCTCTCAGAACCGGACGGGTTCACCTAAAGGAATACACGAAAGGCTCAGCGTCGTGTGTGGTTAACAACAAGAGCTCAGTTCTATACCTAAAGGAATACACGAAAGGCTACATGAATAAGTTAAGTAAGTCCGTGTTTCCTGCGGTACAGCTCGAGATCTCACCTCAGCGTCGTGTGTGGTTAACAACAAGAGCTGAGGAAAGACGTGGCAACGCGCGGCCTTTGATCTCGGGCAACTGCCCCATTTGGGTTTACTTCCGTCTCGCAATCCTAACTCGTCTTGACAAGAGGCCCCGTGGATGAAGGCACATCGCCCATTACAACTTACATGTTCTTCCTTCACTATGACGTAAATGCGAGATGGAGGTTCGAATCCTCCCGGGGCCGTACTTCATGATTTTTTTAAAAACAAAGCCCGGTCCGTGCGCACCAGTGAACTTTGATGTGTAGGTCATAATCCTGGAAGATTTACAGCCATTTTCATAAATTCCGTGAAAACGGATTTCCCCCACCCCCGCCCAGTCACGTGAGATGCCGCTGGCGGCGGGCGGCACAAACATCAGGATTCGAGCCAGGAGCGACCAACCGGAAGTGCGCGCCGTGCTTGAGAACACCCTTGCTTCACAATTGAACAACCCATGCCGTGCTTCAAAATGCATTTCTGCCGGGTTTGGCCGGGAAAGGGAGTAATTTTGTGTCCCGTGCTTCGCAATTGAACAGCCCATCCCGTGCATCATAATGCATTTCTGCCGGGTTCGGCAGTTTTGTGTTCCGTGCTTCGCAATTGAACAGCTCATCCCGTGCTCATAAGTGCAGGTTATGGTTTTCAGCTAGTGGACCTCTGCGACCGTTGTTGTCTTCCAAAATCCCCGAAAAAAAAAAGCCAGAACCATCTGCAAATCTCCTGAAACAAGATCTGAGGGAATTTTTATCCATGGTTGTATTGATGCGGCAGACTAAGTTTTGTTCAGAATCGCGCTGGCTATCACCTCAGCACGTTGGACTCAAGAACGGGAATTTAATGAGTGGCCAGGGCAAGTTGCGCATTGAGACGCCCAACAGATGCTGTCGCTATTTGTTCGGCCGCCTTCAATGTTTTTTGATTGCCAGTAGAAGTTACAACCGGAGACCTTTATGTTAGGCGGGGACTCCCAACGCGTTCGCGTCATGTCTCACAATTCATGGTCGGTCTTCAGAAGACTAAAGCAAAATCGGGGGAAGTATCAAGCTCGATGGTAAATCCAAGCTGGTAATTCCGGTGAAAATCGATTTCTGAGGATTAAATTTGGCAACTTTGTTTGAGACCACCGCTTATCGAGAGAAACTGTCCATGTGGTTGGAACGTACTTTCAAATGAGACCCTATCCATACTTTACTCGACTCAAATTGCTTGTGCTCTGAGCTGGTAATTGTTAGAGTACGAGCGGGTGGGGACGTAGAACGTCTACCACGCAACGAGGGCGACTAAGAGGGCGACTTCGGAGCTCTAGTGAGGAACCGTTGTATTCGAGGTTTTTCCCGATAGGGAACAACCTATCGGGGGAGCTACTACTTATACAAGATGGGCGGGCCGTAGGACTAATCGTCTGTGACTACTCGGTAAACTATCCGAGGCCGTTTTAACCGGCCGAGGTGCCGAGTATGTACTAAGAAGCATATGGAGGCGATGCCGAGGTGCCGAGTATGTACTAAGAAGCATATAGAAGGAGGCGAGCACATGGGTCACGGTACAATAATACTCGTAGCCGCATAAAGTGTTGGCGTCGGGGGTTCTCGGTGTTCAGGCGTGCAACCAAGTCCAAATAACTTGTGGACTGAAAATATGAGGAAATAGAAGATAGTTCCATGGGTTGACATATTACCCTATAAGGCAATTCCGAAGATATAGGGCATTTTTGGCCAGAATTTGGAATCGACTTTTTCTACAGGGACCGTGAGAACTTTTGATACTCATAGTCAAAAAGTGCTCCTTGAGTAGTGCAAAATAGCACTTTGAATCATATTAGTACCTTATGATTTGAGCTCACAATCGTGGCTAGAAAATGGGGCTTTTTGGCAATTTTGACCATTTTTTGGCTAAATTTGCTGAAAATGGCCACTTTGTACCGATGTTTCAGGCTCAAATCATGACCTATTAATATGGTTCAAAATGCTATTCTGCACTACTCAATAAGTACTTTTTGACTATGAGTACCAAAATTTCCCACGGTCCTTGTAGAAAAAGTCGATTTCAAATTCTGGCCCGAAATGCCTTATATCTCAGGAATTGCCTTTTATAGTAATAAGTTAGCCATTGCAAATATCTTCTATTTCCTCATATTTTCGGTCTACAAGTTATTTGGAGTTGTTTGCAGGCCTGAACACCGAGAACCACCCGACGCCAACACTTTATGCGGCTACGAGTATCGTAGGTAATCGCCGAGCTACCGGACACGTTCAACAGTAATACACTGGAAAAGTGGCTAGTCTGGGCTCGCATCGGGAAGAGACAAAATATGCGCATAGCCGCAAAATTCGGAAAATATTTGACAACGTGGTTCGCCAGGGGTTAAATTTTTCTGTGCGTGTGTTGGTGGCTGCATTCACTCAGCCGGATCATTATTTCGCCAGAAAATGAACACTCATTCCACTTCTGCATCGGGAAAACATTAAATAGTCGCACAGCCACAAAATTCAGAAGATATTAGACAGCGTGGTTCGCCGGGGTTAAATTTTCTGCGCATGTGTTGGTGGCTGCATGCACCTAGCCGGATCATGGTTCCGCCAGAAAATCAACATTCATTCCACTTCTGCATCGGGGAGAAATAATTATGCGCACAGCCACAAAATTTCAGCGCTGTTCTTAAGGGTTACAAGCGCTCGGGGGACCGCAGAGCGGTCCCCCTCCCCCTTTATTGATCACACAAATTCAGCAAAATCTTACAGCCGTTTGCATAAGAAAACAAATAATAAAATCAGTACAATCCACCAACGGGAGCGAGGGCCAAAAGGCCATGGATACATTTATGTCACCAAAGCTGACATGGCAGACGCGCAGACGTACATCAAGTCGGACGCAGGCAAACAAGACAACCGTGTTTTGGCCGTGTAGGACCCCATATCACACGTCCGCGCCGCCGAGGCTGTTGGCGATTCTACAAAGCCACTAAGCATGTCCTCCTGATCAATTCTGCATTTACTTTCAGATGCTTCATATACTGTATGCTTGTAACAGTTGCTGAGGACTGAGAGGTAAATTTAAAACAACAGGTTAGCAGGTTCCAGTCATCTGACTTGAAATATTACAGGAGTTGTTTTTAACAGTGTTTGGTTGGATTTCAAAGTCCGGGGGTGTTTTCCGTGCTTGCTTGGTGTACTGGTTGCATTCCTTCTCTAACACTTGTTTTGTTTCCTGGAGGTCTGTAGTTCAATTCTCACATTCAGCACTTTTCTGCATAAATCCTTTGAAAACTGTTCTTGTTGGTTTAACCAGGGTTTACCAGAACATGATCTAGATTACTCGGTGATTAATGGATCAAAATCGATCACAATCACCCTTGCCACGCTGCTCCTGCCACCTGCCCCAGTGATTAATCGAGCAACAATCAGGTAGGATTATGTCTTGGGACAGGCATTGATTAATAAAACTTAAAATTTTGGGGTCACACAAAATTTCGGTCGGTGTCGAGGTGTCGAATTGGCTGAACGGGTCACGCGAACGCGAACAAATCGAGCGTGAGAATGTGCAGTCAAATCTTGCTGAAATTTATTACATAAGCGCACTATTGAGCCCGCGAGGACGAACCGCCCCCGTCTCAAAAGCATGCCAAGAGTGTAGACGGATTGATGTGCGTCATCAAGAGCCGGGGTCCGGGTGACAAGCTCATGAGGAGGGGGCGCAAAGCGCATGCACAATATGAGACGCTGTGCAGCGCGAACAAAGCTAGGGTGAGAATGTTCAGTAAAATATTCCTGAAATTTATTAGATAAGACTACTGAGGTATGAAAGACCTTCGGTGCCATTTTCAAAATTGCGCTCGGAGGCATTATTGCCTTTTCTACAGGGCTTTCAATGGACGACATTTTGAAACGCGTGACCTTGCCACTGTGAAAAACGGAAGGAGCGAATTTCATGGTACAACGTAGTGAAATTCACGTTTCACTTGGTTTTCAAGTGAAACCAAATTTTCAGGATATGGAGTGAAAATCTTGTTTCACTGCGTTTTAGGGTGAAATTTATTTTCATTCTGTTCTGGCATGAAATTCACTCCATGAAGACAAATCCAAAATATGGTGCACAACGACCTCTGCACACGAGATCTCGTCATTTCTGATGATAATTCATCTTTCTGGTGCATTGCGGGGAAGTGCTACGGGTTGAAAGGTTGAAAACCACCGGCTCTGGGAAAGTATTTTGAGATTTGCAGCTTAATGAAGCTGTTTCATGCAAAGTGGCCTTAGATAAGTCTTGTAGCCCTCGTCACGAACATTTATTCCGACAGAGGATGTGTGCCGCTGGGTACGTTTATCTCATTTTCATCCTCTGTCCGAGTGTTCTCCGCGAGGATTCAAGCGCTGGACGGCAGATCGACTCAGTTGCCCGTGCTAAGACTGGGGCTAGGATGTGGCGTCGTTTCCGAGCATCTCGGTCCGAGGGATGCATGCGGGCATGTCCGGGAAGATGTAATAGTCTACACAGTTTATGGTGAGGTTTGACTCGGGGTTTGGTTCTTTTGCAATGCGCTGACTCTGACCGAGGCTCGATAGAACACATTCCCCATGATGAGGCAGAATTTGTTGCGGCGATGGAAGCGATGACTTTGGGTCATATCCCCCAAGGACCCGGGCCTGATTCGGATCCTCTTTCTGATGACGAATGTCCGGCTAACAATGGTGAGTGGATTTGAATTCTGACCTCTACTCAAAATGCGACTGATATTTGATCTTGCAGCTGCAATGCCAATGAACAAAGACGCGGACGACCGTGACGCTCTCGGAGTTCCCGAGCCGGAAGTTGCTCACAGCAATGTCGATGTATCAGCTGGAGGGGGGAACGTGCGGGGAGGTGGTCGAGGACGTGGTCGTGGTCGCGCACGCGGGGTGTCAGGTGCGCGCGGGTGGATATCGATGAGACCGAACCTGCTCCGCGACCTGTTCCGCGTCGCCGGGTCGTGCCAGCGAATAGGATCCTTGATAGTGATGAAGAAGCCGTAGTACCGGAACTGTGTCGCAATACCCGCCGTGCACCTAGAGTCTAATGTATTGTGCCCAATCAGATACAATGAATTTCGCTTGCATTCGTTCCACTTGAAGCAAAGCAAGTCAAGCAAAGGCCAGGTGCCAAAGAGTTCTTTTGCCGTCCTAGTCGGCCACAAGAGCAACATAAATGGCACAGAGTTCCCTTGCATTTAATCGTCTGATCTCTTTAATATGACCTCTTTCGTTACCGCACGCCGACATGAGGCTGCCGAACAATCGCAAGTGGCTCCGTCTGTCAAATCTCCACTATGGTCCAGGTCACCTAGTCACCGCTACCAAAATTTAGCCGCCAAATCGGCCGCAGAATCTTTTTGAATTAAGTGTACCTCTGCAGGGATTTTAGGCGTACTTTTGAATGTATTATGGACTTTAATTTGGTTCACTGAGCCCAACGAGCTCGTGTTCATCGCGCCCCTGAGAGGCCAGTGGATGAGTAGAAATCTGTAGCGTCATTTGCACCTATTTATAGCTCTGATAGAGCTTTTTTCAATTTAATACGTGCATGTCCGCCAAATTGGGAGGCAACTTTTTTTTGCTCACTCAGTTTTATGGGAGATATTGAGGTGTCGAATGAGCCAATTTCAAGCCACAGTGCTACGCGAGCGAATACAACCAACATGGACACCGATGATTATGAATTAGAGAACCAAAATTTACAGTATTGTCTCCTTGGAAATCGTCAGCATTCTCGTTCCTGAGCGCATGGACTGAGCCTGCAGGCCATTTTCACCGCCGCAATAAAATACCAGTTCGACGTTGCTGCGGCACTCTGCGGCAACATGACTAACCACTTTTTTGGCACATTCGAAAATCCCCTCGGTGATCCGTGACAGGTTCGAAAATTTTCTGAAATTTTCGGCCCTGTGACGCGTGACATCCGAATTGAATGAAACTCTACAGTACGTGTGCGGCCAGTGCAGAGATGTCCATGGAGACATGTACAGGCATTTTGGCACCTTTTTATGACTTGACAAAAGATCAGGGCCATTAATTCTGCAGAACACAATAGGTAATATTTTCGTGACCTTGGCATACCGCTTTTGCATGAAATTATGTCAGATTCACTTCTGCAACTATGCCACGTCTACTCAAACAATTCCAGATCAAGTTCATGAACTTCAATAACAAGTTGAGAGGTATTCCAATAGTTTGTTTCGTAAAAGTTTGACTCAAGTTTCCGAAATATGGGGTTCGAGTTGGTTTCTGCAGGTGCAAGCCTGAAGAATAGTGTCCCAATGCTGTATGAACACTCAGAGACCCCTATTATCGTGTTTTAAGCATATATATACAAGCGCTCGCCGGCGCTTCGCGCCGGCTCCCACTTCTGCCGGAATGATAGATTAAAAGCGGAGTTTAAAAAGCTTCGGACAGACGGACAGGCTTAATTTTATAAATAGGGAGATGACTAAAATGTGTCTTTTGGCTCTCAATCACTTCAAGTTGACCACAAGTTAGTCGGGCAAAAGTAACTTATGCCATCTGAAGGCATCATTCAAAGTTACTTAAAGTTACTTTCACTCACTTTACTTTACTTACCTGCCATAAGTAAAGTAAAGTTACTTTTGGCAGGCTAAGTTAGTTTTTCCAAGTAACTTTAGTAACCATCGCCTGTCTTCGGTTCCCCATCGGATCTCCTCGGATCTACATCGGCGCACCTTGACCAGGTCCGTGTACCCTCGTCCACGCGGGTAGACCAAGGTGGGCATACCTACACTGGGTGTGTCTACAATGTGAAGGCCTAGGTTGGTGTACCCTGGTCTACCACCCTCGGTCTACCCTTGGGCGGAACGCAGTGAATGATCTGTGGGAAAATGCAACCGTGGGACCATAATGATACTTTGTTATTGCGCAGCCCACTGAAAAGCTTCTCTGTCCCTGGGTTAAGAACCCAGGATTGCATGCCTTTTGCAGTGCGTACATTCGCGCTCAGTGTTGAATGGCCGAAAGAATGGCCAGTGGCCAAGCAGCTGAATCTCAAAGTCAGCGTAGCCAGCAATGCCCGTGACCGTGTCCACGGTTCCACGGCACCCGTGCGACGCCGTTCCGTTGGCCATTTCGCTGGGTAGAACACGGCACGGTTACGGCACGGGTTTGGCACGAGGGGGGTTGTTTATTCTTTCCACCAGACAGGGAATTTCAGAGTTTAGGTGACTAGTATGTTTGGAGTGGCCTGATATCTGGGAAAAAGATGATTACTTTCATTGGAGCATCCGTAGCTCAGATTGTAGATCTTGAAGGAGATTGCCGGCAATTGCCGGACGTGATGGCGGAGTTTGATGTGATTTTTCATCATTCCATTTCAACCACAATTTTTCACATCTCATCCGTTTTATCGCCTGAAGGGATGAAATGCAGCAGCGCTGCTCTTAGTCTATCAAAAGAAGTCAACAGATGTTCCTCAGTGTCCAAACAATAGTCGCGGCCTTGTATTGACCTCTGCTATGGTTTTTGGATGGTTCTCAGCGTTGACCAAAGGTTTGAGTAGAAATTTCATTCATATACAGGAATATCCATGCAAAAATTCGAAACCCACCCGTGGAAACGGCCGTCACGGCCGCGGCATTGACCGTGCAGTCCCGTTCGCGATTTTCTAGCGACTACAACGGCCGTGAGAGGCACGGCCCGTACCGTGGACCACTCGTCAATTCCACGGCCGTTGCCGTTACGGGCACGGGTGGCAGCCCTATCAATGCAGCACCAGCGATGAAGAGAAACACAAATGTAATCAGTGTACAGTGCTCCCTAGTATTGCCATTTTCGTTCCATGTACTAAATGGGTATGGGGACGTGTGCGACAATGCTCTTTCCTGTGGTGTAGTGGTGGGAGAGGCTCGAGGGCCAGAGGCAGTCAGTGTGTGCGCATGCTTGCCTGTAGCACGATCACGTGTAGATCACGCAGCTTGTCCTTCACCACTGCTATACGATCCTTTTCGCAGCGACACCGCAGGATTTCAGGTCTCTGGGCTACCATCTCACCATTCCGACCGCCTACAGTGGATTTCGACCCAAAATAGTAATGCCGCATTGATGTAAGAGGGAAAAAGAATCCTAATAGCCCACCGCGAGGGTCGCAGCCCTCAGATCAGCAATTGCCCCACTGGAGAATTGCAGTTGGGCCTCGGACCCAGTATTGCGGTTTGTAGAGACCATTGATTGGATTCTCGGTATCTCAATGTTCCGCAGCTTCTCGTGCCCATTTCCATTTAAACTCAGTCCCGGTGTCGGTTCCTGAGGCGATTTTGTGCGGAATCGATAAGCAAACATTGTTCGCCCTGCCGCTTGATTATTTCTGGGTTAAATTTGCTGAAAGTTGGTGAGAGGGCATATTGGACACCGCCACTGAATCTCAGGACCTACAAAGAATTGTGGAATTTGTCTTTTTTGCCCTTTCTCACGGGGCATCCAAATCCGGAATGCAGGTGCCATTCAAACGATATAAGGTATTAAGTGAACACCATACAACAAGGACAACTTTATGCTTTCCGTTTGCCCTCAACTTTCATGTTCCCAACTAACCAAGTGTCGTGCTGGATCCTCGAGTATTCAGAGGGCTTGTCTATGATCAACAGTGGGGACGGAAAGTTCTGCATACGCTCGTTTAGGCCTATTTCTTAAACCATGTCGATCCTGTTTCATTGTGTCGCAATTAAATAGTGGTTTTCTGAAAAATTGAGTCTGCAGATGTATGGTATATGCAAAAATGTTGTATATAGTCTGAAAGTGCTCGAAAAGGTGACCATATTCATCTGTTGGTTGACCTAAATTTATAGTGCTTTTGAGATTGGTCCCCACAACAGTTTTCTTCGCCGTAAATAACAAGCAAGGCACCGTTACTCCCGCACGCGTCTGTCACAGCGCATTGTGAACATGGCATCACGGGATCTTGTTAATGCGTCCTTCCTCTCTACCTGGGCGCGGAAGGAAGGGGGATATTGGTGATCCGCAGCATTTATACGGCGGATACTGCTGCTGATCCGATCTACGGAGTCTAAACTAGAATAAATAAGTAAATATAGAAACGGTGAAACTTCCCAAACGAGCAGCAAGACGCCAACTATCCCAACGTGGAAGTTCACACTTCAACAATTCCGAGTCAGAAGGAACCGGCAAAAAGTTACTTTGCGTCGGCCTCAAGGTGCTAGGCTATAGGACTTTGTAAAATGGGTTAACCGGGGACGGCAGAAACAAAATCAGCATCCATTAGATAAGCATTTGCTCAGCCACAGGTGACAGCGCATAAGACGCATTAGATTGGGATCTAATGAAAGTCAGTTTACAGAGACCCGGCCCTAAATATGGTCACAAAAGTTGAATGAAAATTGAACACTGCCACTCGGCCACCGCTTTACCGTGCAAGTCCCAGACCGCATCCTTCAAGACAGCCCAATCCCAGCTATCCCTCCGATCCGTCTTGTCACATTCGAATGTACCACGCCACAACGGCAGAGGGAGATCCGGCAGATTGAGTGCGGGTGCATGCATGAAATCGAGCCCAAAGCAGTCCGGGACACCAAGAATACGGTCAGGAGGAAGACCAGTGGAAATCGTAGGCTTAGAAATCCCGGTTTGCAAACGCCGAGCCTCATACTGGCGCTTGTTCTGGGCCTCGCCGACTAGCCGAAGATTGGACTGGTATCGGATTGACGCATCCTCGCTGTCAAAAGCCTCGAGGAGTACGGACAAATGGACGTCTGGGTGATCGCATCCGACAACAGTGTACTGGTCCGGCTTGAGACGTGCTGGATAGTAATGCGAAGCACCGGGCTTCAAAAAATAAGTTGGAAAATAATATAGCTGTGGAGATAGACACACCTTGTGCCTGCCCTTCACACTACAATACACTCGACACGCTTGCTTCCCATTATGACCTACACAGCCATTTAGCGTCGCCATCCCAGGACCGTCCGCGGTCACCAACGCAAGGAAGGGGTTTGTACGCAGGACTGCCTTGTCTAAGGCATCATAAACAAGTAAACCTTCACGTTGTATGGCCGCGAGGTGGTAGAGGCGTCCAGAGGGCGATCCAAAATTGCTGCAATCCAGCAGTCGGATGTTTTGTTCCTGTACAGCTGTGCACCATCAACAGATATCATCAAGATATTATCTTCTCGCTTGATCTTGCCGGAACGGACAGCAGTTATGTAGTCGGAACCGTCGAAAAAATCCGTGCACGGCAGAGTTTTCGTGTCGTCGTTGTCGTCGAGATCATCGAGGATAGCGTTCGTAATGCGCTCGCGATAGCGCAGCTCGGTAGCGCCCTCAATACTGCGCCTCAGCGCCTGCAGTTGTGGCCCTAGCAGTACGGTGTTGAACTGCTGTCGAGGGACCAGTGCACCGGGACGCTTGGGGTCGTAACGGGGTTCACCGCAACTCGGGTATTTGCAACAGTCAAGGTCGGCAAATGGTCGGGTGTATGCCATGCACGAGCTGACGCACATGTCGTGCGTGACATATACGACGCCAGTAAGGTCACTGACCAGCTTTTTCACGGAGTGATGAGATACATTAGATAAATTGACATGTTAAAACTACGCAGGGAAGGTTCAAGCATTTAGCAAAGCCAACACACCGGAGTCATTTGGAGAATGAGAAGTTAGAACATCGACAGCTCTTGAACCCCTCAAACACGTTGAGGACTTACCGAGGAGAACCAAAAGATTTCGATTCTAGCATCAGAGTGAAACTGCAGACCCGAAACATGTCGGCTTTTGATATTGGGTCCAAGAATTGCACTGAATGTGAATGGTGGTAGAACGAAACGTCCAGCATACAATTCACGACTGCTCACCATAACATTGTTGGATTCTGGCCTGGATAAGTATGCCCGCGGTTTGGGAACAGAAATTAAGACGAATCTCAGTCGCCAAACTCACATTGGCTTTGTAAGAACGGGTTGGCGAAAAACTTGGCTTCCTAATGCCGGGCAAAATCAATGTGAGGGGAGGTATGTGCGAGATCAAAGGGAATTGACCTGTGGGTTGGAGCGATGACTGTGTACCTGCAGACTGTGGCTGGAGTAAGGAGAAAGTCGACGTGTTGCGTGTACTGTAACCTAACTATGATGGCATTGAGATCCGTCTTCCAGCGCAGGGTGGGAGCGAGAAAGGAAATACAACCAGTGTGGTAGATGTGCTTGCAAGTGCCGCGATGGTTAACATCTTGCACAAACGAGAGACAAACACTCACTCAATGCGGACCAAATATCCTTCGAGCGGTCTTTCCTGTAGGGACGCAGTGGGAGATGCTTGCGGAGTCTAGCACAGCATGATGCATCAGCATTCGGATCTCACACCGGCTGGTATTCGTAACGGCATGATGCATCAGCTGTGTCAATTGCTCTTGTCTTTGCATCCCAATGACTGCCCCGACGACTGCTGCGCCCGATGACCCGCCAGTGGATCCCACCAGCATTGATTCCTACTCACACACCGCCCGGACGGAGGAGGCCCCCATCCGTTCTCACACCACTATGCGAGTACGCGAGACGTGTCGTGCCGTGGAAAAAACGCGCAAGCGAATAGTGTTTTCCGGCTATATACCGGCCCTCAAAATTCAAAAAATTTCCCGGGCCGATTTGGCCACTGTGCAAAAGTAGCGGTGACTAAGTGAGCGGCACCATAGCCCGCGTCTACCGCCCCAAAGGGGCAATATCCATTATCCGGCTACGCCGGCAATTATTCCGCACCTCCTGCGACGAGGGTCAATCTATCGAGGTGCTTTTGAGTTCTGGGGGTTGTAATAATTCGTTTTCCGAAGAACAAATTCCCCTGCTGAAGGAACGAGTCGCCTTCCTTGCCCAACGGGTTTTCATTATCACAACGAGGTCTAGACTATTCCCTTGCAGGAATGTGAGAATGAGTTTAGACCGCCTCCGAGCAGGAGTTTGCGAGGAGGGGAAGCTTTAGATTGTGATGTGGGGTAGTAGAAGATGCTATTCTGTCTACAGAGAGTGGGCTTTTATACTGTATTGGCTCATCTACTGGGCTGTGCATTCCATATAGAACAGGACTTTTGTCAGGCTCGCTCCCCATTGGGAGTCACTCGCTTTTGTTGGATTCGCTCGTTCGCTCTCGCCCCTCGCTCGCTCGCTCACCTCGAAGTTACACGTTTCCGACGCGTCTTTTTGTCGCTACGTCGTTGGAAGGCTTTTCCCCCCTCGAGACGCGTTATTCTTGCTTCCAATGCATCAAAACCCAAGTACTTCACTCCGCGACACGTGAGGCGGTCTTCCGTGTAGAGCGAGCGAGATCCCGATCTCGCCCCGGATTTCGCCCCGGATTTCTCCTTTCGTTGCTCGCTCACCCTCGTTCGTTAGCACGAGGCACGTTCTCGCTCGCTCAGCAGCTAACTCGTGTTCGCTCCGTCCTGAATTCCGGTAACCACGTTCGCTCATTCGCTCGCCAAGGAATTTTCTTCGTTCCCGTATCCCTTTCTTTTTCGTTCGTCCGAGTACGCTCGGCATTGCGACGACGTCCTACTCATCTGCGCTGTCTTCCGGAATTTGGTAGCGGCGCTCGGAGGCGCGCGTCTCGAAGCGGTGCGGCGTCTCGAAGATGGCGCAGCATCTCGAAGATGGCACGGCATCTCGAAGATGGCGCGCGTCTCGAGGCCGCTGCGCTCGAGGTCGCACGCTCGAGGTCGCTGTGCTCGGCTTTTTCCGCGCTATACACTGGGTCTGTATGTGCTCGTTTGGCTTCATTGTCGTTCGTTGTGCCCCGGTTTCGTTCTCGAGCATCTGTTGTTTTAATTCAAATACTTTTGTCCTCTTTCGTTGTATATTCGTATATTTTGATCGCTTTAAATCCGTGATGGCCCGTTTTTGATCATGAAGGTCGCCCTTAGCGCTTTGAGCGATCGTTCGACGCGGCAAGTACTGTACGTTTGCGAGGTTGTTGGGGGTGATTGTCGTTGAACGAATGAATTACCGTGTTTGGCAAAGTGTTGTGTTTATTTTTAGTCATGAATGTCGTTTGTTCGTGTAAGTGGGTCGTAAGTGTTCTTGAAGTGTTCGTAGGCGTGTTTGAAGTCAGTGGGTTTTTGGGATGTGATATTGTCGAGACCGATTCGACAGAACGAACGATTTCATTTTTGAGAGGCCGAGCGAAGCGATGCCTCACACCGCGGCAATCTCGTAATCTTCTGCTGTCGCAGAAATGGTTGAACTAAGGTTTTAAGGCCTTTGTTTGTCCCCACTTTACTTCAATATGTGCAGAAGATGCAGACCTTGGTCACAGAACGGACACCGTGAGAGGAGAAGGGGTTTAAGCGGCGAACACGGAATCCAAGTGCCGGCCCACCCGCGAACAAAACAGCCGTTGATGGGGCTGGTTTGAATTCCAGCGTCGCAAAAAGACTTACGAGTGAGTGAAAAAGGACCTTGTAGACATTCTGGGATGCCAGGGCGAAGTATTATTTGAAAGTTCGAGACTTCGAGAACAGAAAGAGGGCTGTTGATCCAATACGCCGGCAATTTTCCAGTACAAGATTTTGTGTCCAAGTCTTCGGCAGTTAACCGGGAGGGAAATCAACCCTTCTGCTCTGGAAAATTTGGCTAATACAGATTGCAAATGTGTCGGCCGTCCCCAATTTCATGGAGGGAAGATTTCAACGTTGATAAAGCTACAAAAATGCGTACTTTGAATGCTCCTATCAGTTAACCCTGAGGAACAGAAGGATACAAGACATGGGAGCGAGACGGGGGCTAACACGAAACCAACGAGGATGCCAGGGACGAGTGAGCCGACATGACTCTTCGTAGGACCTAGAGTGAGGCAAAAGAACCATGATGATAGTCAGTATAGAAAAAATCCCATCGGTTGGGCGTTGATGGACGGTGGAAGGGAGGGAAATGTCGTAAAAGCCGTGGATAGATCCTTACACTGGAGTTCAAGGGGGGTTTTGACATGTTTCAGGCCGCTTGGTTGGGCTCCTTGCCGCGCAACCATAGCATGAAGTAAAAAATACCCAGTCCTTGCACGAGCCGGAAGTCGACAGTTTTGTTTGATTCAGAGTTGTGGCGCTGGGCCATTATGATTGAGGAACGAAGAAGTACAACCCCTGTTGGAATTCCTAAGGACGAAGAAGCGGGGAGGGATATTTGTCGCCTGGGAACACCCGGAAAATAAGATGATCCAACGCAAGAACAGACGGCAGAGCTTAGTGGGCTTGAAACCGGGCAAATATCTCAGGTTCCTCCTGCCTGTACCGCAAGACCTCAGTTGGAGAGAGTTATGTCGAGGAAGAGTACCATTTTATATGGTTAGTCGACGAGAGCCGGAGAATAAGGTGCTTGCAATTGAGTGACTTCGCGAAGGAAATAGAGGGGGGGTAGGGGGGGTAGCGATAGTACAGTGAATTGCGGAGACTTCAGGTAGCCAGAGAGCCCAATCGTCGTTAGACGAAATAGAGTACTCTCTCAAATGTCAGACTCCGATAATACTAAAAATTAAGATAGTGTAATTTTTTTCAGTTTTATATAGAGAAATAGAGTGAATCACCACAGATATTGACCGCGTTGTCATGAGGAGAGTGACTTCCGCACTTTCCGCCTCAAACGTAAGCACCCAATATGGAAACTATTTTCGCCAGCTTCTCGGCATGATGCAAATATTTAAGTCAAAAGCGGGTTTCAGCGCGGGTGGCGCAGGTCACAGAGAGTTGTAGGGGAGTGAAATTTGTATATAAACTAAATAGTACATCCTATTTTCGCGCTTTCTACACTATCCCAGGCCCCCTCCCCCCCACCTAACCCTAACCAGCGAGACGGGAAGACAATTGGATACCCGGGAGTTCTAACTCCCTCGACAGCGGGACATCGGCGTCGCCAACGGCAATCTTGATCCCAGGGGCAGCGGGCGGGCGTGTTCCAGTTCAGATAGTAGCGGGGAGAGCAGCCGTGGTGGGGGAGAAAGGAAAGGAACGTGGCTGACAAGCGCGCCAATTGTTTGGCAATTGCGGTGTTGATGGATGCCGTGATGGCCGAAAATTATTTCCTTATCCGGTGCTTAGGTTTGAGGCGGAAAGTCAGGAGTGAGGAGAGTTGTTTCCCTCGTCTTACATTCTCGGGGCCGTGTTTGGGGCCCGAGACTGTATATCAGAGACGTTCTTTAGTGCATTTAAGAGGACCTGGGTATTTTCAATGTGACCTTTACGTCATGCCCTTCAGATCATTAAGTCCTATAAAGAGGTACCGGAGGTTGTGGCCGTCCTTCAGCGCATCGATGATTCTCTCTAGCTCGAAGGCATTGTTTGATGTACTGACAGATTGGAAGGAGAAGCATCCGCTGTAAACTGCGTCATTATGTACTGAACTTGTAGGCTGCTGGCCCCGACCTAGTGGATGCTGTGCCCGTCGAGCGGCCAAATGATTTCCCCGCAATCGCGGGGTTGCCGAATTCTCGCGCATCCGCGTCGAGCATCATGCACTATTACGCGAACACGCGCGTCCTGGACTGGGCGCGGGGGCTGCGCAACTTGCTCGGCCGTCGCCCTCAGAATGGCGATACAGTTCATCGCGGAGACGCCCTTGCATATCTGCATATCACACTGCGATCGCAATGGCGCTCGCGAATCGGCGTGCGCAGGCGCACTAGTTCCGACTATGGTTCGACACGTTCATCACCATGTTCTCAGTGCCTGGCCTCTTCGCGAAGATCGTAGAAATCGGTGTGCTGAGGTTGAACTGGAATATTCACGCGTTTTCACTGTACAATTAAACTGGTCACGTTTTGGAATATCATGTGCTTGGAAATGCAAGAGTGCACTATACAATTAAAGCAGTCACGCGTTTGAAAATGGAAGACCTTGTCCCACTTCCGGCACACTCAAAACTCAGCGGATTCTCAGGTTTTTGCGGGCAAACCTGCTCAGAATTCACTTGGCTATCACTGGGTGGAGGGCCCGACCACAATGAGGGTTTTGCTGAGGTTGAACTGGAATATTCACGTGTTTTGACTGTACAATTAAACTGGTCATGCGTTTGGGAATATCACAGGTTTGAAAATGTAAGACCTTGTCTCCACAGGAAGCATAAAACACCTTCTTCCGATCGCTTGCTAGGGGTCAAAGCTGGAAAGGAGACCTTGGAATACGTGAAAAGAGAAACAAAATCGCGACTCAATCTTGAGTTTGACCTCGATGATTAGTGGCGGTCAGAGTAGAATTTAATTAGGCGATTCTGACGTCGATTCTGGATGTGATTCTGGAATTAATTTACTGTGGGAGAATCGTCGAAACTCAGAATCGCCTCAGAATCGTCGAATTGTTGTAAAAGCTCTGGAGGAGATTCTGCAACGATTATCGAGGCGATTCTGATTCTGATTTAATTCAAACCCTTGACTACACTACAAAGTTTTGTGGCTGAGTCAGCTGACAAACCATCACTTTTTTCATTCCACCCGAAGTCCACACCCTCCATTATACTTGCTTGTCCTTGCCATGCCCCCTGCAATTTGAATCCAGGACACACAAAAATTGCCATGTATACATGGTGTGGCTGATTTACCAGCGAATATTTCCATGAGGTCACTATCACACAGCCGTCGCCTTTGGGACACCTTTGGGATCGAACATAAGGAAAGCTTGACCATCGTGGTATATCTTACTGATAATCTACAAGCGCTCGCCGGCTCCCACTTTATAAATAAGCGATGCCTGTCAGCGGACCGCAGACATGTGAGAGTGGTTTACAAATGGAGATACGGCTTCAGACAGACAGAGTGGCTTAATTTTATAAAAAGAGTGATGTGAGATATGTCAAATGCAAGTCAAAAGAAGTGCATAGTTTCAATATACATTAGGCCAATGGGCCAAGACTGCCTTATCAAGGAATTTAACAAGTTTGTCGTCCCACATCTTGGACTTGAGGTTGATATGCAGGCTGCACATCACTGGGACATATCCCGAAAGGTTTTTTTTAAGGCCCAAAAGGTCTCCAAAGAAAGCTAGGATCATCTGCAACAGAATATTAGCTTAAATCCAAACAATAGACAGAAACTTACTAGGACGAACACTGCTTGTTGTTGCAATGTGTTGTTCCAGCCCCCCCCCCCCCCCCCCCCCCGCATCCCACCACTGCCAGCTGGCATCGGGACAGTGCTCATGAACATTGGAAATTGTGTTTTGTGGAAAACACTTTCCAGACACCTGCTCTAGACGCACGTACTCCTGTTCTGCACCAGTAGTTTCAAACACCTGTAGTGCAGTGTTGATGAGCTGCTGCTTTGCTGCTGCGACTGGTTGCAACAACGTCCCAAAATTTACACCCTCTGCCATGTCTGCCCCAAGTGCATTCAAATCTATATGGACTATTTGGAGATGAAAAATGACAAGTAAGTCGGAGTATTGTGCTCACTCAACAAATCGTTCTAGATTTTAAATTTGCAAGGTGCGTAGCATTCCCACCATCCATTCTGACCTTCGAGACTAACTTTCTCCAGCGGCGTGCCTGACTTGAGAAATTTAAACATGAGAGTCATGGCAATCGATGCGGTCTACCTCTATTGTGTCAGGTCATGCTTTTCAAAATGGCAGCCATTTGAAATTGAATGCATCTCTATTGTGTCAGGTCATGCTTTTCAAAATGCCTGCCATTTGAATGCACCTCTATTGCATCAGATACAGTAATGCTTTTCAAAATGCCCGCCATTTGAATGCACCTCTATTGTGTCAGGTCATGCTTTTCAAAATGGCAGCCATTTGAAATTGAATGCATCTCTATTGCGTCAGGTCATGCTTTTCAAAATGCTCGCCATTTGAACACACCTCTATTGTGTCAGGTCATGCTTTTCAAAATGCCGACCATTTCCAAATCACCATCACTTTTCAACCTTTCCAGGGTGAAAAATGAAAATTCTATGCGGGACATTCCCGGGAGAGTCATCTCACAAGTCACCTCCGATTTATTCTACATTTTTAGAGCTACTGTGCAAGGCTGCAGCCATGGCCGACGCAGAACAAACACGGAACAAACAGACTTTTGTTTGGCTGAGTTGCCAGTCCCCACTTTGAATGCACCTCCAATGCACCGGGTCATAATGCCAGCCCTTTGAATGCATCTCTATTATGTCATTCAATTTCAAATGGCTGGCATTTTGAAATGCGTGACCTGACACAATAGAGGTGCATCCAAAGGACTGGCATTTTGAAAAGCATGACCTGGCACAATGGGGGTGCATTCAAATGGCTGGAATTTTGAAAAGCATGACGTGGCGCAATAGAGATGCATTCAATTTCAAATGGCAGGCATTTTGAAAAGCCTGACCTGACACAATAGAGGTGCATTCAAATGGCTGGCATTTTGAAAAGCGTGACCTGGCACAATAGTGGTGCATTCAAATGGCAGGCATTTTGAAAAGCACGACCTGGCCGATCCCCCTTTCGAAGGTGCAAACAAATAGGGCGCCGGCGACGCTACACTGTAGTGGTATAATTGAATATATATATATTACTGCAGAATATGTGCCTGGAACAAGTGAGATGCTCCCAGCAGAATTGAGCCTATCTAGCAGACCTCAGCACATCCCAGCAGCGTTCAGAAACTTTTAGATCTGCTATAGTTCGGAATAAATGCTGGTATCTGCTGGGAGCGGTTGAGTCGTTCCCAGCCGATCCCAGCCGATCCCAGCAGGACCGATTTGACTGGGTCCAAGCCTGAGGTCGGCTAAAGACGGCTGAAGATGCTGAACATTGCTCTGATCTGTTAATCTATGAGCTTGCTTCTTTGATAAACAACTCTAGTTATGTACTTCGCCATCTGTGCAACTTGTTTGTTAGTAAGAACACATTTCGAACACTTCCTTTGCGCAGCTACTTTCGTGAAGCCTCAGGGTGCGCCTCTATTGTTATAACACACTGTACTGGGTGGTGTTAAGAGGGTAGAAACTTGTACCAAGGTAGAAGATAAAGAGGGCGGGGCGGAAGGGCAGGTGTAATAAAAGGAGACGACGTCGACGCCGAGGGTAGGGAAGAAAGTAAATTCGGGAGGAGGGAGGGCTGAGCTGCCCTTAGGCGTTTAAAGACTGGGGGCGGGCGACACAGCATTCGTACCCAAAGTGGGACTTGTTATTAACTTATTCCAGGCGTCGATGAACCACGACGCGTGGGCCGCCTCTTGGAAGACGAGGACAGCGGTGGCGTCGTCGGGGCCCCTGCGCGACGTGAAGCGGGCTTTGCGCATAGTGGGTTGCCCGATGATGTTGTTGATCAGCTGGAAGGGGTGCGGTTCCAGTTCTTCTCCCAGTCCATGGGCCTGACTCGCATCCCTCTGTCAGTCCTCTATCGATCCCAAAATTTTGTCAATGTCACGCATCACGCGGCCTGTCGAACCTCCCGAGCATGAAACAGAGGCCAAGGCCGCTCGGAAGACGCGATAAGGGCAAAAATTTCGGAGATTTTCAGTCGAATGTCGAAATATTTGGGTGCGTCACGCCAAATTTCGGCCTCGTAAAACGGATGCGACGACCCAACAACCCGTTTGGAGAAACGCACCATTGTGTGGGAGATCATTTGCAGAAGAGTCTGGAGGATCATGAGAGATCAACTGAATGACTACACGGTTGATGTAACACTATACTCCGACATAAGCCGATGAATGGCGAATAATGGAATAATCAATCAATCAATCCCAGTGGAATTTTCGTTGAAGGTTCCAAATTTTCCATCTACAGTTCACAATCGCTGTTCCTAGGTTTTCTTGCATAGATAGCTGCAGGGTCAAAACTATCCTTATAATTCGGAAATTCAAGCTTGATATATTCCTTTCGTGTCATGTCCAGCAAGCGAGGCGATTCGGGATCGGTCCTGATGACAGTCAACCTCTATCCTGGAAATAAGTTTTCTGACTTACCATTGAGCGGTGGAATATATGGGGTCTCCCGAAATGCTGTTCCAGATAATGACAGCCGGATGCACAAGATCCGTGACGATCTGCTTCACAGGTATGTTGGGGGCGATTGAGATGACAATGCTCGACTCGTCCAGTTGGAGAAATCCCCGAGGGTCGTCGAGGACGGTGATGCCGTGTTTACCCAGCAATTGCTTGTCCATGTCGGAGTAGATTGGGTCTTGGGCGAAGCACTGGATCACCGCCGCATTGTCATTCTTCCCAGAGAGCATATCTTTGAGTGCAAGCACCAGGATGTGTTGCATCACGCATGGGATACAGCTGGGCCCCACACTGGGACTTCCACAGGCAAAAGCCACGATCTTTCGGATGCCTGATGGAATTGCAGGAGACTTCATGACTGAGCTGATCTCACGGAAGTTGTCGCTGGCCTCAAACTCGATCTTCAGCCTATGGAACAGCAAGTTCATCTCTTCGTCGGTGAGGGACGGGAAGAAGGACACCCGCTCTTTGGTCTCCTTGTCCCGCCAGAAGGTTTCGTGGATAAGCTGGTAGGGAAGATAGACGACGGAGTCATCTGTGCGATGCTTGCCCTTCGCAAGATTCTGGATCGTATGGTAGCCCAAGTATGGCTTGCCGCTGGTTTCGTATCAGTATATGCACACTAATTATCCCCAGTGTCGGAGTTGCTTACATGACGAGCTCATGACGAGCTCCTGTTTCTCAGGACAGACTTCCACATAAATGTGTAATTCTCCACGAGTTGGCCCTTATTGATGGGGAAACTCGACCTTGTTTCCGTTGAGAGCAGGGATGAAGACACGGTCGTCGGTGGTGCCATCCTCCTTCCACGTCAGGTTGTCGAACTGGTCCACAACATCCTGGATTGCCTCTTTGGTAAAGAAAGGAACACCTGTGTCGTACAAGACCTGGACCCTGACACGATCCGCGTCCTTGGAGTTGGCGCAGCCCAGTGGAGGTGCTGTCCAGATGATCAACTGTGATCCATGCATTTCATTAGCGTTGCTGGGCTCGACAGTTGAGTCTGGCTGCAGTGAGTCCTTCAACAAAACATCGATGGTCGAGTCGTGAGCTGACGAAGGTGCTGTGGCCATTGCTGCCGTCAGTGTCACTGGCAGGCTCGTCTGCCGTACTGTTTGGTGCTGTTTTCTCTCCAATGATGATGGTGTGATCCGATGCTTCATTGACGTATATTGTGGGTGCCGCCATCAAGTTGCTTGCCGAAGGTGCCAGGTGTTTGGGATGATCCGGACGGTACGGCTCCATCTGTTCCATCTGGAGCAATGCTGAATGATTACAATTACTTAACCTTGAGCCTGACACAAGCAGTGCCATTCACATGGGATATTAATCTGATGGATTTGCTGCCTCATGTCCCTAGATTATACATAGCACCACATAAGCCCTTGCAGCCCAGTCTAGAAGATGACATAACAAAAAGATATGTAATATCCTCTGCCGGTGATGAGATCGGTAAGAATGGGTTGGCTGCCACCGACAAGGCCTCCACCAGAGACAAGGACATAGGCAATGGAGTGTTGACAGAGAGAACTCAGAAAGGAGTATGAGTTGACATGGCGATGTGGCAACGTGTCGGCTAGGGTACGTAATTGGTCGGCGCGGTAAACTTGATGCCATCACCTGCCAATCTTTTCTGCGTGAATAGAATTCTTAAGACCCAACTTACGACAGCGGCTTGTATTCCATGCTCTGCTTCCACCAGTTCAATCTTTTGCTGTGTAAACAGAGATGACATATTGTATGAGGATGCCCACACGTCTGATGGAAAATCACACCAGAAACACAGCTTTGCGCCCCTCCATGCTGGTTGTGTGCCAGACTGCCGGGGGGATGCATCACTTCGACTGGAAGTTTGTCATTCTGCCGTGTCCCAAGATCCCGGAGTTTGGGGCACTCCATCCCTGCTGTGACACCCGCGTTTTTGTTCTGCTGAGCCTTCTGGACCACCACATTGGGAGCAGGCACTCAACAGTCAGGGTCCTTCAAAGTGTTGTACTACTGTATGGATGGAGATCTGTACATATGAATAATGGGTGGACTCTTTTCAGCAATTGACAATGTGCCGAGATTTTGCATCAAAACAGTATCTTGACCACTGTGCAACCATTTCAAGCTGCATTTTGATGGGGTCTTGCTGGGAGGATAGCCAGAGAAATTCTGGTTCAGACTGTCTCTTCAGATTTATTTTGATGGCCCTGGTGCTTTTGAAAAGGAGCTCAGGGCTCTCCATGCCAATCCAAACAAATGCAGGCCATCAGCAAACAATGTGCCGAGATTTTGCATCAAAACAGTATTTTGACCACTGTGCAACCATTTCAAGCTGGATTTTGACAGGGTCTTGCTGTCCGGTTCAGACTGTCTCTTCAGATTTATTTTGACAGCCCTGGTGCTTTTGAAAAGGAGCTCAGGGCTCTCCATGTCAATCCTAACAAATACAGGCAAGGCCACACAGAGATTTTCTGCATCCTTCTCCAAAGAGGTGCTGACGTCAATGCAGCATGGGGGATAAATGAGAGCTCATTACAGGCTGCTACTCCTTCTCGAAAGGGGTGCTGATGTCAATGCAACAGTGCAATACTATGGGAGCTCATTGCAAGCTGCTGCTGCCTGAGGCCACAGAGAGATTGTTGGCATGCTTCTTCAAAAGGGTGCTGATATCAATGCAGCAGGGTGAAGATATGGGAGCTCATTGCAGGCTGCTGCTGCTGAAGGCCACACAGAAATTGTCGCTATACTTCTTGAAAAGGGTGCCGATGTCAATGCAGCAGGGGGAAAACATGGAAGCTCATTGCAGGCTGCCACTGCTGGAGGCCACACAGAGATTGTCCACATCCTGCTTGAGATGGGTGCTGATGTCAATGCAGCAGGGGGAGAATATGGGACCTCATTGCAAGCTGCTGCTGCTCGAGGCCACACAGAGATTGTTGGCATCCTTCTTGAAAAGGGTGCTGATGTCAATGCAGCAGGGGGAAGATATGAGAGCTCATTGCAGGCTGCCGCTGCTCAAGGTGTTGGACTATTTCCTAATTAGGCAAGCCGACGCACTGATGCGCCTTCGGTTCAGATCATGAGTAAGAGCCTTGGGCGCTCTTGTTCTAGTTTATTCCACCCGCACATTCTAAGTTGAAAATTGTCTGGGTGTTTGTACAAACAATCAGCTGGGTATTCAAGCAGGTGTGTTGTATATATGAGAGAACAATATTAATAGACGTGGTGGATCACCAGAATACTTACCCTGATTTATTGTCCAGGCAGCTATCTGAGGGAAAATGAGTAAATATTTGTGTACACTGACTATATCACTACTTTTTTTTCGGTGGTAGACTTTGAATGGGGAAGTAGAGATACATGTATTCCATCCTCAAATAGAACGAAATATTTCCCGGTTCAGAACCCTAGAAACAGAAATTTGTAGTTGGTTTCTCTGCAATATGTAGGAAGGACATTCCAGATTTGTACAGGTTTCCGTAACATCTCGGCATTTACTTTCTATGGCTTATCGTGGTACAGTTCTTTAGCCTAAACGTCACTTGTCTGGTGGGGCATGTGTTTATTATGCCTTCACTATTAATTGCATGAATTAATTCCCGCACACTGAATCAAGACAGGTTTGTGCAATGCGACAAAATTCGAATCCTGATTTTCATCTTTTGCCCTCTTTTGATTGCGATAGCTGGTAGGGTATATTAACTCCACCATTAATTGTATGAAACGTGCTTGGAGGTAATTGTCATACACAAGCCAGGTGAAGTTGACTTCTAAATCAGCAAACACCTGTTCCATGTGACCCGGTTCTAGTAGCTGCCCCCTCTCATATATCCCTCAATTCTCTCTCTTACAGGAGAAACAAAAAGTTAAAGTGCGAGTCATGCCACGCGCACCGCGATGGCCTCACCCACCAAGTTGCTTAATAAATGCGGAATGACTGCATGGAGATGAAATATGGCTCAGTTGAGGACAAAGTGATCAAAATCACCTCAATCGGTTGACACGACCTTTGGCTCAGAAACCTGGAAAATTTGCACCATAAGGAGCCAAACCACAAGAGGAGCAGGAAGAGAGATCTCGATGTTCCACATGCCTATCCTCAATCAAAGCGTTCTGAACCTGGCCAGTGCAAGCAACTTGAACTTCAAATCATTTTGTTCAACACACACAAAATAGCCACACCGTAAATGGTTAGACAGTACAAGGTGGTCGGCGGCCTTCGGCTGCCTCCCCCCTTTTGGAATTCGAAATTCGGAGTTTTGAATCCGGTGATAAGTCTTGAACCTCCCAAAAAGGAAACAAAAAACCGAATGATTTTATAAAGAGTTTGATACTCTTCGCAAATCAGGAAGATGCCAACATGCAGAGTCGCGACAGTGAGACGCGCTGCCGCAGTATTGAGACGGCAGTGCTGCGCAGCTACCGAATATTGCTGCGCAGCTACCGAATATTGCTGCAGCAAACCGTAAATAAAGGCACCGATTTCCAGGTTCAAAACCTTGGTTCAAAGGAGGATAGTGTTTACTCTCACCATAAATGTTGGGGTTACAGCGATCGCGGCCCATTGTGGGGACTCACCGCAGAAATCTACGGTGGAAGATCATATTTTTTTCGCAATAAATACTCAGTTGAGGATACTGGAGTGTGGTTCTATAACACAACAGCGCGATTTGAGGACTATTGATTGGAATGATTGTTAAACGTTGGGAGTGTTGCGACAGTGCGTGGCAGCGGGTGCTGCCATCCTGACGCAAGAATGCTGTGCGGCAGCCTACTTCAATCGCCAGAAAAGCGGGTGGATTCATACCCCGGGACCAGTTCCCTATTTTTTTCCCTCGCATTCATTCCACCGTTACACGGACTACCGACCCATCCAAAGAACCTACCGGCCGGGAATTCTACCCTGCAACAACGTCAGATAGAGCTGAGATCCAAGTGATGTGATCCAGGAGGGCGCATTTTCGACGGAGAAAAACGGGTCATGGTCTGGCACCGCAAGTGCATTGGGAAACACCTAGAAGGAGCCATGAGGTAGAGTGTTGGCACATAAATCTTTTGTGGTGGGTAACACACAAATTTCCTGTAGGCCTTTATTTCACCGGAGGTGAAATCCGCTGCCTCCTCAAACATATTGAGGGAAGGATAAGGCTGATATGAGGGGAAGATAAGAGGGTAGGCCGTGCTGCGCCTACCAGCCGACTAAGTGCGAGCTAACAATATTGCCTCGCTACACAGGGACATTCCTCAGCCGTTCACTCTATCGTGCCCGTCAGAGGTTTGTCCCTTCTCTCTCTTTATTTATTCTTCTTACTTATGGGTGTCGTAGTATTATATCTTTCAGGTATACAATAAAGCCGTTCACTCTATCGTGCCTGTCTGAGTATTATATCTTTCAGATGCAACCGAATGAATGGTCATAGTTTGCGACCTGGACCAGAACTCGTTCGTTCAGCTGACAATTTTGGAGAACAGCTCTCCTGCGAGACTAACGGCGGTGTCGACCATCCCAACAACGACTTCCGCACCGCCCTCTATGAATTCTCCGTCCACAAACTTGGATCCACCGTGTTTGGCTGTATCGAGCCCTATGGCAGCCTTATCTTCAGATGTATCTGGCGTTATTACAAGTGTCTACGAAATGGTAAATGAGCATCAATACATGGCAAAAGCTGGTGCAATATGACGCATACCGGATACGCATTCTTCCATTTATTGCTGTTTTGGAGCTTCGCTTCGAGCCCCTTTAAACTGGCGCGTTGGCGAGTTCCAAAGCCGGGAAGATCATGCTTTGGCCGGAGGATTTGGTAGCTGCGTATCGGATCCGCGGCTGTGTCGCAGCTGGGGTGTACCAGTACATCTTGACGTGCCTTCCATATCTCATCCCTTTTTTGAGTGGAGAATAATGGTACGCGAATCGATCGAGGAAGACTCAAGAAGGCGTTGTGTGGCTGACTCTCTCCCCAACCTGCACCACGGGAGCGGTTAATGTAATGGTTGAGGACGGTCCCATCCAGATCCACGAATCCGGATATCTTGTCCTATTTCATTTAAATGGTCACTTAGGGATGTAATCGGCGACGTTCGAGGAAAGCTCACCGCCATCCAAACGAGACTGATGTCTGAGAGATCGAGATTTTGGTGACCCCCGCCAACATCTCCATGGTCACCGAGGAACCAAACTATGGAAAGCCGGAGCACCACGCTTTGAAACAAGTGATCTTATCAGTTTCGGCATGATAGCCGAAGCCGTGCCGTGACTCGTCCCAGCGTGATTGCTTTTGTTGTAGAGTTGTTCACGCAGCTAAAACCAAGCGAAATACTACCAGGGACGGAGGGCTGAAGAACTGTGTCAAATTTAACCTGAAAGAGAGGTACACTAAATCAACGTCGGAGTAGATACCTGAACATCTTCTGCGACTTATACAAGTCTCAGACTGTGGCCTGTGCATCATAGTGAGGGCAATAATCATAGGCCGCAGCATCTAGACGGGGAGGGAGCAGGGATGATGGCTAGAGAGGTATGGGATGCTGCCGTCGAGTCAATTGGTGCTGCTGACGAGATTCTTCCGCCGCGCCGATTGATATGCAAGTGTTTACCGCCACGGCGTGACTGGACCGGTTGCAGAGTTTTCCGTCAAACAATATGGGTCACATCGAGGGGTTAAAAAGACAGAGATTGAGGTTGCCGAGGCTCAGTGGAAGAAAAAGTCTCAATTGGGTGGCCGAGTTCAGTTCCTTTACGAAGTGGAGAAGGGAGGCCGAGTTCGAGTGTGAGGTATTACAGTGGAAGTATCACTGGTCATCAGCGACCGACGGGTCATGAGATCTGATATCCAGAAGTTCCCCCGCCTTCTCCCTCTTTGCAGTCTGGCGTTTTATATTCGTGCCCTCGTTTATGATGTCCTGATAGGATCCTTCCATCCGGTCGGCGCCGGATGACGGAGATACTGCATGCCTAGGACGACAGGCATGCAATGTGAGAGGATGATGCGGGCCGTCGTCGAATGTCAATACATTGACGACAAGTAGCGCTGCACCCGCATTTCCTCGTTCTTTGGCCGCTGCATCCTGTCGGTGGATGTGCTCGCGTGTTTCCACTGTGACCGTCTCCTGCCCTCCCAAGACCGCCTTCAGCGCACTACCAGCAAACACTTCAATGCTCTCGTATGTGAACAGTTTCCTCAAAGCGCTGGGGCGTGGCTGCCGCTCCCGGACCGAGAGGACGACGAAGTGCGTCTGAATATTATGGGGCCGTTGAGACACACCCAGACCTGGTCCAGCCGCATGAGTTGGACCGAGGTGACGTTTTACGGTACCCACCTTGGACACAGATCCACTCAAATAGCACCGGGCCCATAGCACTCTGCCACGCATTACAGTCCACCCTTGGCCCCGCGATGCCCGCTTCTTCTTCTTGGGCCATTCGAGCGGCCTGACTCTTACACCAAGCCTTGTGACGGGGCCAGTCGGCCCGTTGGCACCCTCGACCCTACGATTGAGAATGAGAACGATTTCACGGATGGATGTAGACATACACAATAATTCAGCCCCTTGCACTGCCTGCACAGTTGCATGGACGCGCCGCTCAGCTTCGAGTTGATACATCCATGTCGGGCACATGAAATGTTAGCTTTCATATTGTGAACGATACTGTCGGAGGGATACGACGGCATGGTGGTGGAATGGAAGACGGCGCTTGGTAATCCGGCTCGGCTATCGCTGCTGCCGGCGTGATCGCGTCATCACGATGACATATGCTTACCCGGAGGACCAAAATGTGGGCCGGTCGTGGGTACTTCCGCGAATTAGTCGGTGAACACAGCGGCGAGAACATGGCCAGTCAAGTGTGGGGATCGTTTTGTACGTATGGGATCGAGGATCGCGTGAGTTCGCATTCCTGCATTCTTGCAGTTTGCTGAACAAGTGTAGATTATCGCTTTCGTCATGGAAAATGCTTCAAACAACGACACCATGGTGGAGCATTTTGCCAAGCTTTGCAAGGACCATGGCATCGACTTTTCTGCCAAAACGGTCGCATGCGCTGCATGCCGCACACTGTTCATCTCGCCGCTCTCAAGGTACGTATCTTCCTGCTCAAGGTTTTTATTTGTCTTAACCCAATGTATTCCAAGCTCTTCGAAGCTGTTGGTGCCCTATCCAAGGACGAGGAGAGCGCCAACCAGGCCTACCAGGATACTGCGATGGGACGAACGTCTAGCGCGCACGACGAGCAAGTTGTCGACACAGATGATGGACCTGTTCCTAGTGACGCTGAGGACCTCGCTGCTCAAGAACGCGCGCAGGCCTCATTGGCTTGGCAATTTACAAGGTGCGTTCTTTTGTTCCTTCTTGTCGCACCACACGCTTAGTTAACCCGCAGTTGCGCAAAATCGTCCGTGATGTGCATAGCAGTCCACAGCAGCGCAAGGCTTGGTACATACTCTCGAAACGCTGCGAGAGAGCTTGCTTATGTGCCAAGACGGAAAGCTGTTCCAAATTTTCTTGATGGTCTCTCAATGTTCAACTGTGTTCGCAAGGAGTTTCCCATCTCCTGACTTAGGGTCCAAAGATCACAAAATGATGGTTCCTACGCCTATTACCTTCGAGGCTTTCCGCCGCCGCGATCCTGGTTTTCTTCTGAAAATTTGCATTCTTATTGTTTCAGTGTTCCTGAAACTGTGGTTGAATCTATCGTTTTCATACACACATTCGGGCACGCTGAAATTACTACTTTCACAGCTGTCGAAAAACTGCTTCTGAAACTCTCAAATTTACCAACACATTCACTGCATTCAGGCCCCTGATCGGCAGAGGCTGCCGAGCTTGGCCGCCATCTGCCACGCTCGGTCTACCTTACGCGACAGGGTCTGCCGAGAAACGTCTGCCGCGCGCTGCCGCCATCGGTCGCGGCGGGGGCGGCCAACCCCTGCCGCCCCAGCCGCTTGCTCTTCCGACCACGGCGCCGTTGTCCCTTATGTCCGCCATTCGGGTTGCCTGTCCAGCACTAGAAAATTGCCACCGCGGTGACCTTGGAGTGCATGGGAATGTAGTTAGCCGGGAATCGTCTCATCAATTTCTAACTGATTGATCGCAGTGCAAGGGCGTAATTGATCTTGAGGCCCGAGCTGACCCTGGCGTTGTCATAGCGGGGCTGTGGCTGGAATGTCGGTGGGTTTTCTCTCTCTCTTGCTCTAACGGCCTCTCATGCGACTCACATGTCAGAAGGCACATTGACACGACGTGTTCCGCAAAAAATGCTCACCCAAGTGGAGCGGGCCACGTCGGCGATATCGGCCGTCTCGTGATGGTGACATCACACGGTCGGCAAAGATGCCGCGAGGGATCTGGAGCTGGTTCCGTTGACGGTTTCCACTTCCGAGTGCCTTCATTGTGTGCTCGGTTATTGTAGACCTAGGGAGACCACCCGCGGCAGACCACGTCGCCCTCGGGTCTGCCCCGCTCGGCCGCGGCGCGGCGGACACACCCTCTGCCGCCTAGGGGCCTGAATGCAGTGATTCAGGCCAGTTGAAACTGTGTACGAAACTTTGAATTTCAAGACTTCCGAAAACATCACTGAATTTATTGCTGTATTATTTCGTTCAATTCGACAGTCACTCGTCACGCTCGAACTTGTTTATTGCGGCAATAATTTGTTCTCAATTTATCAGATTTTTTTTGGTCCCCGAAAAGTCGGGGCCCCTGTCGAATTGAACGAAATAATACAGTATCTTCATCGACAGATTCAAACTGTATGATCCCGTAGCCCAAGGCTTGGCCAAGGGCGGGGCTCTGGGTCAAAAAAATCCAAGGCCTTGGGGGTCAAGGCCTTGGGCCTTGGGCGAACACCCTGGCACAGGCTCTGCCTACCCTTGTAGCCAGAGGTACACCTTATAGATAAATTAACAATTTCAGTATGTCCAGAGCTTTGTTTCTGGTCCAAGCCGTGTTAAAACACGCTCTTGCTTCACTGTGTAACCCATGAATGTGCGAATGTGATTATTTTTCATGACACAGCCCACGGCTGTCAATCCTCGGCTTACTCACGGCCAACCTCGGCTAACTTACGGAAATTGACACGGTATGTCCCGGTTGTTGAATATTGACTTCGTGGGAACATGGCAACCGGAAAGAAGGAATATTAGCCAAGTGGGAATGTGGCAACAGCAACACAACACCCAATTACCAGGAAAGGGGGCCTGAGTAGACCGACAGTAGGCAGAGGGTAGGCCCAAGTGATGGTTGCACAAGTAACTTATGTAAACTAACTTGCCCTGCCACAAGTAACTTGTAGCTAACTTGTGGCGGGGCAAGTTAATTTTACCCGCACCGTTCCGCATAAGTACAAGTTCCGCACAAATAAGTTAACTTAAGTTCAGCACAGGTAGAATAAGTTAATTGCATGTTAATGTTCACAGGCTCTGTTGCACTGTTTCGTGCCACTCGGGTGCTTGATTTCACTGTAAATATGAGTTTCAAACATGTTCATTGTGCCTGGTCTGGATCTGAATCACCGTTTTAACAACCAAGTGCAGTGGAGGTGAGTTGAAATATTGTGGTCTGTTGACCTTGCACTGAACCATTGTGTGGCTGGCAGTCAACTGGCTGGGCTCTACGATGTCGAACGACTTGGGTAAACCACAAGAGAAGCTTCACAAATCACTAGGAGACAAAGGTTCAGGCTGGGAAATGGAACTCAATGTTCAACAGTTCGGTGCCATGGATGGCCTTGATGAACATTGTCCTTCAGCCATGGTTGATGCCAAGGTTTTGCAGCGAAGCACTTGTTCACTTACACGAGGCCGGGGGACCTAGGGGCATTATTTGATTGCTAGCTAGCTTCTCAATACCTCCGAACTGTTTGGTAAAGTAGATTCTAAGTACTTCCTTAGACCTGACTTGGTTTAACTTGAAGAAACCGGTGAACTTGGCAGTAACTGATGCCATCTGATGGCATAAGTTAGTTTGGTCGTGTTAGCTTGGTCTAACATGGCCCGGAAGTTAGCTTAAGTTAGCTCAAGTTAACTTAAGTTAGCTTGGACTACTTCAGTAAGCTTGTTAATTTGGAGTGTATGAAGAGGACTGGGTGTTAAACTTGGAGAAACCGGTGAACTTGGGGGTAACTGATGCCATCTGATGGCATAAGTTAGTTTGGTCGTGTTAACTTGATCTAACTTGGCCTGGAAGTTAGCTTAAGTTAGCTCAAGTTAACTTAAGTCAGCTTGGGCTACCTTCAGTTAACTTGTTACCTTGGAGTTAATGAAAAGAACTGGGTTGTTTAACTTGGAGGAACAGGTGAACGGGCAGTAGCTGATCATCTGATGGCATAAGTTAATTTGTCCGTGTTACTTTGATCTAACTTGGCGGGCAAGTTAGTGTCAAGTTGCTTGCAGTTAATTCACTCACAGATTCGTGCAGCATTTTGAATTTTTGTTGGCTTTCATAGTATGTATGTAGTGGATGTAAGGATAGTGGGCCAGGTATATATGAGTAACTAAGATTACGTTAGATGTGCGACA
Organism: Mycena olivaceomarginata; assembly: GCA_029378375.1. Taxonomy (NCBI): domain Eukaryota; kingdom Fungi; phylum Basidiomycota; class Agaricomycetes; order Agaricales; family Mycenaceae; genus Mycena; species Mycena olivaceomarginata. The sequence goes on from JARKIC010000053.1 coordinate 187,602, forward strand.
AAAAGCCCAAGATGGAGAGGAAAGTCATTGTGCATGGAAACAAGATGAGCTAGATGAGTTTGGATACATAACTAAGATTTCAGTATATGTAACATTCATTGTTGTTGATTCACCGGGCCGCAATCGAACTTGAGCACGGTCTCAGTGTCAATCTCTGGAGAGTGCGGTGTTGGTGCAGCGTAAAGTTGACCATGTGAGAATACTGGCTGAGTGAGATCCATGCCGAGCATGTCCAGTGTCAATCCTTGGCAGCTGTTGAAAGTGGTAGCATACACAGGTGCAAGAGGAAATTGGCGTTGAAGCAATGTGATGGAATTCCGAGATTCAATAAGCATTAGACCTATTGCACGCTACTGGTTCGTGCTGTGGCCAGAAAAAAGTAAAGTAGCGGTCCAATCCTTGGTGCGACTTTATTTTAGGTGGGGCACAAGAAAAACAGGATATGGATGTTGAATGTGACCGCTATTGATTCGGATGTGATGGAATCCCGAGATTCAATACACACTAGGGCTACTTCATGCTACTGGCCCGGGCTGTCATCAGCAGAAAGTAAAGTAGCTGTCCAATCCTTGGTACAATTTTATTTTAGGCGCGGCATAGGCAAAACAGGATACGGATGTTAAATGTGACCGCTATTGATTCGAATGTGATAGAATTCTGAGATTCCATCCTCGATAGGGCCATTTCATGCTACTGGTTCGGGTTGTGGCCAAGAAAAAGTAAAGTAGCCGCCCAATCCTTGGTACAATATATTTTAGGCGACTTGGGCGAAATCCAGAAACTTGAATTATAAGAAATTCGGGCGTCTCATAGGAAATCTATACAGAACTGATGTCTTTGGACATGACATGAGCCAAGATATTGGCCGTCTCTTCCTTCCATTGTGCAAAGTACTCTGCGGCGTCACTATTCTCCCCCATCGCCTTTACCCAGAACTGCGCCTGTTTCAAGACGTCCTCGATCAAGACACTGGCCTTGATATCACCAAAAGCCGGGTTCCGAACCAGTGTTTTCGCAAAATCGAGTCCAAGACACGCCTGAGCCCAGTGTGCAGAATGGGTAAAGTATGTGCCCGTGTGGGATGAGGTTGAAAACGAGATGACAGAATGGATGGCGAAAGGGGGGAGAATAAATGTGCATGGTTGAATGACATGCAGCACCTGGAGTCCCTCCAAATTATCGAGTGCCAATGAGGTCAAAGGCTCTCGTCCATGGAGAGGGCTTGGATGATTTATACCCCACCAAGCCAAAATTTTCTTGGTCACCGGCCAGACCAGCCAGAGTTTCTCACCCTCAACATGAACCAAAATCTGTGAGGTCCCACTGCCGTCGACATGGGTGTCGGTGAACCACCCGCTAGGGGTCCAGACCGATGAGAAGTACAGCTCCTTGCCATGTTTCGCAAGATCCACCGCACGCGCTGCTACCGCGGCCTGCTGGTCAGCGAGGTCGACTCTTCTCCCTATCTGGTGCTGTACCGGGACAGTACGTTACCGATTATAATGCAGGATGAGATGTCTCTTAGGTTGACCCGTGGAGCTGTTGGATAGGTGGTCAGTAATACTCTATGTTAGGGGATCCGGTCTTACAAATGTGTATTCTTTGCTTACATGGAAGATAGATTGGTTTTGAAATGGTTTTCTGGAAGATTTAGAGATAAGACAGGTAGGTGACCCGCCAAGTTAGTACAAGTTGATTTTGCAGCCCGTGGGAAAACTTAAGTTAACTTGCGGCACGCCTGCCGAAAGGGGCAAGTTCCGCACAAGTTACTTTTCATAAGTTACTTTTTACGGACTCCCATGATTGTATATGGCGGTCAAAGTGCACATTTAATCGGCCGCAAGATAAAGAGGTGATTTCAGGCTTACCGCAACAAAGACAAATGATTTGATGCCCTCCCCGCAAGAAAGATAACGATAATCACGTCGCTTAACTTGCAGGGAAATCGTGGCATCCCGCAAGTATGGCGGTCTAAGTACACTTTCATTCCGCCCCCTATTTATAGGTGATCTCGGGAGTTTCCGCTCCACAGATAGGCGGTTTGACGCCCTCCACGCTAAAAAGATAAGATTGATCAGCGTCTGTGTTTTGCGGGGAAATTATGGCGGTCTAAGTGCACTTTTATTCCGCCCCTTATTTATCAACCATGTGAGTCTTCCGGCCTCATCCACCTCTATTTTTGTGCTCACCTCGGACCTCTCTCTCGCTCTTTCCAGATTCAGATGTGTCTATTATTCCGATCCGAAGCTTGCATGGGTCTCCTGGATCTGATTTTTCTCTTCTCGCCGTAGGTGCGTGCGATTCGTGGTGCCGTGTGAAAATACAGCAGGTTGCGTTTACCCACGACACATGTTGAGTGCTCTCCTCTCTGCCAACTCCCCATCGAATTCACCCACACGACTGGCAGATGCGTACCTGGGATGGAACCTTGATGTGCGCGGTTCCCTGCCTTCGTTTTACATCAAACTTTACACCCAGGCTCGCTGGAAAAACAGTCATCAGAAATATTGACTTACCAACCGTGAATGGTACTTCCAAATATCCATCTATTTTCTACCTTCCACACTCAGATTCCCTTTGTAAGCTCACCATGGCACGACACCTTGCGGGGAACTTCGTCCTGCTATCTTCAGAATGGACGAGAATACGCAAAGGAATTTTGTCAATTCGATTCTGTCCTCTTCTACGTACACTAGCAAATGGTAGCTCAGACGATTTGCAGGGATCGTCGAGACTCACTGACTCATCTGGATCGTGGACGGTTGGGAAAGATCTTGTAAAGACCGTGAGTATTTGGCTCCGTTTTTACCCACTTTGGGGGCGGTTCCTCGGTGCTAGACTCAGGAGGAGGTGTGGTGTTAGTAGCGGGGCCTTCAGGAGGTGCTACAATGGTAGGAGGTGTGGGTGGTTCATCTCGATTTCGCTTTGGAAGCCTGATTCGGCGTCGCGGACGACCACCGGGACCAAGAGGGAGCGGACTAGGGGCAGATACGATGGGGGAGGGTGGACGAAGGTCAGTTTCCTAGTGAATAACGGTCGGCACTGGCAGTACATAATTTTTTCTTTCCAGCGAGAATTGCTAATACCATTTCTGAGTGACCTGCTGGTGTCTCGGCGAAGCTGCCTCCCGATGTGCGCATCTCGTGAAAGGCAGCGACGCGGTCTCCCGGCCTGAATTCGTATACGTTGGCCCCGACGCACGCCTCCACGTAGTTCTGGCAAAACATCTGGCAGATCGTCGCCAACGTGTTCGATGGTATGCACTGAATTTAATTCAGATTTACGGGCCGGGAGAACAAGCGCGAACCGACATACCTTCGCAACCTCGACCAAATCCTCCTTTGAGTGAAGGTCCCACCGCACTCCAACGGCGACAACATTGGAGTCTCGATGCTGCTCGTCGTGCAATCTCAGGAACGCTGTCGAGAACCCGCGCTTGATATCGAACAGCCGGAGCTCGATAGCGCTCTTGTAAAAGAGGTTGCGCTAGAGCGGGAACCGCTTCGTCCGCATGCCGTTTGAAGATACGGCACTTCTGCGGGCTCGGATTTGGGGTAGAGGCGTTTGGAGCCGGTCATGCGTGGCGTGTAGAATTGAGCTCAGGAGGATGTTTGCAAGCAAGAGGTAATTGCGAGGCAAACCAGTGAGGTAAACTACGACAAGTACTACAGCTTTTATATGTACTAAACTATCACATGAATAAGGAACATGAAACAAGGGACTCGGAAATTGGAATAAAGTGCTGCGGATATCATGCAGTTGTGGGGGAAAGAATGTGGGCAGCTAGCAACGGTGAAATAGTAGTTGAAATAAAAATGTGAAACAATAGATAGTTGCCATGGTTCAAGCTTGTATTTCCAACATGGCGATCCTGGGACGCGGCTGGAGGACGGGAGGGAGCTGGGAGACGTTTCGTGCGATGCGGTGATGCGGCGATGACAACGACAACGACGACCACAAGCCTGTAGATAGATTAGTTAACGGTTCACGTACTCTATGGCAGGCGCAGCCCAGTACTCCCGGGCATTCAAACATAATGTCAATTTGTGTGTCGATTTCGATGGCCTGGTTCGGGATATTCCGTAAGAATTTCGCAGGGTTGTTGGAAACCTTCTTGAATTGGACGCGAGCTACTCTCTCGTTTAGCATTGCAACCACCGCTCTGAGGAGGTGAAATTTCGAGTATATTATCGCAACTTTGCGAAATGACAGGTATTCCTTGACAACTTTTGGTCAAATCGTGCTCATATTTTGGATCGCTGAAAGGAAAAAAGATTCGGGCCGACTGATGGCGCTCATGCCTGAATGTGGATCAATGGATGGACCACGTTACCGTGTTCCACGATATGGAACCTCTAGATCTGCTCAAAGCCAGCAATTGCGACACAACAATACTACCCCTCAAAATCCAATTGCGTCTTCCGAGTCGAATATGTATCTATGTAACTCGGACGGTGATAAGGATGCATAAATCAACTACTCGATGTGCATAATTTTAATACAGTGTTGCACAGACATGGCGATCCGTCCACGGATTAGCAAAGAATGCCGGGCATACATCCAAAACGGTATGGGACTTCCAGCTTACCGGCGCCACAGGGCCAAACTTGGGAAGAGATGGATACTGCGTCGGATATTGCTCACTGGAATGATGCTGGCCAAACGATCCCCGTTTTAGTGCTGCGCGAGACTTTGTACATCGAATGATATCGCTCTGGTTGAGGTTTGAAAGCTGAAAACCACTCGACATACGCCAAATACTTGGGAGGGACGATATTTGGGGGGAGGATTGTCTTGGTCAAGCGATCAGGAAGCGTAAACACGACTTTCACTTGTGCGATTCGATAACCTGAATAAATTTGTCAGAAGGTAGTTCGATTGGAAATGAGGTACGGAGAGACTTTCTCTCTCCAAGTTTATGGATGGAGCTACTGGAAGGGTGAGTGGGCATGGGAAGAAATTCAAACTCCGATGATTATATAATAACGGCGCTACCTATACATAATGAGCTCAGTCGTACACGGGGAAACGACTCAATTAAATGCTAAGCTACCTGTTAACAATAGTGGCCGCGCTACAAACGTGAAGCGAGATGGCTCTTTTCAAGCAGGTTTAGATCAGTCAGTATCCACGCGGTGTAAGTCGGCTATAGTTGCCAACTGGTTAAAGCGTACAGGTGATGTATCCTGGGGCGGTCGCACTGTCTTTCAAAATGTGCTGCAAGTCAAAACCATTTGTTTAGTGTGAAAGTGGACAGTACAATGGAGAACTTGCGCAAAAGCCGCAAGAGCCGCGTGCGGCTTTTTGCATTGCGCAAAGCTGCATGGCAAATTTGAAATGTGAGAGGTGTATTTCAACGTAAGCTTACCTGAGGCGAAGGAGAGGTGCTGTGGGGAGAGGGAACATCCTCGGCATTGCTTCTGCTGCGCGGCAGACGTGAGAGTGTGGGTAAAGGAAGTGGAGCTTGAGTGATACCTTCGTGAGGGAAATTGGCAACCTCCTCAACCGGAGTGGGGGACTGCGACTTAGAAAGATTCTGAATCTTACTTCAGAGCAGAAGAGCCAGAATTGAGTATGTTGGGCGGGTCCAAAGGATTGCCCGCCAAAACAACGGATCACATCTGTATGTAGCTCACAGTGGCCGCCGTAGAGCGTTATACTATTTTTTGTCGGGTAGCTGGCCACTTAAGCATTTATGTATGATTATCTCTTCCCGTAGTGACAATGTCACGGATGGAATTCCATCGCATTCGAATCAATAGTGGTCACATTTAACATCTTTGCCTATGCCCCACCTAAAATGAAATCGCACCAAGGATCGGACGGCTACTTTACTTTTTGTTGGCCACAGCCCGACCCAATAGCATGAAATGGCCCTAGCACGGATGGAATCTCGGAAATCCATCACATTCAAATCAATAGCGGTCACATTTAACATCCGTATCCTGTTTTGCCTATGCTGCGCCTAAAATAAAGTCACACCAAGGATTGGACGGCTACTTTACTTTTTTTTGGTCACAGCCTGAACTAATAGCATGAAATGGCCCTAGCACGGATGGAATCTCGGAATTCCATCACATTCGAATCAATAGCGGTCACATTTAACATCCTTGCCGATGCCCCGCTTTAAATAAAATCACACCAACGATTGAACGGCTATTTTACTTTTTTTTGGCCACAGCCCGAACCAATAGCATGAAATGGCCCTAGCACGGATGGAATCTCGGAATTCCATCACATTCGAATCAATAGTGGTCACATTTAACGTCCTTGCCTATGCCCCGCCTTAAATGAAATCGCACCAACGATTGGAGGGCTTCTTTGCTTTTTGTTGGCCACAGCCTGAACCAGTAGCATTAAACAGCCCTCACACGCATCGAATCTCGGAATTCCATCACATTCGAATCAATAGCAGTCACATTTAACATCCTTATCCTGTTTTGTCTATGCCCCGCCTTAAATAAAATCGCACCAACGATTGGACGGCTATTTTACTTTTTGTTGGCCACAGCCTGAAACAATAGCATGAAATGGCCCTAGCACGGATGGAATCTCGGAATTCCATGGCATTCGAATCAATAGTGGTCACATTTAATATCCTTGCCTATGCCCCGCCTTAAATAAAGTCGCACCAACGATTGGACGGCTACTTTACTTTTTGTTGGCCACAGCCTGAACCAGTAGCATTAAATAGCCCTCGCACGTATCGAATTTCGGAATTCCATCGCATTCGAATCAATAGCGGTTACATTTAACATCCGTATCCTGTTTTGCCTGCATGAGGAGGTGTTGACTTACAAATCCGAAATGATGGTGCAGTTGGAGCCATGCTTCCCACTCTCTCTTTCGACCCAGACTCCTGCTTTCGACCACAAGGGTGGAGAGCCAGGTGGAGAGTGGGAAGGGATGCTAAGGTCTGGCAATGGGGTCCACTGAAATTAAACAGAAAATGATGGTGCAGTTGTAGCCATGCTTCCCACTCTCTCTTTCGACCCACTCCTGCTTTCGACCATGAGGGTGGAGAGCTGGGTGAAAAGTGGGAGGTGTTGGCCTTTTGTACATCTTGTGCCAATGGACATGCTGTGCTTGCACAGAATGACACAGACATGAAGCAGTGCGAGATGCTAAATTGTCCTGCAAAACCGAGCCCTTATATACGTTTTCGGACAGTCACTCCCGCCCCGCTTTGGCTTTCGGGAATATACGTAGGTCTCGTTGTTTGGAAGAGATCAACATTGTTAGTGGGTTGCCGCTCGGCTTCGGGCTAATGGATGCTGCCATGGGTTCTGCTCATGGAATACGTTGGATTTCAACGCTCTTACGGGATAACCCTGGCAGAATTGCTGGCTGGCCAGATGTGGTCGAGAGCCGCGAGAAATTGCATTTCCGTCAGTCGTCTGGTTATTTTTGATCCGCTGATACTTTTGTCTGGGTCTGCGATGAAAGTCGAGCGTCAGCAATGACTTACATCGCACAGGTATAGTGGCAGTTCAAAAGCACTAAGGCTGATTTATCATGGGATTTACAGCTAAGGGCGGAACTTAAGACGCAGGTGATTTTTCATCGAATTTTGATGTTTTCACCAGAACGGCTACTACAAGCTTAGTCCTTACCCTGAAAATATAGCCAATAGAGAGCTTGCGGTACCCACCAGATCGGACTGGTGGCTGATTTTCCTGGACAGTGGGTGATTCCGTCGGATCAAGGCAGCCACTATTTGTAGCTCTGAGGGAGAGCATAAAATAGTGGCTAGGTGAGAAGAAGCCGCCCCCCTATTCATCCGTGGTGAAAGCCACCAGTTTCATCCGGTGGCTACCGCAACCTCTCTAATACTCGCTGTGACCAAAAGTAACCGGAAATTTGGTTTTGAGAGTTTCTGTCTCAAACCTTTCGCATTTCTGTGGTCAATTTATCAATCTATGATTAGTTCGGCGTAGATTGACGCATTTGGACCTGAGGTGGAACCTCTCACATCTAATATATTATGAAATTTCTAAATTGTTTCCCTCCTTCTGATTGTCTTGATGGTATTTCTCGGTACATCAAGAGCTGATGATTAAGTGGTGACCTATAAAAATATGCACCCAAAATTTAGGGGGTTTATGTGCTTTCTACATGGCTCCATGACTAAATAAAAGGAGGGAAACAATCACCACCTTGATCAAAAATTGATTTGGGTTTTCACAACAAAAACAGTGCGGTAGTTGATATTTTTTGGTTGCACATGTGAAGGCGTGTTCCCTTTCAAATTGCGGAGAAAGAATCTGGCCACAGCCCGAACCAATAGCATGAAATGGCCCTAGCACGGACGGAATCTCGGAATTCCATCGCATTCGAATCAATAGTGGTCACATTTACTCGTAACATCCTCACCTATGCCCCGCCTAAAATGAAATCACACCAACGATTGGACGGCTACTCTACTCTTTGCTGGCCACAGCAAGCATGAAATGGCCCTAGCACGGATGGAATCTCGGAATTCTATCACATTCAAATCAATAGCGGTCACATTTTCTTGCCGATGCTCCGCCTTAAATAAAATCGCACCAACGATTGGACGGCTACTTTACTTTTTGTTGCCCACAGCATGAACCAGTAGCATTAAATAGCCCTCGCACGTATCGAATCTCTGAATTCCATCCCTTTCGAATCAATAGCGGTAACATTTACCATCTGTATCCTGTTTTGCCTATGCCGCACCTAAAATAAAATCGCACCAAGGATTGGACCGCTACTTTTTATCCGTCACATGCAAATCCAAACCCATTGAATTTTAAAAGAGCACTGGATTTTCTTGGCTCAATTATTTCATACATTTACAATTCAGCACACTGTTATACTTTTGGACGAAATACAACTATGACTTCAACTGCACAAAACCTTTCAAGTACTCCAATGTGCCGTGGGGGCGGGACACGCCCTGCCGGCGAAAAACAGACGTCAGCACGCACAGCGATAATCGGTAACCAACATCTGGCGACCAGCGGTCTTGACCGGTCAACTTCTGCATTGGAGACAGCGCATCTCGGCGCCGACCGAGAAGGGAAGATCCGGCACGTAGCGAGGCGGAAGGAGGAGCAACAGCGAGAAAGAAGACAAGTACCGTGATCACATCAACCCAGGGAGGGTGGGAGGACGTGATCTTCGACTTGGCAGCTTTATTGGGTGCCTTTCCAAGGGAGGCGGATTTCTTGACGGTGGACATGATGTCTGGACAAGCAGGGAGGGTGGTGCGCTCAACATAATACACCGAAGCATCACCCGAACGGTGGGAAGAGTTGTGGCCTTCGTGGAGAATCCCATCGAAAAGAGGTTTGAGTCAGTAAAGCGTGAAAGTGTATACTTATAAGACGTACTTACTTGGCCACTACCGGGCGCCGCGGAAGTTTGCAAGATAAAGGTGTTGGGTTGGGGGGCAGGCTGGGTGGGACCAGTCGACCGTCCCTCGGCCTTTGTAAGGTAGTCAAGTTGTAGGGTTGCTTCAGCTAGTCCGGCGCGCAGCTTTCGGTTCATTTCTTCAAGCTCCGTCACCTGGTGCTCGAGGTGTAAAAGCTGGGCCTTCCTGCGGTCGCGCGACGCCTGTGCGGAGATTCGATTGCGACGTTTGTGCTCCTCGGACATGTGGGTACGTTTGCGAGATGGCCCTGTCTCGAGGGCAGGGGGGAGAGTAATGGGGACAAAATGGGGACATTCGGAACCACTAGTGTGGCCTGATTGATAATCTTGACACGTCAGGAGTCCTGCTATTCTCGTTCTTTTTCTGCTTTTGTCGGAGAGTCTATACCACCCTCGTCACTTCGTCACTTCGGCTAATTTTGCGAAAGTTAGTCACCCCATGTAAATTAGGCACATTTGAGGTATTTTTCGTCACTTGACTTGAGACTGTGGAAGATGGGGGGCCAAGGAGAGCAGTGAAGGTGAGTTCAACACCTGACGCAAAATTGAACTGACGCTAACTGACGCTGCATGCGTCAAACATCAGTGCAGCGCCAAAATCCCTTTGCCCAATGTGATACGAGGCATCTGCTTAATATTCCAGTTCAATGTAGGCCATTGGCATAGTTCTTCGAAACGTTCACATTCAGCCTCTTTGTCGCCGCCCTGGCCGCCAGCGGTGTCTACGCTGCCCCACTCGGGGCACGCCGTGAAGGACATAACAAAGCCATACGTCCTCTGCTAAACGCACACTCCAACCGAACCTTGCTGACTGAGGACTCTGTACCCATAGGCCTCGCAAGGCGCCATCACCGCCAACGTGTGCAGCCTCAGGGCGCCGTCACCACCACCGCCAACGTCGGGTCCGCCTCCACCATCACCACCACCATCACTGTGTGGAGAATTGGTATTACGTGAGCAAGCTTGGCGAGCTCACGGATCAACCACGGGGCTGTGCATATGTTACGTAGTGTACGCGCGTCTTCGGATCCTTATCCGTTTGCCTTCGTACCACCACCATCTGTGTACTTACCAGGCCAAACGTGCTCTTGCTGCGTTGTTCTTGCTACCCCGGGTCCCCTGCCGCTTAGTAAATTCTCTACACACTGCCACCATTGTCTCTGACCCCAGCATCGCAGCACTAAGTAGTCGCCGCCGCCTCCGCATCCGCCTTCTCCGTCCAGGCCGCCGCCATCGCCGCGGCTGCTACGGCCGACCTTGGGCGCTCTTTCGCGTCGCCTGCAGGCTATGCGTTTGACGCGATCTATGGCGAAAGCGAGGGTGTGTATTGTTCATTATCTTCCTTCAGGCGTGTGGCGAAGCTGAGGCATGTTCTCAGCGAAACTCGAGCGGCGCTCAGGCTGGATGTGGAAGTGGGTGCAGATGTAAGGTGCGGAAGCGGGGGCGAGCGGGAGGCAGAGGGGGAGCGCGAGCAGTGGTGGGCGGGTGCAGGTGCAGGGAGCGTGGCAGCGGGTGCGGGCAGGAGCGTGGCGCAAGCAGGAGCGCGGGGGAGCAGGAGCGCAGGGGAGCAGGAGCATGTAGTATCATGCAGTATCGTGTATTTTGTACACTGCAATACCAGACAATATTTGACGATAAAAAGTATCTATGGAGTCCCATTTTAGCACCGTCCAGCACTGTCTGGCATCGCGTTGTATCGTCCAGTATCGGAAGAGTGGATTTTTGCTATTGCGATGCTACACGATACTAGCCGATGCCTAGCCGATACCCGGCGATCCCACCCGATACCGCGTTTTCACTGGGAGTAAACTGTGGCCCGAATGTGAACGGTTGAGGCTGCATCCTGGACCGATGGACAACCGACATCAAAGCCCTTTACGTTGCCGGTTCCCACGGCTTGTTGAACTGGATTTTCGGGTGACGTGTCACCCCCCGACAAATTGAACGAAACAGTACAGTATGTTTGATGCGCAATAGCCGTTGGTGTCTGCACCGAGTCAAAAAAATCCGTTTGCAGTCGAATAGCTCATATGGTATATCGTCGGGACAAGGCCCAGTCTAAAGAGGCCTTCCATGATGATTCTGGGCACATCAGCAAAAATCCTGATGAATACATAGTCCTATGTAGCTCATGTAGTCACCGTAGTCCTGTCGACAACCCCCTATTATATAGCTCGCTGTAGCATCACGCGACAGCTCTGTAGCACTACATAGTTTCGTATTTCTGTAGTCAGATAGCCTATGTAGCGCAATGTAGGCTTCGTTGTTCATATATTGCGCACCCAGATTAGTTGTCGAGCTATTCATGGTCACAAATATTGTTGGAAACGAATTATATTGACACTACATTACATACACGAACATACACGAACAAGGGATAAATGAATGAATATGAATATTGCTCACAAATGAGCAGTTAACGCTCCACCGAGGCCACGACCTCGATGCAGTCCAGGGTCGGGGGTGGCGGCAAGGAGGTGAGGGAGGAGTAGGGCGAGGAACTCTACGGTTAGATCAGATGAAGAACTATTTAGAAGTCATGAGACGACCACGTACCGGCTAACAGTGACCATGTATTTGCCGTCTCACTGAAGGCAAAGAAAAAATACAGCACTCAGCCTAGAGGATCACATTATTATCTTATACAAGAGAATAACGAGGTTCTTACCTGGAGCCACATACCCAACCGCATCTCCGAAATATAGAGCCAACGAGCTTGAGGGGCTTGAAGGAGTTAAGGAGCTTGAGGGAGTCGAGAAGCTTGAGGGAGCAGCACAAAACAGAGAAGCATGACACAAGAGGCTCGAGCTCAGCCAGGAGATATGAGGCAAGGACTTCAGACTTGACACACGAGTTTGCGTGGCGATTGCGGTCTTGGAGTAGTATCTTGCATGGTCAGAGGCCGAGAACACGAGGTGTCTTAATGATTGCATGTGGGATGGCACCGGCAGGGCCCGAGGAATGGCGAGAGCGAATGTGGCGATGGTGGGGGAAAGTAAAGATGGGGGAAAGAGACAAGAGGGATGCGACGTGGCATCAACCAACCATCCCGTGATGCATCAATCACGCCATTGATGGAGCGGAGTTTGAATGACTTATGGTAATTTCTCTTTCTCGCGCCCATAGCTTGCATTGTCCCTGGCGACTGTATCCTCGAATCTCGAAGCCCAACCTGCCCGTGCCTCCTCTGAGAATACAGCCTTGATTTACCTTCACCTCCCTGTCGCAAATATTCTGAATGTGCACCGATGCCCCTCTAAAATGTGCAACTCATCTTGTCTTCCTGCATGTGAAGAGCCGCTGCTTTAATTCTACTCAAAGAGGTACATATAAGAGGAATGCGGAAATTACTGGTGGGTGATCATTTTGTCAATGTACATATGTAGACTGTTATCGTGACCACGGAAAATGTAGCACTTTATAGTTCTTGCACAGAACAATGTAGTTCTTCATAGTTCTCGCGCAGAACAATATAGTACAACCTAGTTGGGGCAGGGAACTATGTTGCCTACATGGCACTATATAATGCCCTGCCAAGCTATGGCAGCTATGGCAGCTATATTGATCTACGTAATTAACAGGGCAACTACGGCCCGTGGACATTTTCCTGATGCAGTTTGAAACCAGAGTTCCAAAAGAGTTCTTTTACCATTCCGAGAGTGGTATGGGGTCATGTATGGCAAATTTTCGAAAATTGATGATTTGGCTCTTTGGAGTTGATTCTGACTATTAATCAGAAACTTTGAATGCTGCAGAGATACTTTGATTCATCTCAATCAATTCACAAAAAGATTTGGAGTTGTGTGAACTTTGAAACGGGTTGTAGAAATAAAATCGGAATTGTTCAATGGAGCTGTGGAGCATATCTGACAGAATTCGGACTAATTTCAACGTCGCGGGCAACCGCAAGCACCCGGGTTTTCTGCAAATCTCAAGTAGGGAAGGAGGGCGTACAATCTACAACGAAAATTTTAAATTCACTTCAAGACTGCCTCTTTCACTCCACCAATTCGGAGAGGTAAGCGTTCCGCCGCAAAATCGCGGAATATCGCAACTCGTCGGCCCCCGCCTGGGAAGCGTCCAATTCGGTGAGTAAGAACTTGATTGGTGGTGCCGATGAATCTAACAGTAAGGCGTTCTTAATAAGTGGATGGGCCCTCGTTGACGAGGAAGGGAACGAAATGGATTTGTACAGAAATATCATCAGGAAGGCTATCCCAGAGGCATAGTCGTTCTCCATACTCAACAGACGAGAGTTTGGCCGTATATCCGCCAGTTGTGTTTCGGTTGAGCCCTTGCCATAAATGCACCTTTCACCGCATTCTTACAGCTGTTTGAAAAGTTATTTTTATTTTCAAAAAAAAGTGCCTCTGCGGTAGAGTGCCTCTAACTAGTGCAAGTGCCTTTTGAAGCAGTTGCAAGTGTTTCTTGCGGTAGAGCTCTGGATGAGGTCTCTGCCGGAGAGACATGTGGCAACTGATCTTCAGTAACCATCATTTTGGTCTGTCTCTCTCTGCGGATCACCTCCGTACTCCATTTGGGGTGACTGTGGTAGAGCCTGCAGGTTGTGCTCTGCAGTACAGTCATAGTGCTCTAGCTCTCATGCTTCCTGCGTGTCTCTGAGTAGGAAAACAAGTCTATCTGTGCGGCGGAGCACTTCTCAACAGTGGGAAGTGGAATTCGATCCACTTGTCTCTACGGCACAGACGACTGGCTCCCAACATCGGAACTTGCTTGCAACTCTGCTGAACATTGATTGGTGGAAGAACAGATAGTGGGCTTTGCCGCGAAGCACGCTACCACGAGTTATAATGAAATATGGAACCCGCAAAATCGCCATTTTCATGGATTATGGATTTTTCGCTGTTTTGGGCTGGTTTAACTCAGTTTGCCGGTTTTTTGGCCGTTTTGCAGACTCAATAGAGAGTTTGCGGTAGCCACCGGCAGCCACCGGGTGACTTTTCCGGCATGCGGTGCCGCCTCCAGACAGACTTTTTTGCCTGAAAATGACGGGCATAATCAGGGCTAGCCATTGGCAGTGGGCGCGCCTCAGAAAATGGCTCTGGAGTTGTGCTGCCTTCCCAGGTCAATTTTTCTTCGTAGGGTGAACTATGCACTTTGGCCCCATCTCCGGAATAAACTTCAGGCTCGGTGAAGCCTTGGTGCCTAAACAGCAGGTGCTTTGGAGGGGCTCACGGCTGATGACATCATAAATCACTTTCCTTCTCATTGTTTGTGCATTAATACGGGCACCAGCGACCTCGCCAATTTTTCTAATGAATATTCACACTCACGGCCGCCATCTTCGCGAAAATTCTGGTGATCCGACCAAGATTGACAGGTCCACCTACCAAAAGTGTGACATATTTCTGGGCACATGAGACCATTCTTGACGCAGGTCATCAGCCTTCATCCAGTCGACAAGCCGTCTCCGGCCCCCTGGCTTCCACGCCAAAATCTAACCATTTGCCACACCATCACAGTAATCGCAGAGGAATAGTCGCCGAAGGGCAACCCATATGAGCCGAGAAGAATGATTTGTGTGTGACATCTAGGGATCGTCACCGTACCCGTCCAGGACGGTTGGACGGACGGACGGACGGACAACCGTCCCGTCTCGTCCCTGAGCTCCTGTCTCCCCAGCATGCCGTACCGTCGCCGGACGGCAGTGAGGATGGCCTTCCCGTCCACCGGAAGACGGAAGACGGACAGATGGGACGGACGATTCTAGCCGTAATTAAATTAAATTAATCTGCTGGCGGCATAGGTTTTATCGCTTCATCACATCACTGCCGCTGCAAAAAATTTCTCATTCATAGTGCCACTCTTCAACGTGCTCGCTCTAGTTGTTCTCCTCGCTCCACAGCTTGGTTGTGGCCTCCCCCCCCTCTCCTTATTCGAAAATCTCGGCGATATTATCTTATTGATCTATCACTTGCCTCTTTTGAGCATAATCTGTACGCTCACTTCAGACTCGGAAACACGGTAGCGTAACATGAATTAACTGTTTTCCAGGTCTTTCTTTTGTTCCGAGACACACGTGGCCATGGCCCATCACTTTTCTTCTCCAACGACTCGTCTTTCGTCATCGCGTCAAGGTTCGCCGAGTACGTCAACTCGTCGATGCTCTGGCTGGATATCAACTCGCTCGGGAACGCGTGAATGCCGACCTTCGTAGCCGGGGATATTTCAAGATCACTGTAGAAGGTCTGAATCAACCCGTCTCTGTCTGTGCGTATTAAATAAAATTTCCCCTCTGCATGAATCTTGCTCACAGTAGTAGGGGTCACATCGACGACGACTATGAGAGACGTTGGTGTTGCCCTCAGTCATCCCGATGTTGCGCCTTGATGCTCGTCAAGGCGCGTGTGAAGCTGGACAGACAGCGTGCCGTGGTTCAGGCCCAGCGAGTGCTCAAGAGGGCAAAGATGGATTTTATCGATTTGGCAGGCTCCGATTCAGACTGAGACTTATTCCGTACTTACTATTCTGCTATTTTCAATTATTTCCTTTCTATTCCTTGTACTTATTGCGTGTACTTACAATCAAACTCTAATAGCTGCTTTCTAAACATGTTTTGCCGAGTTCCGTCTGACCGTCCACCGTCGGACGGCCGGCCCGTCCACCGTCCCGTCCCGTCAAACGTGATACATGAGCTTCCACTACCGTACCGTCTCCGTACCGTCCACTGGACGGCCGTCTTTGGCACCGTCCGTCCGCCAGGACGGACGGTGACGATCCCTAGCACTGACATCACGCTATCCATGGAACCCTCCGTGTGACCGATCAGTCGTCGATGGCATTCTTTTGCCTGTGGCTACAATTCGCGTGCCAAATTGGTGAGATTGTGCTCCGTAGCTCACTTGAGTGTCCAGTATCTACGACTGAGCTCAGAACAAGCAAAATGATCAAAACGATCAAAAAGCGCTCGAAAGGAAAAAAAAAAAAAAAACGCGCCGCGCCCTAAGTTCTGCAAAGGGCTGTAAATTCCAATGAAGAGGGCCATTTTGACTGCCAGCGATATGAGAAACAAGAGGGTTCATCAGAAACGGCGGGTAGCTCATCAATTTCAAATTACAACACTAAGCGGACACACACTCTATATTCGCTTTTTGGAACCATGCTAACCCAGCCCTTTCGAATTTCCGGAGGCACACATTCGATATGGAACCAATTGATTGTAAGCATATCCTTTTCTGACCTTGTCTGTTATTCAAATACATTATACTTACCTTTGGTTTCGATGGGAGTCATGTAGCTCTTGTGGGTAGATCGATCCGCATGAAATACAGAGACCCGCGAACGATTAGAATGATTTCCAAGAAAAATATCCCGAAGGAACGTCGTGGGGCACCCGAGACACATGAAGGGGTCGGAGAAGTGCACGAGCATGTGGCGGGACATGTCTGCGAAGTTGTGTATTTCTTGAGAACAGCCGAGGAAGTTGCAGCGGATGCCGTGGCCGGAGGTCGTACAGCCCTTATCGAGGAGGTATTGGTAGTTCTCGGACATCGGCCCCCGCTAAAACAATAGCACCAATATCTGAGACATCTCGATGAATTTCAGAGCTCCACGAGTCCCGTTATTCTCCGACTGCAGGAGGTTGAATATCAGTATAATCAAGGGCGGATTACTCATATTTCATATTTGCTATCCTAACATTTTCCCTTCGCACGTTTATTCCTTCGTTGATCATGACCTCAGCCATCGCCTCCCACTTATCCTCTTCCGCCTGCCCCAGGTCCTCAACCGTAAGGACAACGGGCGTTGCCCGAATCAAATTCTGCTCGCCTATGACTTTGGTCACCAGCAGCGCGGCTCCAACATGCCCGTGGCGCTTCGCCAGGATATCGCTTTCTTTCATATGGTTATGGACCTCCATGGGGTTTTCTCCGAGTGCTTCGTCAAGCTTTTGTCTATCAAAGACTTCAATACTTTGATATTCAAACGCAGACAATGGTGGTGTGCCCGACTCTTCTCGCTTGCGTATGGTCAGAAGCACAAATTTGGTCGGAATGTTTTCGGGGTATTTATTGACGCCGAGTGCTGAGCAGAAGTGTCGATTGTTGTTAATAAAAGACAAAGAACATGGGATACCGTGAACGCATATCCAGGTGTACAAGAAAGAGCCGATGGCCTTTCGCCAGAGCGAGTACGTCTGTTCAAGAGCCACGCATTCCGAAAGCTCTGCCGCTCGTCGAGAAGCCTGTTCCAGGCAGAAGATCTTGTGCTCGGACCAGTGATTTCGTTGGCATTGTGCGCTCTGTATGAATCGGTAGGATGGTGTCCCAAAATAGGGTGCGATGATTGGTAGCTCACACAGTAGTATGTCGCTTTGCAACTGCCACAAAGGCGTAGTCGAACACCATTCTTTTCCGTATTCGAGCATGAGGGACCTCCACACAGGCGGGTGCCCGACATTTGGGGCCAAGTATGTCAGAGCTTGCAGGTGCCACGTAGCTAGCACGCCTCTCCACAATGACATTGCCTTAAAAGGCAATGAGTCGCACGTGGTGTTCAGTACGTTGACATCAATCACGTTCTCATCACGCGTTTTCCACGGGACCCAAACGAAAATTCTCAATGCGGCTAGGTTGAACGTTCGGAACAAGCCGCCTTCTCAGCATCACATGATATTCACGTGCTTCGCAGCCTCTCCGAGAATCACCGGCTCGCCGGTGCGGAGAGAGGGTTGCTCCGAACCTACAATGTGGCAGAGGAAGAGCTAAATTCATGAAAAAAAAATTGGGATCCACATCCAATACCAATCCAATACGCCATTATAGTGACTGCATCTTCAGGATGCTTTATACTGCGAAATGCAGACGAACCAGCAGTAAGTACTTAGTCGAAGCCCTCCTAACCTACAATTTCGTTCAAATCGGCAGTCACGCGTCACGCACCCCCTGTCGATCACGAACTTCGGTCGACGTCACGCGTCACTCGGGCCTCTGTCGAACCTCCAAGTGGTCACACAGGCCCCAAATTGCCTAAAAAAAAAAAAAAAGGCAAAAAAAGCAAAATTTTCGGTTCAAATGCCGAAATTTTTGAGGTGTCACACAAAAATTCGGCGACTGCCGAAATGTCGAATAGGTAAAATGGGTCACGCGTCACACCCCGTGTCGATCTGAACGAAATTCTCCAGTAGCTCCATTAACCCACAATCCCTTGTAACCCATAGAAATCTTGTGGAACCATGCTTGTCCCGCAGGGATACCCCTTACATCCGCTGTAACCCATAACCCATAGGTGTCTGGCCGAAAAACCCATAGGTTGTGAGCCAAATGGAGATCTCGGTGATCTCGGACATTAATGATTGACGTATTCTGTCAGAAAAAAATGTCGGAACCAAAACTCCCATGGCTCCCAGCCCGCTCAAGGCCTTGAAGCAGGGCTACAAGAAGCTCAAGAAGCAAGTTGGACGTCGAAAAAAAGCTCTAGAGGACCGCTTGGCCAATAAAGAGCGGATTCCGGACGATGATAGGGAATGGCTCGACAATGAAGCAAATCTGGTGGACGAGCAGCGGGTTTTGGAAGATCTCGAGGCCGCGTCGTAGACTCGTGACCAGTCTGCCTACGGCGTTCTTATAAGGCGAGCTTATTGCCGTAGGCAGACTGGTACTTCTCGGAGCTGTCAATTGGGATGAGGCGGAGTTTGAAGTTAAGTCTTGGCGTGAGTGGGCCGGTCCGGTCCTGATGACCAACCGATGACGCACATCCGCGTATCATTCAATTCTTCTCTAAATTCGACTCATATTTTATGGATCTTCTGAGTTAAAAGGGGGAAATTTGAGGAGACAGGTGTGTAGGGCCGGAACTCTCATCAATTACTCCTGCTTGAACGGAGAAGAAAGCTTCAAAATTGCGGTGTGTGAGAATACTTCGCGAATTTCAATACTTAGATTTCAAACTCCGCCTCAGCCCAATTGACAGCTCCGAGAAGTACCAGTCTGCCTACGGCAATAAGCTCGCCTTATAAGAACGCCGTAGGCAGACTGGTCACGAGTCTAGCCGCGTCGGACTATGAGCGTGGTGTATCGTGTTTGGACACGAAACAGAAGGCAGCTTGGGCCCGGATGAAGGAGCTTGCAGGGGGTGTGAAGGCATCTGTCGCTGTCTCGATGCCTACCACGAAGCGCAAGCGTGCGTGTCTTGACATGTCCGTGGTGTCTGTCTGTTAATCTCGACGTCCAGGTCCCGAAGAGAAGGTTGTCGTTCTGGAGGGGAAGCAGCCAGGCAAAAAAAAAGGCTGTCTTACCCGTGTTCACGAAGAAGGAGAATGCGACGCTCCAGCAGCGCATCGAGATCTTGGATTGGTTCCACCAGAATGGCAAAAACCAGTCCAGCACAGCCAAACACTTTGCACCACTGTACCCGAACCTCTGCATTAAGCAACCCCTCATCTCGGCGTGGGTGAAGGAAGAGTCGAAATGGCGCGTGGAATATCAAAGCCACGTTGGGTCTGCGGCCAAAGTCAAACGCATGCGGCAGACCCAAAACCCTGAGGTCTCGGAGATGCTTGACCTCTGGGCTGAGCAGGCAATGGCGCGCGATGTCATGCTTACTGGCGAGGTTTTGCGCCAGAAATGGACACAGTTCGCAGATCTTGTCGGCGTCCCGGAGGACGAGCGCCTGAACCTCAGTGATGGCTGGCTGGCCCGATTCAAGACGCGGAACGGCATGCGTGGGTACAAGCGCCATGGCGAGGCGGCGTCGGCAGATCCTGCGGCCGTGGAGGAAGAGAAGGACCGCATTCGGAACATTCTTAAGAAGCACGGGTACGCCGCAAAGGATATTTTTAATATGGATGAGACTGGCCTCTTCTATGCGTACGCCATTCTAAAATCTGGTTGCTTGTACCTTAACTTGACAATTTGTAGCTTTGCTCCAGACCGTGGCCTGTCAAACAAGAAAACCAGCGGCGTCAAGGGAAACAAGGTTCGATTGACGTACGCATTCACCGTCAATGCGGACGGTTCGGAGAAACTCGAGCCCTTCGTCATTGGGAAGGCGAAGCAGCCTCGATGCTTCATCGAGGCTGCTTCCTGCGAAGGCTTGCGCGGGACCTCGGTTTTCTTTACAGGAACAATGCAAAGGCGTGGATGACGACCATCCTCTATCAGGAGTGGATTACTCGATGGGACGATGAGCTGCGTGCCCGAGACCGCTATATTTTGCTTCTGCAGGACAACTTTTCCGCTCATGCTCCTCCCGACACGCTCACCAACATTTGTGTTGTCAACTTGTCGCCAAATCTGACAGCGCACGTCCAACCGCTGGATGCTGGGATCATTCGCTGCTTTAAAGCTCATTATAGATCCCGGTACATGCAGGCAGCAATCAACAACTATGACATGGGCGTCAGCCCCGCCCACATCTACGATATCAATCAGCTCGATGGGACTGCCTCATGGTTTGAAGTTTTCCTCTGGGGAGAACGAGGTCTTCTCGGATTGTCGAGTAGATTCGGATTGATCTTCTCCTTGATAATGAAAGTTTCCAGTAAGATCCTTGCAGTGAAGAGGGTCCCCTCTGTCAACTTGTCGTAAAATTCATCCGGCGAAATGAGGTTATGATCCTCGTCGCTATAGTCGCGTTGGATAGCTTTCGCATTTGTATGGTTAAAATAAGGCCCGCGGTTACGAGTACTTGTGTTTACACATGTTATCGTCCCTTTCAAGTCTCGAAGGAGCAAAAAAAATTGGTTTTTTTTCATTAGATACCGTTTTCGTTGAGGGAATTTTTAGTGGCTGTGTCTAGTCTTTTTAGTCCAGTGTTTGAATTCGCTTCACAAAAACCTAATGAAAATAGCGGCCGTGTCTTTGTTCCTATTTACTCGGGGAAAAAAAAAAATCACCGTTACTCGGTGAAAAATCATAACAAAAAACGCGAGCCCAGTGGCTTTCCTTCAAAACATTGCACAACTTGGAAAATTTCGCTATGCACTGGCCCAGGAAATGGAGGAAGGAAAGGTTCCGACCACTATCACATCTTTCTTCAAGTAGACACTGAATTGCTTCAATAAAATGATTTTTTATTCAATTTATGTGCTGTGGAATAACTGTCATATGGAATCGCCTATGGACCTTTCCCAATGGTATTCCATACGAGCTACTCTACTGTACATGGACGTGAGCCATTCACGGAACTCCTTCGAACGACCAGACATCCAGTTGGTATAGGGCTTTCTGACTCGGAGGCAAGCGAAGGTGAGCTTTAAACCCTTTCAAAATATGGGACGAGGATCTCGGTAACGAACTCCTTCATTATCTCGAAGTTGGACCAATATATGTGTCGGTACATGACGAAACAAACTTGCATCCGACGCCAGCAAGCTGGCGGTATCCTCGTGCATGGGAATCAGGTCAAGAGCGCGATGTCAAACCCTGATAGATCAATTGACTGCCCAGAAGTGTTCCATCGACACTGAGACATGTTTAAGGTTTGAATCGATCCCACAAGATATTCGCATTTTGAACCCCATGCCCCGGAATGGCATTTTAAATCACATGCTTCGTAATGCCATTTTGAACACTATTGAATGGTTTAATTTGTATTTCGAACCACATGCCCGGAAATGGCATTTTGAACACTATTGAATGGTTCAATTCGCATTTTGAACCACATGCCTCGAAATGCCATTTTGAATCACATGCTTTGTAATGGCATTTTGAACACTATTGAATGGTTTACAGGAGTTCCTGAAAATAATGGCAGTCACGTCTTTTTTTTTCCCGTGCTTCCCAAAAAGGAAATCGCTTTCAGCTCCTTTCTACATCCACCATGGTCAACCACCGCATCAGCTCTGATATCAAGACACGTGCTCTCGTGCTTTACGAAGCTGGATGGTCGAGCGAAGACATCTGTTATATATTCCACATTTCCCCATGCAGCTTGTACCGCTGGCGCGCAATCTTTGCGGAGTTCGGCACTGTCACCAAACCGCCATCTCATCTCCGCGGTCGTGAACGCCTCATTAGCTTGGCAGTCCTCAGTGCGGTGAAGGAGATCTTCTTCCATGATCCCTCTGTTATGCTGGACAAACTGGTCTGGTACCTGGCTATTCATCATGACATCACAATCTCGCAATCTGCAGTACAAGCGACTTTGGTCCGGGCAGGACTCACACGCAAAATGCTCCAAAAAATTGCAAGGAATGGAATGAAGCATCGAGGGACGACTTCAGAGGCTGTATTCAGGATCCCGAAACCTTTTCTGGGACCGAGATAGAATTTGTCACCGTCGACGAGTCGAGTAAAGATCGCGCACCCTCGCACGTCACTACGGGCGCTCGCCAATTGGACAGCCCGCAATCTATTCTCATCAGTTCGTGCGCAATGACCACTACACTCTGACTGCCGCAATGAGTACTCGGGGATATATTGCAACCTGTATCGTCGAGGGATCCATGGACGCATTTGAATTTTTTTTTGATTTCATTATGGAAGATGTGGTGTGTCCCTATCCCATCTTGATTCACATCCACCAACGACATTCAGATACCCGAAATGAACCCGAACCCAGACGTCCAAAGTGTACTCGTGCTCGACAATTGTCGGATCCATCACACGGATCTATTGCAGGAGGTACTCAATGAGAACGGTATGATTGGATACCTCTGATCCTCGTTACTGATACCAACATGCTTATAGACCTTATGATCCTCTTATTGCCTCCGTATTTGCCTGACTTGAACCCTATAGAGGAGTCCTTTTCGACTTGTGGCTATTCCAACTCTTTGCCTGTGCATATGCTGATCATCTCACAGGGAAAGCTTATCCACGTCGACACGGGGAGGAGATACATGATGCTGAAGATCCCATAGCCGCGTTGAATGAGTCGACTGCCTGTATCACGGCAGAAATGGTGGAGGGCTGGTTTAGACATGCAGGCTATATTTGGTGAGAGCTACACGTGGTACGATGTGCGACAATTGCGAAGAAATGTGAATGCGATACGACATTGATTACAAATGATGTGATGAGAACTTTTACGATGTCGAGTAACAAGTAAAGGGGAGGAGTAGCAAACCATATCAATCATGCATACCAGCTGCGAGGCCGCCTTGAACTTCATATTCGCGTTGTGGATCCGCCTTCAACTAAACACCGTGAAGCCCATGCTTTTGAGCTCCTTGTCGACAGCGGGGGTCGTTTGATCGCCAGGACGGAACCTTACCTCCTTCAGAGGTACGGCATCATCGTCCTCGAGGCCTTAGATGTCGCAGAAATGATCGACCATCACCTTATGGCGTTTGACGGGGACGGAGGCGCAGAGCGTGGATTTGCGGGAGGGTTTGAAAGAGGAGTAGAATGGGCAGTGGGACCATGCAGAGCTCCCGGATTCAACAACGCGCCAAGTCCTCCGCCGCCTAACAAGGTTGCCAAATGGATCTCGGAGAATGAAGCACCACCAAGAGCAGGGATCAATCCAGAAGGGGTTGCAGCGGGAGCAGGTACAGGTGCGGGAACGGGTGCGGGAACGGCAGGGATATTCTTGATACGCTGATTGGCATCGAAAAAATTTGAATTGGGTGGCTTTGTTTCGTCTACATCTACGGCCCCCCGAGCCTGTGTTGTGGGTAAGTACGAAGCAAGCTATGCAGTAGCCAATATACACTGGCCAATGCTGCTGCCCAAACACCGAGACGACTCGGAGTCGAATTGAGCTCGAAATAATAGAAGCCTGTCTTGCTGTCGAAATAAACACGCTGGTCGGATTCGGGGTTTACTCAAAAGACTAGACCCATATCTCGACCGTCCTACTCCTACTTGACCTCGTGTCCTTCACGACATCCCCTTGCTTTGGTATTGGTTTGTTACTGGTTTCAGATTGAGTTTTCTCTCGCGCTTTCGTATACAAATCTTGCTCACGATTTCGTCTTTGCTTTGCTATTGGTTTCTAATTGATTTTTTTCCTTACGCTACTTACCATACGTTCCCCTATTCCTGCACATCACCCTCACGAAAATCGACCTGAATTTTTTTTCACGCCGCCCGGATCTTTCCATCCTCGACACTCTTGCCCATAAATGTCCCATGTTACAGGACATCACCATCCGGGCCTCTCAAGCGGATATACGACAACTATCCCACTTCATTGCTAATCAGCGATGCGTCCAATCGCTGTCTTTTCCTAGCGTGGAATGGAAGGCTTTGCAGCGTCTTAGCCGTCTGGATTCTCTGAAATCCTTGAAGTTGGAGTTCCTCCCCTTCTTCGAATTTCCCTGGGTCCGAGGTCCAAGTCCAACCTTCGCCTTTCCCCGTCTCCGCGCTCTGGAGATCCGTGCCATACCGGTTGATGACGAGGCGACTAAATTCTTTCAACTGTGTCGGGATGTGCCCTTGATATCCCTCATAATGGATCTCCAATGCGCCGTAACAGTAGCAGAGCGCTTCCGTTTATTTAATGCTCTGTCCGCAGGCTGCTCCCACTCCAGTCTCACTTCTCTCTCGTTGGGCGGCGATCAGCGAATTGACGAGGAAGGCCCTGAAAGCTGCATCATCGCCGGCAACACGCTGCAGCTTCTCTTCGTTTTCGTAAATCTCACTTCCGTCTACATCCAGTCCCCGTCCGGATTCGACCTGGACAACGCCCTAATCTCGGATATGGCACGTGCATGGACCAGGATTGAATCCTTGGAGCTTTGGTCCAAAGAGCGTGTTCCGTGTCGCGTGACTTTGTGCTGCCTCCGTTCGTTCGCACAGCATTGTCCCCTTCTGGAATCCCTCGCAATGACCGTCGATGCTTCCGATGCGTCGATGGAGCTAGTCACCCTAAGCCAAACCTCTCAGGGGTCGTTATACACCATCCGTATGATGTATTCTCCCATCGCCACACCTGTCCCGGTGGCGCAATTCCTCTCCAACCTCTTCCCAGAATTGTGGGTAGTTCGCACTGAGCGCGACGACTCCAACGATGATGAAGAGGACGAAGACTCCGTTGAGGATATTCTTCACCACGGATGTTGGAAGGAGGTGGAATCTCTCCTTTTGCCTAATACAGAGGAAGATTCTGAGACGGAGAACGAATAAAGTGCCTTTTTTTTGTACATTTTTCCAAGATGATTTTTTGGTGCTCGCGTATACAGTCAGCCTAGGCTCTTGCAAGGATTCATGTTCAAATCCGCCGGGTAGTCATCACCTGGTGACGGGTCAAAGCGGGGGAACCCCGCCATGCCAAGGGTGATCGCAAATTGGTCGCAAGACCGATTAAAACCGAACATCCCGGCCGGCGGAACCCTGCGGTCCTCTGTCGAACCTCCAAGCTGTCACACAGGCGTCAAAACTGCCCGAGAACCGCAAAAAGACAAATCTTCATGAGAATGTCGAAATTTTGGGGGGTGTCACGCGAAAGTTCGGCTGCTGTCGAAATGTCGAACTGGTAAATTGGGTCACGTGTCACACCCCCTGTCGATTTGAATGAAAAACTCAGGTATGTACATCTTAACCTTCGCGGTGAACTCGCCAAGCAATGGCAAGCATGCTATCAGCGAAGGTAATGCGCTTTGTCCACTCCTGCATTGACTTTTTAAATGTTTGGGTCCTTGCCAGGCACCAAATGCGTCACCAAGTTCTCCTCGGCAACAACTACAACAAACTAGTAATGGACCTGAGCATCACCGATTCACAAAGCGTTACCGTGTGGCTGTGGGATTAGTCATCATTTGTTGTTTTCATTTGCGCGCTGCCGTCGAAGTGTAGGATCGGACTGGATTGGGGCTTAAAAATTGGGCCACTACCTCAGCTGTAAAATGCATCAGCTATTCCACAAAATGTTGGGAGGAATTTCGAAATTTCAAAGCTCTTCCCGAGATGTGCTCCAAGTCTGCTAACAATTCTGTAGTACTTGACAACAAGGCTGTTCCAGACAAATTCCTCCCACAAAACTGATGTTTAGACCCATACCTCAAACTTTTCCTCTCAAAGTTGATCCAGAGCGGGCACCTTATTGAGATAATTCTCGGCGTGCTTCCCATTTGATGCTTCAAAATGGTCACGTGCAGTGCCATTTCTCGATAGAATGGGTCAAAATTCATGTCCACTTCTTTCCACTGGATAGTCAGATAGGTCTAAAATTTCGACTGAACCATTCCCTCTGAATTTTCCGAATTTTTTCGGTCCCTGATGGGCCTACACTGAACAGCTGAAACCCACTGTGTTTTAGTTGGAGTAGTCGGCAGACAACCTAAGGGCCCACCCAATTTACCTATTCGACATGTCGACAGCGGCCGAGTTTTTGCGTGACACCTTCAAAGATTTCGACATTCTCACCAAAAATTTCGCCTTTTTTTGCAGTTTTCAGGCAGTTTTCAGACCAGCGTGACGGTTTGGAGGTTCGACAGAGGCTCGAGTGACACGTGACCGCGACCAAAATTCGTGATCGACAGGGGGTGCGTGACGCGTGACTGTCGATTTGAATGAAAAACCCCAGTAAACTTAAATTGTTTATTGCACACCAGAAGACACGAGAATATTCGATCTCGAGCCCAAACTTTACGACGGAGAGTTGAAGAAGGAGAAAGGTGCTTGGAGTCCGATCCTGATTGTGGTACGCAAACACTACTGTACAATTTCGTTCAAATCGGCAGTCACGCGTCACGCACCCCCCTGTCGATCACGAACTTTGGTCGAGGTCACGCGTCACTCGGGCCTCTGTCGAACCTCCAAGTGGTCACACAGGCCCCAAATTGCCTTAAAAAAAAAAAAAAAAAAGGCAAAAAAGACCAAAGTTTCGGTTCAAATGCCGAAATTTTCGAGGTGTCACGCAAAAATTCGGCGGCTGCCGAAATGTCGAATAGGGAAAATGGGTCACGCGTCACACCCCCTGTCGATTTGAATGAAATTGTCCAGTACTACTGTCCTGCCCCCTCCAGCGTTTCGCCAGCAGTTCCCTTTCGATCAAGAAAGCCCCAAGCCGCGCCCAGGAGTGCTTTGATGAGAGTCTTCCCCTCCAAACGACCATGCACAGTAGTGGTAGCATCGACAATATCCTATTTTCAAATCTTGTGAGAATTCAGAACACCACTCGGAAAAAAGGACACATGCATTTGGACCGAGGTCATCATCCAGCCTCTTGAGCCACAGAGTGGCTGCAGAATCATTCCCAATTTGAAGGAATTGTATCCCAATTTTCCTGACAGCATGCTTCTGGCAAATCCGACAGGTTGTTGTGGCATTCTCGCCGGAGTATACTTTTGCCGCTCGAATGATCGCCTGCTCTACGCGCTTTGGATGATCTGAAAGTCGTCTGTCAAGTTACTGTAAATATGAAAACTGCAAACCTACCGGATGCGCCATCGGAAATAACGATGAGTATGAAATCTTCTTCTTGTGGCAGCAGTCGTGACCACCAATGTTGATAAGGTAAGATTTGTTGTAGCTTTCTCCAAATCGGAGTTCCTCCCCATGGTTTCACTTTTTGGAAGAGTTCGGTAACCTCTCGAGCCGTCTAGGGTATTTTGTCTCATCCAAAAAATGCAACCACGGTGGTATCTGAGATCATCACCTGAATATTTTTCCGCCCATGATTTGAATTCAGAAAAATTATTTCAACACCACGGCCTGGATTATGCTTGGTGTACTCTTGAATCAGGTCGCGGACAGCATTCTCCGCCTTCCCAATGAGCACCTTGAATGACCGAGCTCGATATCTCTGAGGTACTACGCACCTCGTCCCAGCGTGATTGATCCCCGGGTGCATACTGATCGGGTCCCATGGAGCCCGAGTCGTCCACAAGGAGTTTGACCTTGAATTGTCCTAGACAAGCGACTGACCCCAGGCCGGAATCCGCCCCAGACGTTGGCTTTTCTTCATAGGGAGGTGCCGACATTGTATGAGTGCTGTGGTCGGTGTGGTGGGTATTTAAACTATACAAGGCGGTGCAAATCACGAAACCGGCTTCCATTTATTAAATTCTAGATCCTTATCGATAATGGAAGCGGACCTAACCCCCAAATAGACTCAGTGAGCATATTGCCATTGGCTGATCTATGGTTTCGCAATTTTGTCGAGTTTAAAGGGAGTTTACACAAGGCTAATCGTCGAGTATGCAAGATTACTCCGATTTCCTTTTACAACCCCCCTCACGCTCTTACCTCTATGGTTGTAATCCTCCTGTGGTTGTAAAAGAGTACGCTCCTCTCCACCCCACGGGTCCGAAGTGAGAGTCGCAGCAGTGAGCACTCCCATTTCCTCGCACTCATCCCGGCGAACTCACACTATCATCTCTAAGGTTGTAATCCCCCTGTGGTTGTAAAAGACTATGCTCCTCTCCACCCTTGTGGTCTGAGCAAGAGTCAAGCAGCGAATCACACTCCATTTCCTCAGCACCGACGCATCGCCTCAGCGCGGTTCTGAGCATACCTCTCCTGTGGTCTAAGCGAGAGTCCCAGCAGTGAGTCACACTCCCATTTCCTCGGCACCGACACATTGCCTAAGTGCGGTGCCGAGACGGCCAAATATCATATAAGTACTCCTTGGCAAGCAGTGGTCATCCCTTAGTTTTCTCCCACTGCCTTGCCAGGTGAGTCGTTCTCGTATTGGACAATGCTGCTCTTATTCATTCAACTACCTTGAACAGCGAAGCCATTTTTTTCTCGTTACCCACCCTACATACGATTTCGTTTCATACACGGACACTCATAGTTTACTCGTGCTCATGTAATTTCCATCCCTATAGTTCTACTTCGTAGCTACGCCATCCAGACACGGCATATAGACACTGGGCTGCTTCTCCCCCTGGGAGAGCAGTTGATTTGCTAAACATTCCTCCTTTCCCAAATATCGAAGCGGTGCTCGAGACAATTGGACAGTCATATGGTTAGAGCATTCTTTGATCACCTAGGGTCAAGTTATGTGGAGAAATCCGGCGCCAATTCGAGTGACTTTCCAGTCCACGGCTTCTTTGATTGATTGCAATGGAGCTCGGGAATCCGATTCATGTCTCCCAGCGACAAAAAGTTTTTCTGACGATATTTACATATGGTGCAGTTGATGAGCACCATTTACGTTGGTCTAGACGTCTTTGCATGATGTCGGAAAGTGTCACACAGCTCTCCGTTTGCGCTCATCGACGTCTGCGCATAATGCGTTGGTCTCGGTGGGCTACTTCAATGTTCTGGTTCTTTCTGCTGGGGACACTCTTAGCATTTTATAGGTCTAACTCCGTGTTTCTTGTATCCCTCACTAACTCTGAAATACGACTTGGCCTTCCTCTCGAGAGAAGCAATCTCGCTGAGCGGATGAAGGACCCAAACATTTTTACATGTCCCTGCGGGGCCTCGTATAGGAGCGAGTCACATTTTACTCGGCATCAAAACAATTGCGAGCACCTCCTCGACGCGTCTCATCGTGCTTGGGATGTCGCCGACTCGAGGCAAATAAAAGGCCCAAATTTAGCTCAACGCGATCTGCTTAGTAGCACAGGCGCTCGTGAACGCCTATCGATGGCACCGAACGCCTATTGATGGGCTCGATCACCTATTCCCTTCAACGAACGCCTATTCCGATACACGAATGACTATTTGTCCATTTATATGAATGCCTACTTCAAATATACTGTCTTTTCTGCCGTGGAAAGAGTAAGCGATTTCGCCATCGAACATAACCATAAACCTCGAGAGGCGCCAGCAGGAAATCCAGCAGTTGTGCAAATTTGATATAATGTCACAAATTTATGCATGTACCTGGTATACATCTGATAGTTTCAAGGACCTGAGCGGTGAATAGAGTTGGGACTCATAGACGTCCACAGAGTGAGGGATAATCAGCGAGATGATAGCAGCGGGAAAAGGGCAGTCAGTCGCATTCCGGGACGACTTGGCACGGCACCATTCACTCGCAGGGGGCCTGACAACGCTTGTCTTGATGCGAGCTCTAGATGTCCTGAGAGTATGAACATACACTGCGTTCCCACCCCCTGTAGACACACGTGCTTCGAGCTTATCTGATATGTGTTTACCTGTGTTTACATGCGGCGATCTTCGGCTAAATGGGATCTACGGAACGTAGCCGCATGTAAACACATATCAGATAAGCTCGAAGCACGTGTGTCGATGTGTGTCTACAGTAACTTAGCTTAAAATTCAATAGGATATTATAAGATTGAAACCCCTTGAGCACTGCACATTTGCGTCACCTAGCGAAAGCATAGCTCAGCCATCCATGGAGCCGTTTCTTGTACAACTTGATGGAGTCGACGGTCATGGTGAAATAGCAAGCCAACAGTATACGTGGTCGAGGTACGAGCGTTTATAGTTGATGCATCGACTGTTAGATCAAGGTGCGGACAGGGTACGCGTACCTTTACGCCATTTGGGTCTTCTTCTCGGATGGTATTACAGAGACAATCAATATGATGTAGCCATTGGCGCCTGTGCAGTGATGAGGGCGGGTCGCGACAAGGGATTGAGCATTCAAACCTACTAGAAACATTGCTCTGGCAGTGGTGCTCAGAAAATACCCGCAGACAACCCATTCACTCTCACATATTACAATAACCCCTGTGTCCATGTTTATCGGCGTAAAATGCGACGCAACAACTGGCGACCTAGTGAGTCCATTTCACTCCCAGTTCGGCAAACAGGTCTCCTACGTGACAATGGATGCGAATGCGTAGACTGAAACCACGAGAAGATTGGCAACCGTTGCGCGAAATCCTGTGTCAATTACCAACCAAAAAAGTGCTAAGAGTTGTTGTATACTGCGGAGATACGCCCTGTCCGGTTACTTTTTGTGATAACGAGTATATACTCGGTCACACCAAAAGTTTCCGCCGATCGGGAGAGCATCCATCGCGGCGGGGCGAATCTTCGCGGAGGGGGGGATGTTGATATGCTACACATGTGAGCTGCACATATGAACTTTCCAAGTGTGTGCTTAGAATCTGGTATGTCCACCCTCTGCATCAATCATAGCCTGCACAAGTCTTGGCATCTCATCAACATATTTCTGGACTTTTTCACCAAATCAACTCATCAACCTTGGTTCTGGCATTACGGCAGTGCCCAGATCGGCACCTCCACCAACGTGGGACCGCGTCACGCGGTGCCAGGCCTAGAGAACTGGGCGGCGCAATGGCACGCTGTCATTAGGGCATCAAACCGTCCGTAATACACCCACGGGGAGTCGATTTTTCAGAAACCACAAAACTATTTTGGGACAACCAACCGCGGAAGATATGGGTTAAGCTGTGCAGAAACTCCTGAAAATGCTTATAGTTGATGCAGCAATTTTATTGGGAGTGATTCGGCCGGTAAATGAGCCCAGGAGCCCGCGTGCAGAACTTTTTGTACGACAACTCATTCGATTGACTTCCCTGGGGCAATATAGCGAGCGGTGACGGCAATTCTGAAGCCCTGAGGCTCCTGAAACGGTTTGTCAGGTGGAGTATACTATATGTGTGGCAATGAGAGACTCACAACGGCGTGTCTATGACCACATTGGTGTCTTTGATCCAAGGTGATTGCATGCAAGATGCACTCACTGATAATGTTCCTGGACACCTGCACCTTCCATGACGAGAATATCACCCTACATTCAATGTCAGCTGCTCTGACTTATAACGAAGGGCAGCTTTGCGTGTTCACATGTTGAAGAACAAGAGATAAGTCGGATCGGTGCTGTCCTCCCTCAGGCTTCACGAGGGTTCTGAAGGCCATTGTGGCCGGAGAGCCTACGTAGGAGGCGTCAAAAATTGAGCCAGCGCTCCCTATCAGTGGAAGGGTTGCTGACCCAGCGACAATCCGGCAACAACGGGTCCCAAGCCTATCTCGTTGTCTGAGTGGAACTATGTAGAAGGTTTCGTTAGGATGCAGAAACTGAAACAATTGGTGTCCACAGCTTACGGCCATTGATTGCGCATCAAGATATGCGACACTGAAAATAACGTGCAATGTGTTGAAACGCGCATTGAATACATACATACCTAAGCACTTCATTAAAGATACAAGGCTGTCCAAGTGCGACTGCTACTCGACTTTCAATGAGGTGGTGGGCATCACCGACAGCGCTCGGGGCATCATTGAGGGGAATCGTTTGGCCACTGCCTGCAACATACTAATTCCACGTCAGAACAATTCTAGTGCAAATGTCTGTGTGTGTGGGAGGGGGAGGGTGTACGTGATACGCTTCCCCGCCTGATGCAATTACTCAGGGATCAGCCATGGACCGCCGATAGTGCCCAAGGACTTACTATTGTGCGAGAAAAAGTTCGAAAGAAAGGTCCCGTGCGCTGCGGACATAAATGGCGAATCAGAATGGGGGAGTCATAAGGTAGTCTGCTTGTCTCACTAGCATGCTAGAAATATTTTACCTCTGTGCCAAAAAAGAAGAAAGGCGAATGGACGAGCGCACACCTTCTTCAAGGGATATCTTCGCAATTTTAGCGAGCCATTAAATGCTTGGATCTGATAATTTTCCAATAGGTGGTTGGCCAGGTAGTTCAGACTGTCGCTGCCACGGATGTGGTGAATAGTACCGCTGGGGTTTGATCACTATAGGTTACGAGTACTTTACGTAGTAAAGTGATCGTTCTTTTCATAATCGAGA
This sequence comes from Mycena olivaceomarginata, assembly GCA_029378375.1. Classification (NCBI taxonomy): domain Eukaryota; kingdom Fungi; phylum Basidiomycota; class Agaricomycetes; order Agaricales; family Mycenaceae; genus Mycena; species Mycena olivaceomarginata. Next base: position 220,548 of record JARKIC010000053.1, read on the forward strand.
CCAGGTTTTTGAGTTCGCGAAACTTTATCAGTGCGTTTTGACGATGTAAAGAAATAGTGGCGGTGTTCATTAGCTTTTTGAAGTCTTTTTAAGCCCTCCATCTAATGAGTTTAGTGATAACGTAATCAATGGGGGTAGGGCTGGTTCGAATCTGCCGGTTCGAAGGGGCTTTTTTTCAAAAAAAATTGTTTCGTATCTTTTGCCAGGCATTGCCTGAATAAATACAAGATGTGCCTTCGCTACGCTCCGGCTGGGACCGCGAGGACGGAATTGCGATTGCTCGAAAGTCAAGCCTGGTTTTAGGGGCATTAGGGACATTGCGCAAAAGCCGCACGCGGGAATATCCTTTTTTTGCTCCGGAGCATCACTAGGACTCTCAAATAGGGAGTTTGTGCAAAAGCCGCATGGGCCGCATGCGGCTTTTGTGCATTGTGCAAAGCCGCATGCGGCACCATGCGGCTTTTGTTTTCCTATCAATGATGTATGTGATCCTTGCGTAGATGCCGTAGAGAGCTGTCAGTTATTGATCCGGCATCAGGCGGGTGGAGCAAGTGTGGGAAATGCCCTTTTTTTTGGCAGCATCATGGCCATAGCCGCACAGCGGCTGTGGAGAAGTCAAATAATGACGTCAAAATGATGCACATCATGGTCGGTAAGTGGTTCAATATACGGTATAGCACCTAATTCAGTAGTATTTCATCAAAATAAAAGTAGATACACTCATAAAACCCTCGATTTATCATGCGGCTTTGCACAATGCACAAAAGCCGCATGCGGCCCATGCGGCTTTTGCACAAACTCCCTAATAGCCTCTTTTGACCACCAGAGCAAAGAAGAAAAAAAGCCGCATGTGATGAGTTTGCGCACCAAAAAAGCCGCATGCAGCTTTGCGCAACGTGTCTATTTACCAAACTTCTGCATTATTTACAGTAAAATTGTGGCACCTTCAAGTCGAGTGACCCGTATCCAGAGGATATCGCTGAATGAATGGAGCTGCGTCGCTTACTTTGAAGTTTTTACACTGCGCCACATCGGAACTATCTCGGCGGCTTCAATTGCAAGTTTTGGAAATAAAATAACATAGGTATGCAACGGAGTATTACATTTATTTGGCCAACCGCCGCGAAGCATTAGAGTACATAGGGAGTGGACAGCCGCGAGGGGCCATTCATATAATTCAGAACAACATTTAAATTGTCTAGGCGACTCGCATTCATCATGAAATCTGCGGAACCGTTGAACTCAATGAGAATCGAAGAAAAGTTGCAGACAAACATACTGAGTACCGGCGCAGGCCAAAGGGAGTTGAAGGTTTGGCACCGGGTTGCAGTGCCGCCCTGAAGAGAGATCATAGAAGGGCGAATCAGATTCAGATGGGGGCGAGGGGCGACTACACACCTGGATACGTCAGTTCAATGCTTGGAATTCACTTATATCGATTGGTTGGCGCTGACCTAACAGACGATGTTGCGTGAGCACCGGAGATTCACCGCTCGACAAATTAAAGCCCAGCGCCTCTCGATATAAAATAGAACAGGCTGCGCTGCACATCAATAAACTAGCCGAACGATACGGGCGTCAAATCCGTATGAGTGAGGGGGGTATTTCGGGTCGGGTTCAGATGTCATATGGACGCGACGCGGGCAAGCCAAGGAATCTTGAGGTATTCAAAAACTGCTGGTATAAATGTGGTCATTCTCCGCCTGTACGCGGATTGAAACTAAATACTCATCAATGAACTCAGTTGGGCAGTGGGCGGATAAGTTGTATAAGGACGATGTTGCGCGCTGTAATGGGCTGCAGTGAAGGGGTTAGTTATAAACACAGCCAGCATTGAAAGCGAACTGCTCATCCCGTTCTTTGCGGAACTGCGAAGGACCGCATACGCGACAGTCGAAAGCCTGGGCCCCGTAAATACATCAATTTAACTTTCCCATGTGGCGACACGGCAATTTAACGGAACGAACCTCAATGGAATTACAGGAATGACCGGATGAGAAGGATTTAGCACTGGAGGATAAAAATCACCGCGGCACAGTAACGGAGTTCGACACAGCGGACGGGTTGGTTGCGGCGAAAATCTGCCAAAAAAGAATGAGTGAAAATGGTAGAACGGCGGGGAAACCCTTCCGGCTGACCTCGAGGACACGACGGAGCCCGCTTGAACGATTCAGAAGACCCAGAGCCCGGGGCTCGTTAGTGTTGGCGATGCCACTGCAGGGAGGAAGTCACATGAACGTGGGGAAGTAAGAGAGCCGCGAATCAAGGATAACCGGCAGTTCGAATTGGCGCAACTTTGGGGTGAGACTTCCGCAATTTGAAGAGGCTTGAATTTCGACTGGAATTGTGTGGATCTTGACGCCGGGAGTTTGATAGCATTGCCGGGGGAAGCAAGAGAGCTGCGAATCCAGGATAACGGGCAGTTCGAATTGAAATTACAGGTGTGTCTTTGGGGTGCGACTTGCGTAATTTGAAGAAGCTTGAATGTCGACTGTAGTTGTGCATCTTGACGCCGGGAGCTTGATAGCATTGCCACCGGATTAGCGCGCCTTCATTATTGTGCTCGAGTCGTGAGGGTACTCTTGAAGATCTTGAGGATGTTGAGGATTTTGAGGTGTTACTCAGCGAGGACAGTGGAACACCCGTAGCGACTAGACTGCAGCAAAGAGAGGTGGACGAGCTGGGGCAAAGGAGGGAGGACGGACGGAAAGGAGCGGGTCCAGCGAATCGGACAGCTGTTCTTTTGAGCGGCCTTTGAGTGCGCAGCAATTTAAAGATCCAGGCAAACCTTCGATGTCCAAATTTGAGGTTGATTTGGCGTAACCCCAAAACTTCCAGAGTAGTGCGATGTTCTGTAGCCACATGAACCGAACCTAGAACCCGTTCGAGTCTGAGCGCAACTCTAAGTTCAAGTATAAGTTGAATAACAGCGAAAGATCGCGGCGAGGTGGACAACGGGTGGAGTTTTCCGAAAGTATAAACCCCTCGAGGCATCCAGGCTAGTGGACTTCACTCGGCCCGCTTCGGCGGGTGGAGGCAAGGTGGAAGAAGAGAGGAAGATTAGCGCGGCATCAGTGGTGTCCAATCGTAGCGTAGGAAAAGCTGGAACAAAGGGGCGCCTTATGAGTGGGGCTTGAGGGCTGATCAGCAAGGTAGAATTGAGCAAGCGCCAGGGCGTCTAAACTATTCTGGATAGAGGAGGTCAGCTGGGATCGTGAAAGGGGTAATTTCGGCAGTACAAATAGACGTACTCTGATTCGAGGGATCTCGTTAATATACGAGTAATAACAAGACAGACCTCCGCTTCGCTCCGGCATGTGAAATGACGAGAATGAAATATATATATATATTGCATGTGTCCGTGGTGTATAGAATATCACTGCGAAAGGGGTGGATTAGCTTACATTTCTTGCCATTGGGTTGATTTTGGCATTGGCCACGGTAACTCAGCCCGACTCTGAAAATTTCAAAGTCGATTTCCTAGGGATAAGAAAGAGTGTTAGAAGTCTTGTCTTCAACCGAATAGCGAAGGACGAGAGGAACACTATACATGCCAGTAATTCAAGAATTTGTTCTCCAAAGAACCAATAGTAAACCTGCTGAGTCTAGTCGGCGTGATTAAATAATGTTGTATCGCGAGGTGCCAGCATGTAGTCGTCCGTCTAATTGTAGAACAATAAAGGCCGACAGTAGACTGGATATTCTGCATCGTACCAAATGCAGAGAAGTTTGCGTCGAAAAGCAGAGGAACCGAACGCGGGCATTGATTTGTCTAGCAGGTCACCGTCATGTCGCAAAATGAACCAATAAAAAGACCGTTGAATTTGTCGACCAGGAAAGTAGTAATCAGCCGACAAAGGGAGTCCGAACGGTGACAGAAGCGGAAACAGTTAGGAACATGGGCGAGCGGGAAAGGGATATTGATGACCGCAGCCCGCAGCCTCGGAGTGCATCTTAGGACTAGTTGTTTGAAAAAAACCTGATATTTATACCCGCTACAATCCCAGCTAGAGCAACCTTGAAGGCGAGAGCGAGAGGAGACGTAATTACAGTGTTGCAGCACGGAAATACTCCGGAATTAGTTGAGTGATTTGATCCAGATCAGAGGAAGGTGCCCAGCAGTAGACAGAAGTGTTAGAGAATCTGGGCCAGAATCAATCTGAGAAAGAATGTTGCAGGTGCAGTACTTTGAGGACGAGAGCAATAGCGCAAGATTTCCAGTCCGACGAAAGGCAATACAGCTGTTTTATATGTCGAGAATCTTCGGGCGGACTGCGTGGCCTCCCGGCACGATGACAATGGAGTCGGCTGCGCCGTAGGCGGCAGCGACTGCGGTAAACTGCGTCTTCTCTGCCAGTAGGTCAGCTGCTAGCAGACTGTTCTGGTTCAGACTGCGCGGGAGTCATTTGACGTTGAGAAATGAGGGTAGGACTTCAGGGCGGGAGGGAAGGAGATATTGAGGGGATAGGCCAGATGGGGATGAAATCAAAGAGATAGAAAGAATCTGAGGACGAGAAGAGAGGGAAACAGAATGGAGATAAACCTACATGGAAAAATTGCACCCCCGAGTGAGCATTGTAGGCATGGGGCCAAGGGAGGGGGGAAGGGAGGGGCAGGGCGAGGATGTCTGAGGATGTCAATCTATATCCACGCCACGGTGATTCGGCCGTGGTGAGAAAATCTTGCGGCGCAGTGAGAGAGTAATCGCGGCGCAGTGACAGACGTGCTGCAAGTGTACTGATTGGAGTTGGGTATCGGCAGCTGACGAATGGCGCGCCGGCAGGGGAGGAGAGGCAAAGTAACGGAGATAGTGCCACATGGGGCTATTGCACCGCCGAGCGAGCAAAATCTTGAAGAACGGTTAATAATATACCTTTGTCTTACACTGTGATGATTGCGTATTCCTTTGTACCATTTCCTGCCTTTGCCGCTTGATTCAGTCTGCACCATCACTAAATGTCAACAATCAATCGGCGATCACTGCCGGCGGATGTACCCGAAGTCTTGCGTGCGCAACACACGCACAGCCACCCATCTATATTTTGCTATCACGTTTGCTGGCCAGGGCCAAAAGGAAAACTTATGGTGCGGAACAAATGGAACAAGGAATGGTCAAGTGGCACACCTGCAAGTCTCATTGTTTTTTTCAGTCCATTCCTTGTAATGACAGCCCCCATTTTAGATAAAGTATTCTTTGGCAACTTTAGTTCGCATCCCATCCTATATATAGGTCTTATACTCGCTTTATTCGTGCTCAACGAAGCCACTACCTCGTTCCAATTTTGGTTCCTGGGTTATTGGTCCAGTCAATACTTGGATCACCCGGCATCCTCAGTCCCAGTTCCGTTGTACGCTCATCTCATATTTTGTGTCCAGTATCGCTTCAACTCATTCATCATTCATTCATTTGGCCATTTACAGCCTGTCAGGTCTTCTGCAGCCTGTCAGGTCTTCTGGCGATGGTGTTTATTTGGGCTGCAACAATAACATTAATTCGAATAAATAGTGCATGCTGTAAGGAGAAGTGGGCTGACTGTGATCCTGAAGAATAAGAAAAAAGCAAAGTACGAGTTATGCCGTGCGCAGTATCGGCCTCCCCCCAAGTAAAATTACGTGAGGAGTATTTGACGAAGGCGTACCGATTGTCTGGGAGGGCGAATGACTGGCAAAAGCCCCAACCGTTCGAATGAGAATATCTTTTCAAGGCCAGTTTCGTAATCCCTAGGTAGCTCAGCCATTTTCCAACTCGAATCCTTGGCCCAGACAAGCCTCACCAGAATCAGGCGCAAGAATGAAATCGCGGTCCCTGTACCCACGTGTGACAGGACCAACGAACTGCAAGGCAGCCGCTGTATGAACCCCGCCAAGGATTGGATGCGTATCCTGTGCGACATTCAGATTTTGGTCACGATCAAGATCTGTTCATACATGACAATGGAAACATTCATATTTTCCCCAATCAGCCCTGACGATCAGTCAGTACCTGGCGATGACGAAGGGACAAGAGTTGTCGGACCTTGAAGATGCACGTCCACACCGATGGCAATGCCATCCGCGCATCAACTGAAAACTTGCGGCAACGGCAACGGGAATGTGGTCTTCCGGGACAAGTCGCGCGTCGAAGTCCGATGGAAAGACCATCGATTTATATTCTAGTCCTTCAGGACGTGCACCAGTCCAGAACTGCGGGCAATCGGGGTTCAAGCACATCCACCCTGTCCTATAAATGTGCGGAGAGGGATTATCACATCCGCCGCAAAGGTGAGTGACCGGAGGTCGGGTGCATTTCACTGCAATTGGAGCACCTGATCTCAGCGATGAGATTGAATCTAGCATGGACTATCAGGGGATTTACTAAACGTAAGCCACCATGGCTCCCTCTGTTGACTCATTCAGCAGCTGATGCCCAGGAACATGAAAAAACGCGAACCTGTCCGGCGCACCACTGGAATGCGAACTTGTATCGAACAACTTTGGAGCCGCTGATATCATGTACTTCGGCTAAGTGAATGATTAGCTTCTCTATGCAGGGGAATATCGACCCGAACCCCAGGCAGAAAACGACAGTATAAAAACCTGTTGAAGTACCAGGGAGTATCAACACCGAAAGTCAAGCAAGATTAGCACAGAAACACGAACCAAGAACAGCTAAATAGATTTTCATGTCCTTTAGCTTGAGTGGAAATTTGGGGTATTTGTCGTCTACGAGAATGACCAAGGGGGTACCGGCGGAACAATTGTTGATTAGGGCTCGAACCGAGGGATGCCCGCCCTTCTGGTCCTCCACCGTCCCATCTGTGTGTGTCCCCCCGCCACTAGACCAGTGAGATTTATGACGATAGAATTCACAAAACTGCAGGCATACCCGTGGGATATGATGAATTTTCCCCCATGCAGGAAGCAGTCGCGTCTATATAAAAAAAATTGGCTTACCAGTACGTGAGAGTCTGGGACTTCAGAGATGGTGTATCCAAACACGATGGTGCAGTGACCAGACTTGTCTGCGTTCAGGAACAAAAATGTTACATCCAAATAAACTAGATATATCCGTAATAATCTTCAGCAGGGGATATTTCTATGTAGGCAAGATGGTGGTGAATTTTTTGGTGTTGCACTTCAGGGTGTGTAATTATTTATTCTGAGATCTGAGGGTGTGAATTTTTCTTGGTGACCTGCGTATATGTCTGAATGCATCACGACGTGCATTTTCATACTTGCATGGAACCTGTGTTTTTTTTACTGGCCGTGACAGAGGTGGTGAATTTCTTCGGGTAAAAGTGCAATAATTATGAAACAGTATTACCCCCATACTAATCGGACCAAAAGGCTGAAGACAGACACTAGTGAGATGTCGAAAATGAACTCAGGAGCACCAAAATGTGCAACAAGACTAAAGCCATATAAGGCGAAAGCCATCAGTTTGCGCAACGGAAAAAAGTCATTGGACGGCTCGAATGACTGCAGCGCAAACTCTCTAATGTCCCATGTATTCAGGCGCTAACCTGAGGCGAATGTGATGAGGCAGTTCCCTATTTACCACTTTTCAAGCCTAGTTCTCCAAGACAGTCATGTCCTATGACACCTTCGTCACAACCTCCCGCACAGCACCAGCTACTAATCCTGTTGCGGTTACGTCTTTTCTTTGCTATACTACGCTACGTGAAATATCTTCAGGTCAACACGGATAACAAGAGGCTGTGAACTCACTCACAGTTTACATCACGCATTTTGTGTCTGCCTCTTATAACTGCTAGTTGGATGCTCAGAAGCAGTGATATCAAGTGCCAATGAAAAGTCCGTGGCAATCCGTCTCTGCCCTCTGTTTGTTGCGTGGTTGCGACCTGAAGAACAATATTGTGCAAATGGGGAACAGAATCCTTTGAAGTGGTAAGAGATGTATGATTACTGCCCTCTACCGCCCTACTTTACCTTGTATCTCTTCCCCTGAATAATAGTGCTGTTTCCCCCGTGTGGGGCTGTGCCTCTCCAACGGAAATGCTGCTGGCCTGGCTAGAAGCGCGGGTGGTGTCGGATGGGGACCTAAAAGGCAGATCGGTGTCAGATGGGGTGGCGAAAAGCCGGTTGGCCAAGAAGCCAGATTGGGCACTGACTACTTATATATAAAGAAGCATAGGAACAATCAGAACAATGGGAAGCCGAGAGAAGAACAATAATATCAACAGTATCACTGATGTGTTGATGGCACTGTGGCCAGTGTTATGGCGGGCTGGCGTTCCTAGGATCCTGCTACTCGCTATCACCGAAAGTAACAGAAATTGGCGTACTTGGGGCCTTACTCCGAAGAATCACGAATCTAATCTCGACTGGAGAACAAGTAGAGCTTGAATAAATCAGGCAGATTCTGGCCTGATATAGTCATTGAACATTTCAACCAATGTAACTGAGTTACATTTCAGGGCTTTAAAATGCATTTTTAGTGGAACTTGTGGTTCTTCTGAATGGTTGAGGCGCAGTGCATCAATTTAATCGTGCAAATTGGATTCTCTAACACTGTGCACGCAGTTTTGCATCGACCTCAGTGGGGTCGGGTGGAATCGATAGCGGCAATTTTTCGATGTGCCACCGGGAACTTGGAAATTGGGCAAGCATTGACCGAGATATGTGTTCCTAGCCGAAATTATGGCTGTGAGCCCGGCGCATCAACTGAATCACGCAAATTGGATTTATTGACACTGCGCATTGCACTATGCTATTATTGACGATTCTACAATTCATTCATGGAAATCTCGCTCCGACTCGTCCCCATCCTAGCCCTCCAAGTCAACTCCAAGTCATCAAGTGTAATTTCTCCGCTCACATCCTCCTGAGTCCTCTGTACTTGCCTCGTCTATCGAAACTGCCCGGCCGATGGAAATTGTAGCGATTAAAGGGCGTCAGCGTTGTTGCTGATGTTTATAAGGACTGTCGGCGGGTCTCGGAATATTCCAAGGACCCCTCAGTAACACTTGATAGATGCACCCATTTTTAAGTGTCTGAGGAAATTTGTCTGCGTGGAAAGAGAGGCGAGATATTAGGGTGAGCAGTCTCCGGAACGCGGCCAGTTCTGCAAATTTCCTCCGACAGTTACAAATGAATCAATACTTTGAGCATATCCAGCGAAACTCCTGGGCCGAAATTCAACTTGAGTCACGGGCGCACTTGAAACAATGTCACATCTTGGGTCACGGGCGGGCCCGGGGTGGCTGTGAGCCCGACACATCAATTAAATTGGATTCCTTGACACTGTGCACGCAGTTGCGCATCAGTCGGGTCAGGTGGAATGGATAGTGGCCATTTTTCTGAGTCGATTTTCCACCGGGAACTAGGAAATTGGGCACCCACACAGAACATGTTTTGAAGATGTTATTTCCCTTCTTTGAGTTTGATAAATCGAGCCCTTGAGCCAACACGGCGCAATCATAAATGATCTCAATTATTTCGTTTGCCTCAGTCAATGCGGGGGGAATTCCGTTGTTCAAAATTGAATGGCAGGGTTTACGGTGGGAGAGAGAATAGAGGACTGTCATGGATGGGACGGCAACCTAGAGGGTGTCCCGCAAAGGCTTTTGTCATGCGGCATGGGGGAGGAATGCACTCTGAGTGTACTGAAATGTATAGATCAAGCTTGGATCAAGCATTCCCGCGGACCGGTAAGTGGGTCTAATAAGGGTGTTTCAGGAGATCGAGGTCACAGTCAGGTTACAACTCTTTGCAGAACTTAGGGCGCGGCCATTTTTTTTTTTTTTTTTTTTTTCCAGCCGTTTTGGGCAGAACAGCTGCTGCCGAGGTCTCGAGTTCGAACCAGGCGAGTCTCCATTTTTTTCGCTCCACGCAGTCGGCCTCGCGGCGAGCGCAAGCACCACGCAGTGGGCCCAGTAGCGAGCGCAAGGCTCCGTGCCAGCGGTCGGGGTCTGGGGTGGAATACCCCAGCCGTCTGGGCCGGCGCCCGAAACACCTCTTAATGATAGACTTAATGCAACTTCATTAGAGTGTACATATTTGCACTCAAAAAATCGTGAAATCCCAGAAAATGATAAGCGAGTTTCAAGAAATTGATGAAGTCGGAGACGCAGACGTCATTCCCGCGAAACCAACCACACTTACTTTTACACCGACCAGGACGTTCCCAGGTGGCTAGGATTCGAGAAATGCGCACTGTGAGACGAGCCGCGGACGACGCGTCAAAAATCCCGATGAGAAGAGAGTGAAACAAGGGTGCAGGAAGTGCCTGAAAGTAACTTCGTCCCAGAACGGTTGACATCTCAAAGAATTCACACAGTGGAGCTCGACTCTTTCAAAAAATCCTAAGCGGGTTTCATTGAAAAAAAAACGTCGATTTTGTGCGTTGCAAATACACGCTATTTATTCCTGTACCAACTATGTCTTGAAATTTTTGAGCTGCCCCACGCAAACCTACAAGAAAATTTACAACCATGTCGCGCAGATGCTCCACGCAGTGGGGCTCTGCCAAAGTCGACGGGAGTGACAATTTTCCTGTGGGTCAAGTGGGGCTGTGAAAAAATGAAGCTGAAAAATAAATAGCAATTGAGAAAAAAAGGCCAGCGCCAGCGAAAATGCAGCGCAGCGAAAAATGGTCCCACGCCGGTGGAAAATGCAGCGCCAGCGAAGAAGACAGGGGTCTGGGGGAAGCCTTTCCCCCTTGTTTCCCCCAGTGCGTAGTAACACGTGATGTCACGCGTGACAAAAGGTCGAGGCGCGAGTTTGGCCTCCTGTCGTCAGTGAATCGGAATAAGGTCGTCAAATGTAAGTATCTGAGCCTAGGAACGATCGCAATGGAGGAAGGATCGGGATTCCACGCGAGGCCTTGTAGTAGGTTGTCGGTGATAGAAATATGTTCACTGCTCATATTCAAACATGCTGAACTTTTCGAGCAGCGGAAGCCCTGAGGGTAGTCTCTTATAAACAGACAGTACAACAAAATTGAGTCTGAAGAGCATGCGAGTACAAAAACCGGAAGACGGAAAGTGACCACTACCTTGGAGGAAACTTCCTCGGTTAAGCCTAAGCCATGGACAACCGGAGAAGATACTCCTGATGAAGACACAGGCCAGAGCCATAGAGGTCGTGCCAAAGTTCATGCTTTGCAGTTTGGCCTTCGAACCGAGCTCCTGAATTGCAAGAACCCAAAGGAGTTCTGGGATTTTGTTCGCAAGCACACTGACCCACGGCCCAAAAAAAGCTAAAGTCAATGTGACTCAACTCTCGGCGGACTTTGAGGCTCGATTGAACTACCCAAAGGTGCCGCCGGCCTCTTTCAACTCGGATCAGCTCGCGTTCAATGCCAGGATGGCCAAGGAATTGCGCCCACCCCCGGATTTATCCCCTAGACTATTGTATACTCGGGACATAACCATAGAAGAGATCGCCTTCCACCTCACTCTGCTCCTACCCTCTCACTCACGCTGCGCGCCTGCTATCAACACTCTGTGATCTCGTTCCCCTGCTTTCCCTCCTGGCCGCCTCATTATTTCATTATTTTGGTCATATTCGCGCAGTATCCTCCGCAGACTCGCCCATCATGTCGACGCGGACTGAAACGTCAATTGAATACCAGTGTTCCTGGGACGGTGATGGGAGTTCCTGTACTTTGACACTGCCGCCCTCTACTTACGAGTGCACATCGCCCCTACTCTCGAGCTCGTAAACCGGAAAGGTGATGTTGACTTCTTTCCTGTCGCTCAAAGCTGAGAATTTTTGCGCCTGCCCACTTCAGTGCCAATTGCTTCGCGACTACTGTGTGTTCCATTGTAATCCTGAAGAAGCAAATAATCTAACTCCGTCGATTTCTAGCTAATTTAAGCATTCCCTTGCATCGATCCACGTTTCCCATCGATTAGCATTAAGACTTCTCGGACTCGTCATTTGGCCTTGCCTCTCTTGGATTTGCTGTACGGCGACGCCGCCTGCTGGCGGCCTGCAGGGTTCCTCATTTGCACAGCGTCGGGTCAGGTGGAATCGATCCTACTGTTACACAGCGAGGATAGATTTGCGCCGCTCCAAGCGCGTCCCGTACGAGCCCCTGGGCTGGTGGCGCAATGAGAAGGTTGAGTATGGGACGCAGTTTTGCATCGATCTGAATCGGGTCAGGTGGAATCGATAGCCGCAATTTTTCTGAGTCGATTTGCCACCGGGAACTCGGAAATTGGGCAAGTATTGACTGAGACATGGGTCAAACAGTGCTCCCAGCCGAAACGGGGCGCATCAATTGAATCGTGCAAAGTGGATTTTTTCACACTGGTGGCAAATCTCGATTGAGGGCTCCACAGGCAGGCTCAAGGCGGGTTTTCAAACTGCACATTTTTGCTGTATAGCCCTTCGAATTCTGAGCAAGACTGTCTATTCAGAACAATTTATTTTGCATTCCCCTTGGCCGTGCAGCCTGAGGAATTTATGCTCTCCCAGCCCAACACGGCATGCACTCGGCCATCAGAAACAAATACACTATGCACGCCACCGGAGGCGGAAACACAAAGCCCGGGAATTCCCGTGTGATGGCAAATCTCAATTTATCGCTCCACCATAAGGCTCAATGCGGGTTTTCAAACCGCGCATTTTTCTGGATAGCCCTTCGAATTCTGAGCAAGACTGTCTACTCGCTGACAAAAAAAGTAATTGTGCTTGGTGGTTCTCGGTATCCTGGGTACCGAATCACTCCAAACAACTTGTGGACTGAAAATATGAGTGAATAGAAGATATTTGGGTATGTTCAGATAATTCTAAAAATAGAAATTCTGGAGGTATAGTGCGTTTTTGCTCAGAATCTGAAACCGGCTTCTTTTTTAGGCAGTTTGAGTAAAATTTGATTGCACAGTCTGAAAGTACTCGTCGAGTAGTGCAGAATACCACTTCGAATCATATTAATACCTAGTGATTTGAGCTCACAATCGCCCTTAGAAGACGGCCAAAATAGGCAAGTTTGAGCAAAAATGGCAAAAATAGCACTTTTCTGAGGGCAATTGTGAGCTCAAATCACTAGGTATTAATATGATTGAAAGTGGTATTCTGCACTACTCGACGAGTAATTTCAGACTGTGCAATTAAAATTTACTCAAACTGCCTCAAAAAAAAACCGTTTCAGATTCTGAGCAAAAACGTGCTATACCTCCAGAATTTCCATTTTTAGAATTATCTGAACATACCCAAATATTTTCTATTCACTCATATTTTCAGTCCACAAGTTGTTTGGAGTGATTCGGTACCCAGGATACCGAGAATCACCACGCGCAATTACTTTTTTCGTTAGCGAGTATTCAGAACAATTTATTCTGCATTCCCCATACAGCCCGAGGAATTTAAGCTCTCCCAACCAACACGGCATGCACTCGGCCATCAGAAGGCAATGAGAGGGAAACATGGGGAAAAGAAGACGGGGCGAGAAGAAGGGCATAGAAGTGGGCGGGGGTAATTAGATGGATGCAGAAGGTGCTGTGGAACACCAGATAAGAAATCGGATGTGCGGTGTCGGTTTGTGACCCAATTTACATGTAATGCGAATTTTACTAGCAAGGGCACCTACCAGACGCACAAATAGAACTTGCATCCCGGCTGAGGCTCGGTGTGTGGGGGATCGCGACGGGCTCCTGTAAAGGAAGGTGAGTTCCTCAGAGGCTGGTTGGCGGGAGGGATGATGGCACGGGTATGGGGCAGCCGAGGGTTTCCGGAGTGGTATTGAGGCTGACAATGGCCATGGGGGCAGCGGCCACGGAGAGCGTCACTGGAGGAAGTAGAATCAGCATGAGATTCTCCAGAAGCGAGAAATGCGTACCTCGGCGTGTTGAAGGAGGAACCGGTGCATAGCAATGGAAATGAGAAGGAAGAGCAGAACAATAGAGGATGAGTTCGAGATTTATCGAATGCGGTGGTAAGTCTACTTGGAGGCTGAGTTGAAGCAGAGAAAAGAGCCGCACTTTAATAGTAGCACTCGTGAGAGGATTGTAACAAAGACTGGCCATTTTGGGTATTTTTGGCAGGGAATGGTTTTGCGTCGTCGGACCGGACGGAATAAGGCCCTCACAGCACCGCCTCCCTTTAGAATGAAGAGCTTCAAAGCCCTAGGCTCAATGATGAGGGTGGCAACGGGAAATCTGAAGGGGCAGTTTAGCTTAGAATTGCGCTGGCTATCACCTCCCAATCAAGCTTGAGAAAATAGGTTAGTTACGATGACTCACCACTCCTAAACGCATTCATTCATCAAGTGGGGACAGGCACCGCCCTTGATCGGATCGGCAGCTTTGTCCTTGTTTGTCCTCAATTGCTCCTGGTTCCAGTTTTCAAAACCTAAAGGCTTTTTTTATCTGTCCACTTTGGCTCCATGTGGAGAAGAGAAAGTTGGAAGCAAATCATCATTACAGCTGTTTGCTAACACGCGATTTTTTTTTCGCGTGTCACGTGCCCGAGGGAATGAGTCTCGGAGAATGCCGGAGGAGTGTCTGGGGTTAATTCAAGGCCTAAGATGCTTCGGGGAAAGAAACAGACCGGGGATTGAGAAATGCCGACACATGCCGACACATCGCTACACATTGGCATCTGTAAGTCTGGCACTTACTTACATTGATTGATGAAACCCGGTCCAATTATGACTAACCATCTTTGATGGATGATCCCAGTATTTAAACCTTTCCCATCAGTTGTACTTGTTTATCTTGTCTTTCACTTACACTACGACAATCTAGGTTACTATTTCTTTTAGACAGTTGATCCCTTGCAGTGGTGGTACAGTCGGCGCCGGCAATTCCCTCAACTATACAGTCTAGCGCGCACCTGTGAGAATATCTGGTCACAATTGTTGGATGCAGTCAAGAATGCTGTCACAGGTTCGTCAGCGGCGACCTCCACTGCTCGGTGTTGTCACCAGCAGCGGCGGGAGCAGTTTTACAATAAATTGACTCAGTTTCGTACTGATACCTGTTTGTGGGTGTAATCCTAAAATTTTACTGACAATAGGATGGTACGGATTGTCAGGAAATGATTCTTATCCGGAACGCCCCAGCCTCCAGACCGTGATAAAGATTGACATGTGTCAGCTGGTACAGCAGTAGATAGATATGACTTGGGATTAGGCCTCTTCGAGGCGGGTGCTGAACCTTTAGGTCAACGGGGGTCTACACTTTCACAAAATCCCCACTACACCAACTTTAGGTTCAAGTATTCACTTTTTAAGCCCTACCACTGCGGCTCGAGCCAATTTTTGATCGAACCTTCGTGGAGGAATTGGAACTCAATCCTATGTGTGAGTTATGCCATTGAACCAGGCTGGCTTCCTCCAACGGCTTGTTCCTCCTCCATTGAGCCAGATTCTCCTGGGCTTAAGCTAGATGAGTTTCAAGCCCTTAACGGAGTAGGCTTGAAGTTCGCTTATGTGACTTGCAATTCATTGAGCGTAAGTCTGGCTTAAGCCGCTTTATTTGTATTAGCAATACCATTGCAATAGCTCTATATTCTGTTATTACTTCGCTTAAGCCTGCTTAAGTGTAAGCCAGCTTGGTGAAAATTGGTCATCTTAACGGGTGGGGCTTAAGCCTAGTAGAGCTAGTGACAGATAAAGAAACTAACTCCCTTGCATGCATGCCCAGACATCATAATTTGTGACGCAAGGCACACTGAGACATTTTGGGAGTAAGGAATGGCACAAACAAATTACAAATGCAGTACTGGAAAAAAAAATGTAGCCGGAACGCGCAGCCTTGCCATTCGCGTACAACCCTACTGGCGAGACACATCAGGACTGCAGATCTTCCAATGAGCGTTCAGAAGTACTCGAGTTCGGGCTGAGACCAGACAACCCAAAATAAATAAAAAATATTGCACCCCGGATGGGTGCTCATGAAGTTCCCCATACTCCTGCATTTTGAAAAGCGTGACCCAGACACCAGGCCGCTTTATTCCAGCAAAACACAGGCTGCATTTCCAAAAGTGTGACCTGGACACCAAGCCTCATTTTTCCATGGAAGCTCTTCATTCCAAAAAGAGGCAGTAGAATTCATGCGCTCAAGAAGTGTTCTCGCTTCTGCTCCGCAGAATTCGAGATGCTCGCCTTGTAAGGGGCATGGTGATCCGAGCCTGTCATGCTCCTTACATCGCTCATATAATTCTGTGATCCCCGCCTTAGGATACTTACGACTACTTGACAACTGTTGCTTGTAGCACTGCCCTCCCCATGTACTTATAGTTCTTGGTTCGTTGGGGAGCCATTTGAATGCAGCTCTATTGTCTCAGGTCACCTGCCATTTGAACCAAGAGGTGAGCGATCCACAATCCGAAGATCACTCACCTCTTGGTTCAAATGGCAGGCATTGTGAAAAGCATGACCTGATGCAATAGAGATGCATTCAATTTCAAATGGTTACCATTTTGAAAGGCATGACCTGACGCCATAGAGCTGCATTCAAATGGCTGGCAATTTGAAAAGCATGACCTGGTCAAATGGCTGGCATTTTGAAAAGCATGACCTGGTGCAATAGAGGTGCATTCAAATGGCTGGCAATTTGAAAAGCATGACCTGACACAATAGAGGTGTATTCAAATAGCTGCCATTTTGCAAAGCGTGGCCTGGCGGGTGCATTCAAATGGCTGGCATTTTGAAAAGCATGACCTGGTGCAATGGAGGTGCATTCAAATGGCAGGCATTTTGAAAAGCATGACCAGATGCAATAGAGATGCATTCAATTTCAAATGGCTGGCATTTTGAAAAGCATGACCTGGCGCAATAGAGGTTGCATTCAAATGGCTGGCATTGAAATGACCTGGCACAATGGAGGTGCATTCAAATGGCTGGAATTTTGAAAAGCATGACCTGGTGCAATAGAGGTGCATTCAAATGGCTGGCAATTTGGAAAGCATGACCTGACACAATAGAGGTGCATTCAAATGGCTGGCATTTTGAAAAGCATGACCTGGCGAAATAGAGGTGCATTCAAATGGCAGGCATTTTGAAAAGCATAACCAGATGCAATAGAGATGCATTCAATTTCAAATGGCTACCATTTTGAAAAGCGTGACCTGGCACAATAGAGACGCATTCAATTTCAAATGGCTGGCATTTTGAAAAGCATGACCTGACACAATAGAGGTGCATTCAAATGGCTGGCATTTTGAAAAGCATGACCTGGTACAATAGAGGTGCATTCAAATGGCTGGCAATTTGAAAAGCATGGTGGTTCAAATTTTGGTTGAAATCACGGAAAATGTGAAATTTTTCGATTCAGTGATTTCATATCTGCTCATAGCCTTGTGATCGAAATAGCACTGTCTGTACGTGTAAAAATGTGGTTCCAATGCTGGAAAAATTGTAAAATCATCCTTTTCTTGAATTTCTGAATTCTTCCCCTGTTAAAGTGGTTTATTTCTCTTACAGTACCAAGTTGAATGTCCTACGGGGTGTGGAAAGCATCTGCTGTTTGACGAATCTTTTTGGGCTGTCACGCACACCGAGGTCCGTTGACAAATTGACGAAATGGAATTCTGGGTCATGTGTCACACCCCTTGACGAATTGATTGTAAGACTACAGTATACTGGGATGATTGCCGACTTGCCGTCTTGCAGATCCTCAACAATTAGCACAGCTGGACCAAATGATGGATGAGGATGAACCATTGATAGAGTCAGGTCCTCAGGACGATGAAGGGTAAATTTTTACTTGGTTTTCCGACGAGGAATTTGTAGGTGATTCCGACAGAGATGAATGGTAGTTTGAGTCTGATTTGAATGTCTCCAATAATTGCATTATCACCCTATTTATAAGATTACGTGTGTCCGGTACATTTGGACCTGAGGTGCAATTTTTCAGACCTAATATATTATCAAATTTCGAAATTGTATGACCGAAAGGAAATGGAATACTGTAGGTGCTTTTCGGCAGAATATGGCAATTCTTTGGCAGATTCTTTCTCTGAAATTTGAAGGGGAACACGCCTCAACATGGGCAACCAAAAAATATCAGCTACTGCACTGTTGGTGGTGTGAAAATGGACATCCAAATCAATTTTTGATCAAGGTGGCGATTGTTTCCTTCTTTTTATTTATTCATGGAGCCTTTAGAAAGCACATAAACCCCTTAAATTTTGCATAACATATTTGATATCAGAGGTTCCACCTCAGGTCCAAATGCGTAAATCTACGCCAAATCAAGCATAGATTGATGAATTGACCACAGGAATGCGAAAATTTTGAGACAGAAACTCGCAAAACCAAATTTCCGGTTACTTTTGGTCACAGCAAGTAGCGGAAGCGTGGAGAACATCTCAGGCGTTGAAAACCTGCGAGCGAGCCCAACGGCTGCGGAGATGGTGGGCGTCGCGAGCAGAAAAGACGAGTCACGACGTGACCTGATCACGGGAGGTGACGGGACGTTCCTCCGTGGCTCCCCGTCTTCCTTGTCTTCCACTCAGGCTGACTCACAAGCTCATCTTGCCTGACTACCATGGACTCGTTTGGGCTCATTCATGGGCCGAATCACCCCAAATAAAATTGTACCATGAACAATGAATGCTTTCAGAGATTTATGGACAGTTATACATTAGTCTCTTATAAACAGATGCTATAACAATACTGACCTCGTACCTCGGTTTGTTATATACATCCTCCAAATTTGCGACTAAGAAATTGTGGTAGAAAATAAGATTCACTGGAAGATGAGTTCGTACTTTTAGTCAGGATGGCCGCCTTTCCGCGTTGGCGTGGATTAGGTCACTATCTATGTTCGCCATATCGGAAATACACGGCAGAGGGAAGCGTCGCTGATGTTGGATTCGGCCTGGTGGGAGGAAGCCAGTCTGTCGCTAAATTGAAAGAACGGCAAGGTGTGCCGGGATCAGCGGCGACGGAGGAATGAGTACCACAAAAGGGAACCCGGACTTGATTGATTGATTTACAGCCATTGAGGACTTGACTTGCTTGAACGCGATGCGGCTTGCGGTAATTCGATTCAAAACCGACGCAGGCAACGAGAAACAGAGATAAGGAATTTCTGAAATCTTGAAATCTTCAAGTCTAAGGTGCTTTGCGGGTTGAGGACTTGACTTGCTTGAACGCGATGCGGCTTGCGGTAATTCGATTCAAAACCGACGCAGGCAACGAGAAACAGAGATAAGGAGTTTCTGAAATCTTGAAATCTTCAAGTCTAAGGTGCTTTGAGGGTGCGTCAGAGCCGTCCGTGAGTTCAGTAGTACGGCATTTGTGGGTGGCGTGTGACTTGCGAGGGAGGTGAGATGTGAAGGGTGAGAGGCCAGTGGACAGTTAAAGGGAGTGGTCACAACGTTCGTTTTGCACAGCCCTACCCGTCATGTTCCCGAATGCGCTGTATTGTCACTGGAATGCCCAGTATCAGAATTGCAGACGTATAACATACCAACATCTGGACGGATGGCTTCACTTTCGCATCCAAAAGTCTTGCGATTCATCATCCCGAGAACCCTATCTGGTTGGATGAAAAAAAATAAACTCTCCACTCTTGTTGTAAAATGCCTGATTAGTGAAAAACATGCTTAACCCCGCACTTTACCACTCCCCTGTACGTATACAGACGCGCTCGGGGCTACCCTCAGTATTATTAGATCTGGGCGACAGACGACACTCGATCACTATGGAGTTTCCCTAGGTTGACGATCGGTCTACGGTAGGTTGATGGTAACCTAGTGTAGGTCGGTGGTGATTTTTGTATCCTGCTGTAGTTTAATACATTTTGGACCGTGGGACTTGACATTCTGCAAACGATTTCAATTCCAATAAAGCCCCAGGAACATTTTCTAATCCACGCCTCTCCGGAATGGATACCCTGATCACTGGGAATATTTACAACCATTCAGATCCCGCGCGGAGGCATTATTGTACTTTTCAGAGCGCAATTACTGGGTTACATTTTGAAACCCGTGACCCTATTTATTGCCTTTTCAATGGTCCACATTGTGAACCACCTGAGCTGTATTTATCGGGGGCTCTTTTTTTCCATCTAGAAGGGACCGGTTGCAGTCGAACGACACCGAATGTTGTCCTCCGAGTACTAGGTCCAGAATCAACTTCGATTGCCCAGAGGCGCGCGACGGCACGAATACCTCCCTTCCACGGAAAACACCCACCACTGGCTCAGGAGGCCTTTCCTACAGCTTAAGCGTTCGGATCAGGTGGATTGAACATTTGCCAGGATTAAGAGCCTATATTAGTCACAAACGAGGTGTTAAGAAGGAGAGTATGGATCCGTAGCATTGTGGGTCCGTATTTACTGACTAAACAAGAGGCTGACACTTAGTTTACTACAGTAGCTACTCACCCTGTTCTGCATTGGACGTGACTGATATTGAAGTTGCTTTAGTTGAGCTGAGCTAAGCTGAGCTGAGGTTGCTGAACGGATTTGATACATCTCTTTATAATAATTTTAGAGAGATTCGTCAGCTATCTGCCAGGAAATGTGCGGCGACTTGTAAGTAAGTTAATTTGATGGAGAAGTGATGTGAGGTGATTGTGTGGTACAGCGGCACAGGTTCCGATTTATGCCGGGCAGGGGCTGGTCCTGGGAGCCGGCTTCACGGATCATGGCGGCATTAAAATATCATCACGCCGATGGACAGATGAGATGAATCAAAGTGGAAGTCAAGGGTGAGAAAAATTACACATTGGCACACAATCGATAAACACCGGTTAATCGACGGGCGGAGTTCAAAATGGCTTCGGACAGGCGTAATTTTATAAAAGAGAGAAGAGAAGAGACAAGTAAGGAGAAATTGGAATGGTGACGGCTAGCTGCCGTGACCAGGGAAACTTTAACGGTGAGAGAAGCGAAGTTTGGAGTTGTATACACTTTTATAGGCGCTCGCGCGCTTGAGGTTGATCATGGGGCCAAAAGCCCCGAGGAAGCGCCGTTTATTAAGCGCTTCCAAAGGTTTGGACCCAGCGCTTCCAAAGCGTCGGTCTCGATCTCCCAAAAGCGGAGTTTAAAAGGCTTCAGACAGACATGGATTAACCGTTCTTTAACGAAATGCGTCGCGATTCTTTGGATGTGTTTGCCCTTTCTCCATTTGTCCGAATTCCCTTTTGTCTTGCTTTCGTCTCAGTCCGCTCTCATTCTGAAACTTATCTTTCCCTTCCGGATTTCCATTCAAATGTAACCGCATTAGACCAACTGCGAACTGCGCCTACCTCACCGCAAAATGACAGTGCACAGCACCGGAAATTTTGCCCGCAGCAGTATGGCAGAGCTATCCCTTATCGTGGAGATCTCAAAACAATTATCGGGCCTGCAAGCTAAATTTGGGTTAATATTCACTGACCGGATCATCCAACTGTACCTCAGCTGATCAGCTCGCAGTGGTCCGCAGAAGGACCCAGTTTCTCGCAGCAAAATCCCGGCTGTGCCGCAGTTCCCTTCACGTAGTAGCCCGCAATTTTTCCGCGCATAAAATGCCAGTGACCCCGTCTTTCTACCCCCATCTTTCTCACCTGCAAATCACGCCACGCTCGGTCTGGATTGCTCTTCTACTGTGTACTGCCAGTGGTCATCAAAACTGACCTTCTCAGACCTCAATTCACCGCTCTCGAATTATCTCCTCAATGTGTTGAACTGCGGACTGCTCGTGATTGTCAATACGAATTCCATACCCCCTCAATCCTCCTCAACTCGCTATCCATTTCTGATTTCAACACAGACCACTCCTGGTCCCCTCAATATGAATTCATGCGGAGATCTTCCTATTTCGGACGAGACTGGCTTGAGTTTCGAAAATGCACAAAATATTATTTTGACTCTGAGCTGAGTTAACGACGAATTTTACGATTGACTCGGAGGCCGCCGCCTCTCAATGCTGCGGAACGAAGCGGTACAAAGTGCGGGATGCGCCTGCTAACCCTGGCATATTCCTGCGCCCGTAAATCCTGTTCCCTACGCTGCTCCTTCCTCGTCAGTGGTCCAAACTGGGGTGAATTTTGTGGCTGGAAGCGGAGTTTGGCGCCCTTGGGCACGCCTGAGGTTACAAAATAGGCGCGGCTTTTGAAGATCTTCTTGGCCGCTTTCTTGGCAGCATCGCGCGCAACCAGCTCCGCATGCTCGCGGTCGTGTTCATGCATGCGTTCATGATGATGCTCGAGAGGAGAGTTGGGAGGACAATAGAACTTGAGCCAGTCCTCAAGTGTGGGCCCAGGGAGAGCGCCGTCGAGGTGCATGGCTTCTGTGATACCTTGAATACAAAAGGTCATTAAAGCGAAAGGCTGTTACTGACCTCGTTTCAGAGCCTTGTCTTTACGTGGAGTGAAGCGAGCAGCAATATTATTCCAAGTGCTCAACTCAAGGTCTATAGGTTCTGAGCTGGCCTCAGCACACACAATATGACACAAAGCTATATGAGACGCACCCTGCTTCACGAGCATGTTTTCAACGGGGTTCACCGCAGCGCCGCCAGTCATGGAAGTGCGAGAGAGACAAGGTAAGATAAATCAAAAAGAGAGCGATTAGCCCCGGCAATAATTGGACTGAGTATTCTTAGTGATCATCAACGAATCAAAACACGCATCCATTGCGCATGTGGTACAGTGACTTGTTGCGTAAAAAGCCACAAAAGCCTTTTTGTGCAAAAAGTGTCACCAGTTTCGCAATTTTGAAAGACTGGAAACCACGGCCGGATTTGTGACTGCGACACGTGCCTGTGACGCACCGTGGACAACCTGCAGGTTGTCCACGGTGCGTCACACACGCATGACCTTGTGACAAGAAATTTTTGACATGTTCCACGCCTACGAAAATTTGCAATGGTTGAGGGGTGTTCAGCTAGTTAAGTGGAAACGGAACGGCTTGCTGCTCCCGGAAGAGGGAGTGTCAGAAATTGAGGACATGTTGGTGGGTGCGAAGAGAGGTGATGGGATCACATCCTCGGAACGCTCCGAATTGAGGCGCTCTGGGCGCTAAATGAGCTCAAGCCGTCGAGCAAGCAACCTCAGCGATCAGGGAGTCAGAAGTGATCCGCGCGACATGCGGGGTGAATAGAAGCTAAATAGACTTGGGGATCAAGAATGAAATGAGTTTTGGCATGAATGTGTAGCAGAACGGCAAGAAAGGTGGCGATTTGCTTGGGTACTATAGGCTATCCGAGCAGTCCAACCCACATTTGAAAATTTTACAGTGAAATGTAGGCTTAAAATGACGAAAGAGTTATATCTAGACTTTATAATTACCGGATGTCAGAGAACATCAGGAAAGTCGCTCATTACCGCTAGGGAATATAGGGCATCTGAGCGGCAGAACATAGGTTTGATACCTTGAAAAGATGTGGAAGGCCTAATTCTTTTTTTACATTGGTTTGGGTGTCCATTGAATTTGTTCACTTGCATTGCTATACTATCAGCGTTCACAACGACCTTGGAGGGAATGAAACTCGTTAGGTGCATTTGGTCACTAACCGTGAAAAAGCATACCCTGGTAGTAGAATAAATTGCCAATAGCCCAATCTTTGCATCTGGAATAAATATCAGTAACAGCCAAACATGTCCATGGTAGGTCTGACGGTTTCTCGCACTCGACAAGCTCAGGGCAGGTGAAACACCATTTACTGCATTCGGTCACTAACCGAGAAAAAGGATGCGCTCATACCAGTATGATGTGTCAATGGCGCAATTTGCATATCCAGAGTGAGTATTAGTACCAACCAAACATTCCCGGGGTATTTATTAAAGTTCCTCGCCCTCCACAAACCCTGGGTAGGTCGACCACCATTTACTGCATTCGGTCACTATGTAACTGAAAGAAAGTATGTGTTCTTACTCAAATAAGCCGTCAATGGCGGAATAACGATATCCAGGGTGAGTGAAATGATCAGCCGAATAAACCTTTGCGTTCAGACTTTTGTCTGGTGAGATAATGGAGCAAAGGCGACGAGAATTTTGGGGAGAGGACGAGAGGCCGTGATGGCATCACGCGACTGACATCATCTCCGCAGTGTCCTTCTCTTCCTAAAACACCGACATTGATTTTTGACTGTGGCTTGTGGCCCACGGCAACTCAAATCCATGGGACCCAAACTCAAACAGCCTAAAGAACCATCTGGCAGAACCGTGTGCGTGCGATTTAATCACAGAACATACGAAGCTGAGCCTGAGCGATACTTAGATCCTCAGAGAAGGCGGCGCGAAAGCGGGAAATTGCGGCTCGATACCGTTCGTGAGTCCTGTTCTGCCATGGAAGACTACTATGTCTAGACCACATATCAGAAGACCGGAGATACGCGAGAAGCAAAGGCTTCGCATGGCCGATAAACGGTGCATTCTTTCGTTTTATTTGTGACCTTTCCACTCACAGTCAATAGTGCGGCCGCCAAGGCCCGGCGCCGCCAGTGGGATCCTCCCAAGATCACGAAGGCTACAAAACAATCAGATCGTTGCTCCACCGCTTCGCCCTCGCCATCTGCTTTGCCGTCTCCATCACCGCCGTCTCCATCACTGCCGCCTGCCTCGGTACTGGGGGAGGCAAGCGCTGAGACCGCTTTCCTAACGCCAGCGGAACATTTTGCTTTGAATGTACTCGCTGGGATGGCTCAGGCTAGGGACAACGTCGAGCCTGACATGGTTTCTACAACAACAATACAATTCAGGTATGTGCTTTTTGGGACTTTGCTTCCGGTTTCACAATAGTGATATAGTGCCCCTGTGGATCCCCGCGACTGTGCCGATATCTCCCTGAGGTGGTTGTATCCGTCTTTGTCCGTAGTCACATCTGATTGTCCTCAGAGCCGAATCACTGTCTCACGAATCCTCCGCGTTGGGTGTTCAAGACGAACCGATAGAACATCCGACGGAACAGCGTTATCATTGGCTGAGCAAGCCATTCCCCCGTTACCTCGCACCGGAGACTGCACTGCAAAAGAGGATGCGATTGGAGCTCGGGAAATTTGGCCCCCTAACCCCGGTGCAATCGGCGCAGTTCGAGGCTTACCGACTGGGCCCCCACGCCAGCAGCACATGGGCACACAAAAGGAAAACTCTCCGGGTGAAACCGAAGACCGGGCCGCTGTTGAGCCGATCTCGCTGGGAAAGTATTTGTTCTTGGAGGGAGGGTCATCAGGAATACGATACGGACTGGGACGAGGAGCCGCAGCAGAATTTGGGTGTAGTAGGGGATGTATTGGACTGAGGAGTTCCGTTCTCCTAGCATCAATATCATCTTTGCTTTCGTTTCAATTTGTGTTGATCCTCACATGCTGTAATGTTGTTCGCTTGTCAATGTCGCGATGTTAACAGAAGTTGCGCATCATTCAAGGCCCTCAGCTTATCATCAATTTAGTGGCTGATTTTTCAACTCAAATCGGAAGAACGAAAGGCATGGATTAAGGCAGGAATGACATGAACAAATTATAACTACACGCCCGACATTGAAAGAGCGAGGCACGAAGAAACCTGCAAGGAGGGTTGAAAAAAAAGAATATATCATGTGTAGCGACATACCACATTGCATCAGTCGGAAGGGATCTCCTCCGACATGAGGCGCACCTTGCCAGTATCATACATCTGGCGGTAGTGCGCCAGGGCAGATACACGACCAAGCACCTTGCGGCAAGACCCCCTGGGAACGCCGCGCACCTCGTCTTCAGCGTCTGCACTGCAAAGCCGGCAAATCAGATTAATCTGAGACGAAAAATAAATCAAAGAGAAACCCACGAGGCGGCATACAGGCCAGGTCGGCGTCCAACACAACAACATACCACATTTGATTATCCCCCTGGCCAGTGGGAACGCTGGCAGCAATTTCATCGGGCGTCGGGGCAATGTGTTCATAAAAAGCAGGCGTAGGCGCTACGAGAATATCAGGAAATGATTAGAAGGAAACGGGAGCACATACAACGTAGTTCGTCGACAGCAGCGTCGACGTGGGCACGGACAACACGAGGGATCTTTGCTGAATGCACATCAGTAGTATTTCAGCAACAAACTAGAAATGCGCACCATTGATGTCAATGCACTGACGGGCTATGTCCAACGCGGACCTGGACATCTCTTTATCTGCAACACTGTCAACACAAACCAGAACAAGATAGAAAATGCGACTCACCATGAACATCAATGCAGCGCTCACTGAAGTCGACAGCAAGCATGGACATTGCTGTGACTTGAGAGATCAATGCCTCCAGCTGTTGCTCAGGGCTGGTAGCGGTGGGTACGGGGGCAGAAGCGACGTTGGCCATTGGAACCAGTGGGAGAGAATAGAGAGGGACAAACGGATAGATGATGGAAAGATAAACGAATGGGCGAGTGGAACCACGAGGGTGATCTGGAGACGGAAGCCCTGCCGGAGCACATGTGAGCCGATTGATGAAGGCGTCATGCAACCAGGGAAGATCAAGGACTCGGATTGGATTACTCGTTTGGGCGACTTTGTAGAAAATAAAATCGGCCGAATCGGGAATTTGGAGTTTGCAGAAATCATCAAGGTTACAGTTTGAGGGTAAATAGCGAGCGGAACGAGTGGAGACTAAGCTGAAGATTAGTTACTAAAAGACAGAAAATGTGGTCATTAATGTACCGGCAGAATAGATATTGGGTTGCTTACCGGGTGCCACATATTTCCTCCAAAAGGTGAAACGGGGAGGGCCGAGTGTAGAGATCACTGAAAGCGGACGTAAACATGCGAAACAAGAAGCGAAGTAAAACTCAAATCAAGAAATTCAAGCGAGTCACGCAACTACAAAAAGGTAAAGTCGCGTTTGCTTAGGTTTGGAACCGTCACTCTGCTCCCTCACCTATTCCTCGAACTCTTTTTTACCTTGCATGGCGCCACCAACTTGGGGGACGCCCGAACAAACAGGCTGGCTCCAAAGTTGGTTTTCGAGCTTCATTCAACGCCAGGCCGAGCACAAGCTTGACCTCTTCTGGCCGCCCATGTACGAGGCGTGGTTCAAGGACTATCCGGAACGCACCTGCCTCGGCCTACCTCTGGCAACCGAACGGGACTGGACGGAAGAAGAGATGGCCACGCTTTCAGAGGCGATCAAAACTAGGAAAGGTGTCAGTGGCTCGTTCTGAACGCGTTTTACGTGTCGTTACTAATCCATTTACTTGCCAGCAACTGTACAATTGGTTTTTTAACCAGCGGAAGAAAGTCGGGAACGCGACGAACCCTGCGACCACCAACAGCGCCATGGTCCAGAACATTTTCCGCCTCGGCGCAGCTCCCAAAAAGCGCGTGCACCATTCGATCGAGGTTTTTCAACAGCGTAATCAAGAACTTATCAACGACGAGCTGAAGAAGGCAGGGTACGACTTGCTCAACAAACGGCGGGAACCAGACAGCAAAGACGACTGGACTGACGAGTCCGAAGACACACCAGAGGCACGCAAGAAACGTGGGAAGTCGGCCCGGATGCGCCTGCGCACACGCGTCGTTCGCGACCTATTCAACGCGGCTTCATCTGAGGAACTTGAGGCGATCCAGGAGACGGTGGAAGCAGAGAGGGAGAAGAAGCGTGAGGAGGCATTGTCGGCTGAGAAGCGGCCAAAGGTGTTGGCAAGCACACCTGCAGAGCGCCAACAGTGAGTTTCTTCATTTGACTTGTCCACTGGTCTTGACAAATCACCTCCAGGGCAATAGACGCTTTGGATGCACTGTTATCCGAGACTCTCAGGGCAACATACCGTACCTCTGGATGGGTGGGGATGACAGTCGTTGGTGGGCCTAACCCGAGAATGAATGGCGACTTGACACTGAAGCCTCAGGTGAAGGTGTCAGTATTCCATTTTGGGATGCTGATCTTGGGCACGTGCTCACGCTTCCTCTTGTCTCCGTCCACCAGTATTTGTTTCGGCCAAACCCCAGCAGGCAATGACTTCGAGGCGTGTTGTGTCGATTTCGACAAAAACCTTATTCAACCGTTCCAGGATTTTCTGAGGATTTGCTTTGGTACGTTCATTTGTCTTGAGAATTACAGAAAGGAAATTAAATTGTGATTGTATAGGCAACGAAGATACCGCGAGTTTGGCACTTCCACAAACGATGTCTGCCCCCACAATGGATGACACCCCGGTCCATCGTATCGCCACCACTGAACCTGTCGCCGAACCCGAGAACGCCAAGAAGTCGAAGCCCAAGCAGAAAAAGAAGCAGAAGAAGCAGAAGCAAACGGAGGGCCATGCTCATCCCGTCGACGATGCTCACGCCGCGGGCACTGAGGCTTCTGTTCAGCCTTCCTCACCCCCATGACGCTGAAAGCCCGCTCATTGGCCCCGGAGTTGGCCACAGAGCTGAGGATGCGAAGGGCGAGACGCGCGAAGTCGTTATTGATTGACTCCCACACCGAGGTCATTAATTCAATACAGTCCTATCCAGTAGATCAATCCCGTGTTCTTCAGTAGCAGCGAGACATACCCTGTTCTCAAACATCTCCCGATTGAATTCCTCGAGACTCATCTTCTCCGCGGTATAGATCTTGATACCGTTGTAATAAGCCAAACACTCCTGGAAAAGACTAGATGGGAATGGCGCATCCTTTTCGAGCTTATTGACACGTCTGTAAACGCGCTTGACGATGGCATCAATGTCGATGGACAGCTGCCAATCAGAATCATGATGTGATGATGGACTTTCGGTTGCCATGGTTCCGATGAACATTTAAATTGCGGATGGGACCGGCACTGGACTCTTGAAACCCTGTATTCATTCCCGACCCACCATCTTGCCTTCAGGAGAGATGCTGAGCTTCAAACCCCTCGTCAGACAATTACAGGGCACACCCAATGAATCGGTATGATGTATTTGTTTGACGAGTAAAAGATAAATCACCCTCAATTTCGGCAGGAGCGTGAAATCCTTGCTATTTTGACTGCCCTGCAACAGAATTTTCAAGTAAACCAGACCATCTTGAGGGTTGGCTCACTTGATGTTTTATATTTGTTTTCATCTCACAGTTTGTTTGTTAAGGACTGCCAGGGCAGCCTAACAGTTGGAAGGTTACGATACCATGCTTCGCCAAGCATATCAAGCCTCGCGAAAGAAATAGTCAAGGACTGGAAGGTGGTCGTTGAAGAGGAAAGAGCGAGGAAGAGAGTGGCGCGGTTTCGCGACCGAGCCCCTACACCGATTGTAGGCACCGCGACGTCCCCGCAGAAACAAACATCCAAACAGGGAGGGGGGAAGATGAGATCAAGTACCGTGTACAGCGGTCTCACGGGCGACAAAACACGGAATAGCTGCATCGAGATGGTGTACGATACTCACAATTTCCTTCATTTTGCGACAGCTTTCGTCCGATAGGATGTCGAAATCCCACTGGTTCGCGAGGAAAGAGGGATCGAGGGCGTGTCTGGCAGGCGGATCGACGCTGGGTGGATTTGCTTCCATCGACACCGTATTATCGGGGAAAACGACTCTATTGGCCGGGAGTTCAATTTTTTTTTCTTTTCCTGAGCCGCCGCTGCACACGTGAGAAGAAAAGACAACTCCCAGCTGGTTGTCCAGCTTCTCGTCAGCTGGGAATCCCGCCTGCATCATTTCATTTCATTAATTCTATATACGCCGTACCTGGCCTGAGGGCTACGCGGCAGTCCGTCGTGCCCGTCGTGCAGCCCTACTTCCATACAACAACGAATTCGTTTACAGCTGTTTGCACATGTAATGACACTCATCAATTTTGATGAAGAAGAAGCAGCACGGTACTCTCCCTCTTATAACGCTCATTGCAAGCTCAAATCTTGGTAGAATCGGATAATTTCAGGTGCGTTCTGAAGCGTTTTAGCAGGGCTATCCGACGGACCCACTCCCTGGTTCCAATTCACACTTTTACTTTTGGGCCTTGGCCAAATTCGGCGACTCGTTAGCAGTTAGCTTGGCTCCCCTCTTGCAACGCGCGTCCTGGGCGCAATACTTGTCCGATTCACCTCAAAGTAGGCGCGTTTGAACCGCCTTCCTATCTGGCTTCTAACGGTACCCAACTTTTTCTCCACTTTGCTTCCTTCAAAAGTCGACATTCTCACTTGAGCCAAAGGACGCTGACGCGAATTTCGTTCTTCCTTGGTCATTTCTGGTCCGTTTTCCTTCATTCAAGGTGCGTTGGCATGTATTCATGACCACATTCTAGGCATCGAGCGCGGGGACGACGTCGTCCCGTTATCTCGCTCTGGATCGTTGTGCAGCGCAACGATGGTGGGTCCGAGGGCGATGGGGTGCTTGACGCCCGTATCCCGGGGCACGGTCAGCGTCTGTTGCTTCGCGAGGTCATTTCAAGCCGAAGGGGAACACCCTGACATCCACCTCCGGATAATTCGCCAACAACATACTTTCCGCTCCCAGTCGTTGAACTTATAATCTGGCGTGTACCCCTCTCAGAGGTCCGCCTTCGCGCCAACACCCACATTCTTCAGCGTCTTTGCCGGCTCCTCGCACGCTTTGTTAATCACCGCCCTGCCCTCGTCCGTCATCTTTGCTGTAATTCCGCTGCCACACAATCACCACTTGCACACTCGCCACGGGCGGGAGCAGCACCAACCCCTTGTTGTCCCCGTGCACCATGACCTTCACGCCAGTGGTCCGCGTCGCTAGCCCCCATGAGTTCTCCCACACAAATGTCTTGCCCCCGCTCGGGTCATTCGGGTCCTCGACGAAAAGTTCTGCCCGAGGAGACGTCGTACCCTGGATGCCGCGGCCCGGTGTGGGAATGAAGCCCTCGACGGTAGTCGTGTACAGGCTACCCCCGAATTTCTCCTTCCCAGACTTGACACAGGGGATGACGGGGACGGCGAGCAGGTCCTCGAATACGTGCCGGTAGAGGTCGAGGAGTTGCCAACCTCGGCGTCGGCTTCGGGCTTTATGAAGTACGCGGTGTGGCCTTCTTTCCAGAGAAATTTGCGCGTGTGGAGAAGCGGCTGGGGGTTCTTGAACTCCCATCGGACAACACTGTTCCATTGATTCAGCTTGGAGAAATGCTCTTCATCAATTTCACGTAGTCTATACACAGATGACAAACACAGGTGGATTTTCAATTTCATCCACAGTACAATACACCATACATATTTCGAATCTGCTTTGATTCGATTTAGTACATCACAGAGAGGTAGGTGATACTTAACGAGAACAGACAGACAGACAAGTAAAGTAGACAATGACAAGTAAAATTGATTGATTGAAGGCCAAACGGTTCAAGGCAGACTCATGAACTTGTCGTACCCGATCTGGATCCACCCGTCGCGGCCCCTGTCGAGGCGGCCGAAGGCCTGTGCGAACGCTAAGGAGGTGATGTGAGCATAACGAGGAGAGCGAGAGGAGAGGGGAGAGGGCGGGGAAAGAGGATCGCAAGGATGTCGCCGACACAGCTACGGCAGATGCGACATCCACATCGAGCCCGGCGCGAGTCATGCCTTGGGGCGGAGGCGCTGCGCCCACCGCACAACGAGCGATAGGCGCAACGCGTCTCATGCAAGGCACGCAATACGCTCCGCGACGCAGTCCGCATCAAACGCACCCATGCCGAAACAACACATAACCCGACACGCCCGACATATATACACGGAGAGATGCGTATCCCCGCCCCAAAATAATCCAAGCGACGAAAAAGGCCACGCACGCACCTCATGGGACATGCACCTTGAATGAAGGAAAACGGACCAGAAATGACCAAGGAAGAACGAAATTCGCGTCAGCGTCCTTTGGCTCAAGTAAGAATCTCGACTTTTGAAGGAAGCAAAGTGGAGAAGAATTTGGGTACCGTTAGAAGCCAGATAGGAAGGCGGTTCAAACGCGCCTACTTTGAGGTGAATCGGACAAGTATTGCGCCCAGGACGCGCGTTGCAAGAGGGGAGCCAAGCTAACGAGTCGCCGAATTTGGCCAAAGGTAAATGTGTGAATTGGAACCAGGGAGTGGGTCCGTTGGATAGCCCTACTAAAACGCTTCAGAACGCACCTGAGATTATCCGATTCTACCAAGATTTGAGCTTGCAATGAGTGTTATAAGAGGGAGAGTACCGCGCTGCTTCTTCTTCATCAAAATTGATGAGTGTCATTACATGTGCAAACAGCTGTAATTGTTGGGCTATCTATGTTGAACTCTAGGTAATCAATTTCCTGGTCAGCGCTCCAGCCCAAGAAAAGAGCTGGATTTACCTTTGGGACAACGAGTATCCGTAAAGAATGGCTGATGTCCCTTTATGATATCACGGGTAGAAGATAGATCTCACGACATATACTCGTCATCATCAAAAGTAAATACCAATCAGCTGCTACAAGCCAAAATATGTAGTATTTTTTGAACTGAGGTACATGAACCCGATCATTAGGATGTATGGCCGCCCTCTGTGGCAATTACTGCCTCAAAAATGGCTGGCATTTGGGCGATATATTGATCGATTCCCAGGCATGTGATTTTGTGCCAAATGCTAAAATTCAATGTTCACAATGTTGTCCCCTTGCAAAGCGAGCATCCTAAGGTGTGCCAATACATCCCGAAAACATACCAGACAAGCTTTAGATGTTGAATGTTGCCGAATATGTGACAGAAAGACCATGGCTTTGGGGATCGGTACAGGCCACATTCTGCTCATGACTGAACGACCTCGTTTTGATAAGTTGAGTGCCGCATTGGGATCAGAGATGTTGGAACACCTTCTTTGAGGCATATGCTACCATTTGTGATGCATAATTTGTGCCCTGCCCACCCAGAACTGACCGTATTGCTGTGTTTCTCATGTGCGGTACTCTTTCCATCCTCAGCGCTCAGACTGGTTATTCTGTGGTGTAATGGGCAAGATAAACCTTATCAGGGCCAGAGGGGATGGCCGAGTGCATGCCACAACATTTATTTGACCTTGGAATGGCTTCTTGTATTTTATTTCTGGTGTTTTGGCCAGTCCAGTCATGCTTGCCTTGATCTCAGGCTGTTCAGCCGATGTTGTGATGGCTCTGCACAACCCAATGAATTGATTCTTGGGGGGAGACTTTGGTAGGTTATAGGCAGTCCCCCAGGGCATATGTGGATGAGAGGGATTTAGGATTTACCAATGGGTTACAAGGTAATGAGACGATTGGTATTTACTTTTGATGATAACGAGTAGACGCCAAAAACCAAATGAAAAGGCCCACCACAGTAAAGCCTCGTCTTTGCAAGCACTTTTAAGACTATATAGACAGCCAGGGCTCAAATTGTTGCTGTGGACTCCCCGCGAGTGAGAATATCACAGCCACGGATTAAATTGTGGCTGTGAAAACCCCAGCGCACCTTGGCCCCATCTTGCACTCCCTCTTCCTGGCGTAATTCGGGCCCAATCTGCTCAAAATAGGCGCACTCAAACCTCATCTGGCTCCATAATCTATCCGTGCCCGTCTTTCCCTAGTTCCTTGTTCAAGACCATATTTCTGCATACTTATTGCTTGCTACGCCAAGCCTGATCCATCCCTCCGCCTGTCTTTCCCCTCGATTCTGGGTCACTTTATTTCATTCCAGGTGCGTTCCGAAGCCGCCGCTGCCATATGACGCGTATCTGAGAGGGGCGGGGGAGAGTTATGGTGCGAGGTTATGAAACACAAACTTGTATTCTGACAATTATTTTATGTATGTATTCATTCTGAGTGTATCCCTTGTGATTCTAGGAGTCATACTGCGTGGTGTTGAGCTCCCATTGTTTGTTCCCCATGCTATCCTTCTGTTTCCGAGATTCCTCTGTACACAATGGAATCCACTATCCAGTGCATTATAATGTACTGGGGTTTTTCATTCAAATCAACAGTCATGCGTCACGCACCCCCCCCTGTCGAGGACGAATTTTGGTCGTGGTCATGTGTCATGGAGGGATTTGTCGAACCCTTTAAGGCATGTCACCTGCCCCCCCCCCCCCCCCCCCCCCCCCTCCCCCCCAGTGGCAAAAAAAGGAGCCGTCGAAATTTGAAGGTGTCACGCGAAAATTCGGCTGCTGTTGAAATGTCGAACTGGTAAATCGGGTCACGCGTCACGCCCCCTGTCAATTTGAATGAAAAACTCCAGTATTTCGGCCAGGTTGCGCATTTAAAGTTTGAATAGACGCCCTGTGTTCCAGATTTGAACGCTCTGCAACAAAGGGCAATGGCCACAATCAATTATGAACCCCGTGCCTCATAATACATTTATTTCGGCTGCGACTCGCAGGGATAAGGGAGCCATTTTGAACCACGTGCCTCACAACGGCTGTTCTGGATGAACATCTTTTATCTTGATCATGTTTGTCCATTCGGAAGTGCCAGTGCTGGCGGCGTCTTCCGCCGGCTAACAGATGCCATTTCCGCCATTTACCTCGCGAACGATATCGGCCCACTTAGAAAATGATTCCCTGCCCTTTCGCTACCTTAATTCGGGGGCAGTACCGGAAATCCTGTCACATTTGTCACATTGCTGAAACCTTTTATAGGTTTGCGCGGTCAATTGCTTGTGCTGAACCACCGTTGCAACTCTCTTAGGACGGCGCCTTATCGCACACCAAATTCCCAAGGTTCCAAGCAGACCCCAGCGACTGTACCCAACGTTTCTGCTGCCGAGTTGGATGCAGACACAGATATGCCCCGCCTTGACGACATTCCAGACGAATGACGAGGGGCGTATTACGCACGGTTGCATCCCTGGGTCTACTGGCGCCAGCCTGCGGTAGGTTCGAGTTCCTGGATTTTTAGGCTTCGCATTTGTCTCAGGGGGCATCCCAGAGGTCTGCGGCGCGTGGAAGTGAAAGCGGCGCGCGATTTGCTCCAGAGATGAGGGAGAAAACGCGTCGTCGAGAGCGCGAAAAGAAGCCCGAGAAGAAGCACGTGAGTTTCAAACTCCCGCAATTATGTAATAAGATTTTACTACGATCAGAGCCCCGCGGTAAACAACAGACTAGATCCCAGCCGCTTCGCAACCGTGAAAAGCGCAGCCACTCCAGAAAATGTGATGTCTTGGTGCTCCTGAAGATGCTCCTGATACTATTAGTATATGAACAAAATAAGATTGCTTGAAATTGTACCCGATATCCAACAAATATGTAGCACCGGAACTGTAACCTGTATGGGAAGTACAAGAAACAATTTCAGGCCATCTGATATTCCCCATTTCAGTTGCAATTTAGGAGTGACTAATATTGCGACTGATACTCAACATATCAGTGTTGATTTACGTGCATCCGGAGATGCCGTAAAGCCGAATCAGCGCGACTGATACTATCACCTGATTCTT
Organism: Mycena olivaceomarginata; assembly: GCA_029378375.1. Taxonomy (NCBI): domain Eukaryota; kingdom Fungi; phylum Basidiomycota; class Agaricomycetes; order Agaricales; family Mycenaceae; genus Mycena; species Mycena olivaceomarginata. Next base: position 255,696 of record JARKIC010000053.1, read on the forward strand.
CCTGTATCAGGTCCGCGGCTGATACTGCCGCTGATACGGGTTTACGGCATCTTCGGCGCAAGCCCGTTTTGCAAGCCGAAAACGTCACTCTCATTAGATGTGCCTCGTCAGTACATCGTACACGATATTTGCGCGGAAGACGTCGGATGCTGTAATTTCGCGCCATGGTTTGTCGCGCAGATGCTCAGGGTCCACACATATCACATTCCAGGTCTTGCACTCGCGGATTTCGCACACCAGATTGCGGCCGGCCTTGCGCGCAGCAGTAACAGTTTCATGACAGTATGCAAAAGCCGGAATCCCAAGTTTACCAAGTTCGAGCACCTAGGAATGCTTGATATAAGTACAGGATGGAAATATGAATTGTACTATGTTAGCCGCAAGGCCCTTTGTAGGTGTAACAACAATTCCTTGCGGGAGCGCACGAGTCGGAAGATCGGGATAAAGGCGACGATTTCGAGCTGTTGCTCGGAGTACGATAATGGGAACTGCGAATATGAGTAGGGCAGATTTGCCGCCGCCAGTAGCCATGCAGCATAGTATGTTCTGGCCGTCGAGGATGCGCTTGACCAGGTTGTGCTGCGAAGGATAGAGGCCGTCCTTCCATTGCGGAATCCGCTCCTTTACGACCTTGGTGATGGTACGGTCTCCTTGGGGGTCGCGCCAGCGAAACTTCGGGGCCATAATGGCCGACAGAGAGTGAGGGAGGCCAGGGAAAGCAGGAGAGCAGTGACGGCGCGGAAGGAAAGGCCGTGGGAACAAGATTGAAACTCCGATGACTTGTAATAACGCGGCCACCTATACACGGTGGCGCGGTTAACAACAGACTAATAAAACCGAACGAAATCCGAAAGAATATCTCGAGTTGGCGAGAGATTGATCTGGAAGGTCGGCGGTCAAAGCCTGCGTGTAGCAGAGGAAGGGCTCAATTTCTGAGAAGACAGACTACCTAGGCATATGTACTACTATCGAATGAACAGAAAATCTCCTTGTACCGAGGGAATCGTACTTGAGATGGGGGTGAAATTCATCTCGGAGGACATGCCTTGTTTTTGCGAGTTTGGACCAAGCCTCTCTCCGAGAATGTTCGGCTCGCCGAACCGGAGACAGGCTTGCTCCGAACCTATCACTGGGTATGGTTTTCAGAAGCCGACCGTCACCGTCACCTCCCTGCCAGATGTTCATTCCACCAAATCGACCAACCCAAGCGCGCCAAACACTCCTTTGGGTCCTCACCAGCGATCCGAACACTGAACGGGGCTGAAGAAGGTGATTATAATATTTTCGCACCGCTTCGGACCACTTCTCCTTCGTTTATTTTCTCAATGTCGACTTGGGTCCCGGGAGGCTGTACCGGCATCTGGCAACTACTTGATGGTATCCAGCGCTTGCTGAAGCTGAGCATCAAGCGCTCTGCTCATCGCGACATTGTCGAGGAGGCGCTCCAGCAGATCAAGGCCGGCAAAGCTGCCCACGAGATCAAACTCGACACCACGCTCCGCGACAGATCTGTTGGCTGGATTGTCCAAGCCATCCAGGACATCGGTGACCCGGCGATAATTACTCAGGTCCGTTTTGTGTTTTTATCTCATGCTCGATCTGACCATATTTTTGAAAATTCAGGCCTTCGAGATGTGCCGCGTCGGTGACTGGAATCTTTCGCACGCTTCGTTGACCTCGCCTGAGGCTCTCGACGCGCTTTGCAAGCTTCCCACAACGAACCCCGCCCTCCACGCCGCTCTCACGCAGACGCCCGAGGCTGCCGGCACTTCATGCCCCCGGCGCGCTCTTGTAGTAAACCAAATTACCGCTCCATAGGATGGCCTCCCTACGAGGCCGGCGCTGCGCATTCAAGTGTGTTGGCATTGAGATATCTCGTAGAGGCCCCAGATATGTTGCAGATTGTGCATTATAGCGTCAATATAACGGGAATAGGATGGATGGCTAGCTAATTCCGATGGATGGGCGTGGCGGGAAGGTTTCGCTTCCTGGTGAGCAAATTCGGGCCATCTGATACATCCACATCCTGGGGGAGTTCTTCGGAAGATACGGCCACTGATCTCCGCCGAAACCACAAAAAAAATAAGAAATTTCAGACGGGTGCAACATTTTGCAAGCAAACGCCATCTATGTTGCTTTCAACGACAGTGAATCAGCCGTCGAACGCCGAGGGGGGGCATTACGATTTTGATTGGTCGAGTGTCAATCAGGTGGTGAACGGAGGAGTAGCGCCCGTTCGCCCGCATGCCAAGCTTATGGATGCCGTTGAGGCTGTGATGGACAATGCCAAGATCTCAGAGTACCTTCCCGCGATACGTTCCGCTAATAAACCAAATCAGCGCTCAACAGGACAACCCCCCGCCTCAACATCGGGTCCGGCCAGGAACTCGGATGCACATTGAAAGTGAGCTATGCGTGTTATGCAGTCGGAGATCTGCTGGGGCTGACATATCTCGTAGAGGTTCAAGATAAGGACGGATTGTGCATCATGGCGTCCGCAAAGACAATATAATGCGAATACGATAGATAGATGGGCGGCTAATTTCCGATGGATGGGCAGCTAGGTGGGAAGGTGTCGTTTCCATGGGACGCTCTCTGGTCTTTGCATCGAAGCAATTATCCAGAATGCGGGAGGACATTTCAGGGTTCAGCGCTCGGACTGGGGAATGATTTCACCGAGGAAGACAGTCTGCCCGGAAGAATTCACGCAGGCAGCGGGCGACTAGGTGACCAATATTTCGGTGATCTCGTCTCAGTGCGGTAAAGGCGAATTCAGGTTTTCCGGTGAATCCACAACTTGGGGGGATTCTTCGAAATACGTACATCGATCTTCGCCAATACCTTGAACCAAAAGAAAAAAATCTATCAGACGGGTGCAGGATTCTGCAGGCAGATGCCATCGCGGGTGAAACCTAATGGGTGTGAATCAAAAGCGAAAACCAGCGTAGATTACTTTCAACGAACCTCCTCGCCTCTTCGTCATTGAATCAACCCTAGGATTCCCAGCCGAAATACAGCCTCTGCGGCAAATAAGCCAATTTACTCGAAATCAATACTACATATCTGGATTGCATGTACTTGTTCTTCGGAGCAAGCCTTCGAATGCAGTGATTGCCGGAATGCAATTCCCGCTACCTTTAGGTATGGGTCTTATAGCGCCTGATTTTCAGGACTTGCAGGCCATCACATTTTCATCAGCCCTTTTGCGTGAGCTCCGCCGAATTGAATTGGCTTTGTCAATGCGAGTGGCTTGACGACGTGCCGACGCCAAGTTCCGGAACGTAAATTGAGCCATCGGCCGCGCGCAACAACGCGTTTACACTCCTTTTGAACCATTTTAGGCCCTAGTCGGTATATTTGGCAGGGTTATGTCGTATTGACTAGGGGAGCGTTTCTGTTCCTGTGCCCAGCATTTGGAGAGGAGGGGCTCCGGACCTTCCCCGCAGCGGATTTTTGACCAGGACTGGGCACCCATCGATAGCCCTGCTCAATACGAAACTTTCCTGTGGCTTAGATTTTTTGTAGTGCACTCGGGGCATGATTACGGAGCGAAATACACTAGAGCATTGGGGTACCGGACAGAGCATTGAGATGCCGTGAATGGAAAAACAACCCAATACAAGTTCCGTGAAGCATTTCAAAGAGAAGGATCCAGACCTCCCCCGCAGCGGATTTTCGATTAGTCTGAAACTAGGAAGAGCAACGATTAGATTGTCCCGTCTATATCTCAGCTAAGGCAGATCCGCCAAGTCATGGATAGGATCGCCCTGATGTGTAGTACGCGCAGCAACTTACTCCTTGGCGCCAGGACATGTCGTTGTGAAGAGAGAGGCCAATACTTGGCAGAGGCCAAATTTGCGCAAGTACGTAGAAGCGCAACACTACGGCGCAATCGATTGTAGTTCCGGCACGACAGATTTTTTATATTCTGAATCCACGGCTGTTATCACAGACCCCAGAACCCCCCCAATGCAACAAGAAGATTTACTCGTCCACTAAAACAGGAAGAACCGGCCGCGCAGTTGCCACGATCAATGGAGCCTGTAATGCTGCTAGAAACATTGCTTTTTTTTTCGCTGCATGAGGTCTTTTTTGCATAAATCCTTCTGTAGAAAGCCTTGGATGAGTGCCTAATGCCTACCTACAAATTAAGGACCCAACAACTTGCCTTGCAATGGCCGAAATCTTAGTGTTGCTCTTCTACGTTGGATTGCTCTTCCTAATTTGAGACTGCATTGTCCTGTGGTCCCTGCGAGCAAGACATTCAGTTGAGGCAGGCCATGGTAGATCGGACACGTTTAGGCTGGTCACGGAGACCAACTATCTGGGCCGGGTCAGACACTCTGCGGGCAAGAACTCCCAAAGCCGCCCACCGAACCCTATGATTGCGCATCCTCAAGGAGCCCCAGAGTCTCGGCCTCAAATGATAGATGGTTAGCGACGAGGTGTTCCAGAGGTTTAGCAAGGATATGCTCATAGCTCCCCCCCAAAAAGAAGAAAGAAAAAAGGGCAGGCCGTGAAGGAAAAAACAACCCAATACACGTCCCGCGAAGCATTTCAAAGAAAATAGTCCAGCCCATCCCCACAGCGGGTTTTCGACCCGGCATGAGCACAGGTCAATGGCCCTGCTCAATACGAAATTTTCCTATGACTTTTTTATGTTTGCAATGAATGCATTTGGAAGTGAGACGGTCCACTTGAGAATTTCTCACGCTTACACGACGGATGGCGCACTGCCTGAAGCTCAGATAGGTCGGGGGCATTTGACCGCAGTCTATTTTGAGAATATATACCAGCGAGACCAAATTTTTGAATTCATTTCTGAGTCTGAATCTGATCTTGCTGATGGACTGGCAAATAATCCGAGATCCGCATGCTTCAAGCGCACTCAAGCGTTGCTCGAGGTTTAACGGATTGAGGCCGGTTCGTCACTTCCTCTGCCGGACCCCTGGAATTTCGGTCCATCGCAATGCTGGGAGAGTATATATGTACTAACGAGTAGCCAGACCACTTGCCTCGCAAGGTCTCAGCTTGACAGCATGAATGAGTCCCAAACTCAGAAGATAATGGCTATGTTCAAGCAACGAAAGGTATATATGATTGTCTCGTGCACATACCATATTGAGAACAACGCAAATAGCCAACCAGCGTCTGCAACCGTTGTGAGGCCAGTGGGAACGGTGCTACATGTACCTTCCGGGGATGGACGCTTCCTTGCGGAGAATGCGAGGCTCTTGTGGATGATCGGTGCAGTTACATCAGTCTTGAAGCGTGGAAGAGATTTTGCGCCCTGGAGGATAGAAAAACGGGGACACAAGTACGTTGCAGAAAGTTGGGTTGCCGGGACCGCCGTGCCATTCATTGAGGGCTATGAACGAAGATCTTGACGTAGTGGTTCGGGAGATAGAGGCCAGTTGAGAAATGCTGCGCCAAGAGGGAAGGACCGCAAGGGCGGAGAGTTCGGTGTCCATGCTGGGACCACGCAAAATGCCGGCATCAAAGAACAGGCAAAGAAAGATTACCTGGAGGCTCCATTTCGTCGTGGATTGTGAGGCGCATGGTGTGTTAGCGCCACCTGTCTGGCACTGGTTTGGTCGAGTTGGAAGGGTTCGCGTTGATTCATGCGTAGCTGTTTCACGTCCAGGAATCAGTCACCGCGTTGGTTTTTACTTACACTCTAGTACTTTGTTATGCGTCATCGTTCATTCTCTTCCGGTCCTGCTATGTCTCACATTGAAAAATCACCTACTTTCTTGCACTTGGTGTTTACTTCTTCTCTGGTATTGCATTATGCGTCGACGTTTATTCTCTTTCAGTGCTGTAATCGAGAATTTCACTAGCTGGACTCTGTGATATTCTGTTTAGCGCCGAGTAGGCGATTCAGGATATACTTAGCTGTAGTGCCGCACTTTCTACAGATCAAGCAAGGATCTGGCACAACACTGAATTCGCTGCCATTCCAGGAACACGGAATTCAATGGTGTTGAAGGAACACGCGGTTAGTGGTTCGGGTGGTTAGCGGTCAGGGCTAGAGTCCGGGTTAAAGTCAGAGCTAGAGTCTGGTTAGGGTGAAGGTTCAGGAATATCCTTGCCGTTGAAGGAACACGGGAATTCAGTGCCGCTGAAGGAACACAAAGTTCACTGCCATTGAAGGAACAAAAAATTCACTGCTGTTAGGGTTAGAGAACATGAATATTGTAATGGGCGCATGGCTCGTGCACTGTTATTTTCCCAAGTTTTACCCAGTCGCAACAAATATATTCTGTGTGACCCGGACAGTGTATGTCAGACATTTTGACGTCCAAACCCTGTCGCAGGGATGTGAATTGAGCAATCTTCTTCAAGAACATGAATATTTTAACGGGCGCATGGCTCGCAAGTCGTTATTTTCCCGTGATTTACCCAGTCGCACCAAATATATTCAGTGTGACCCGTGCAACGTATGTCAGACTTTTTGGCGTCCAGATCCTGTTCAAATGGAAAGCTTCCGGGGAACATTCTTATGTTTGATGGGGTGTCATTAGAAACAAGATGCAGATATTGTCCAGAGCGGGATGCTATTCTTAGTCTGTGCAGAGAACACTCACATCGTGTCAACACCAAAGTGGAAAGCTTTGACTCTGTTGAGAAGGTCCAAGTGGCTCTTTTTGAACCGGAAACGGAAGACCAAAAAGTCTGCCTTGCAAATGAGGCAACAGTTGTTGCAATTGCTCCATATGCTGAAACAGATTACTACATACTGGTACCTCTTGTTCTTTCTCCATCGGACAATACAGAGAAGGGAGAAAATTTGGCTGTTTGGATGAAAACAGTGGCTGAGGACTATCGTAAACATCCTAGCGGTGCTGCTTTGCATGGTGACATCTGGAGTTTTGCAAGTGATGGAGCTTCCGCTTTTCGTTTGGCCAAGCACAAAATATGCATGACTCGTGAACTAGATCCTCTCAGTGATCTTGGAAAGATGATGCGGCCATTATGTGGCATGAACTGCTTTACCTCAGACAACTTAGAGAATTGGCAACTGGGGATCCAAAACATATTTTCAAACGTGTGTATCATTGTGCTGAGATATTTATATATTTCTGACATTCAATAGGATTTGCCACATTACTCCGAAATGATCTTGGTATCATGGTTGGTGATACCAACATTCGACCACCTGATGTTGTGAAAAACCTCTCGAGCCACGATGACATCTCAGTGGAACAGGCAACCGAACTTCTTAACCCTGCAGACAAGCAGAATGTTCCGAAGGCGGTTGCGCTCATTCAACGTCTACATAATTTGCAAGACCTCGCACTACCCCCTGGCCCCACAGATGCCAAAATGCGCCAGACAGTTGTGTTCTTTTCTAAATTTCTCAGCCTCTTTGTGTTCCAATATGTCAAAACTGAAATGAGTGTGTCTGAACAAATCCACTGGCTAGCAACATATGCATGCATGGCAGCAGCTCTCCAAATCAGACATGGGACTGGATGTTTGACAGGACCATTATATTCAGACTCTCAGTCTGTGGTCAAGAATGTTGTATTTACAACTGCAAGACTGCAACTCCTTGACCTCCAGTTGAAGTTCTACATCATACTTGAGGGAACAGACCGTTTGGAACGTCACTCTCTTTATAAAATTAAGCCCTGTCCGTCTGAAGCCTTTATCCCCATAAGGTTATATTACGAGCTTCAAGCTCCATCACCTTCGGCACACTGCGGCCAACACCAACTATCCAATCAGCAGTTCGGCTCCGGCACATCGCCTTACCCGACTCCGGCACGGTCATCACTTTTTGGGGTGAGTAGGTAGGTAGGCAGGATGGCCGAGGTTTTATTTTTATTTTTATTTATTTCTTTGAAGTATAAGCCACAGATATTCAATAGTAGCAGAAATAGTACCCACTCAAAAGTGGGAGACGGCGCGAAGCGCCGTCGACCGCTTGTGTTTTTTCAAATTGTCGAACTCAAGATCATGCCAAGAATTTTGATATTGCCCAGCTGGCTGCAAAGCTGGCAACTGCAACTTTGATTGATGCGGCATTTCTACGACATCCAGATCTTGATCGGGGCCATACCAGATTGAACTTGACTGGAGCTATTGGAGTTGACCATGTAAATCCAAAGTCATGGAAAGGCAATGTCTGTGTAAAATATGTGAACATCCGCAAGGAGTGGGACACAGCAATGGTAGCTGCAAACAACAAATTGGTGGAGTACTTTGGACCGAGCGGGTTCTTTGACTTCAGAATTGCTTTCTTTGACCGGACAAAAGATCTTCTTCGTCCAGCCGGTGTATATGTTGGATTGAAGCCAACACCGGATGACAAACGCTCAGAACAAGAGAGTCATGTGTGAGTGTTTGATACCCCTAGTGTAGCTGCAGATTCCGATCTGTGCCAGCAACTCTGGTCGCCATCAACAGCCTTGAATAGGCTCTTGCAGACATCAAAATGCGGGAGTCATAACCTTGTGCCAGAATTCATCAGTCCACTCCACTGTCAAAATTCACTGCCTTAATTTTATCTGCCACTCCCAGGCAATATCTGGGCAATATCTGGACCCCATATATAGTAAGTCACATTACTACATATGGGGTCCGGATATTGCCCAGATATTGTAGCCAAACAATCCTGAAAAGGAAATAAAACACCTTCCAATATTGGTAATTACTAGATTGCTTGGAAAGGAACAATTATCCCATGATCATGATTGGTTCAGGTAGATATATAAAGCATAAAGATCATTGCCCCTGTTTGGTCTCTGATCAAATTTGCTGCTTGCTTCCACTTTCATCTAACATTATAGACACAAATGAGCTGTACACTGTCATTGGTGGTGACTCTCTTGGGATATTTCACAAACCATAGGTTCTGCTTTTCAGTCTGGACATTCAATGGGATTCCAAACAAGACCAGTATTGAGCTTGATGAGGCGAGCAAACTCAGCCAGCATAGTGCCATTGTTGGCCACGTTGTCGCATGTAGCATATCCGACCTTTTACAAGCGAGATAAGAATAAAGAGCACAGACAATAAATCAACTTACCCGGTGTTCAATCCCAATTCGCTTAACAATCTTGAAAAGAGCTTGGCTTAGACACATACCATGATGGGCATTGTTGAGGCGGGTAAAGCCTAGAATCGCCTCCTGAAGCTTCTAAACACCAGGCGATGTCTCTTCAATCCAGTGCCCAGTCACGACATAGTGTCTGTCAATGTTGCTGGCCTCCCAAGCGTCACAGGTGATGGAAATTTCGCCGGTGACTTTATCGCTCTACGGAACCATCTCATAAGCACAGCGGAAAATGAGAGGAAGGAAAACTTACATGGATGCGCACACGCAGATTTTCCATCTGTTTTTGAAACAGATTCAAAATCTCGTCCCGAGCCGCCTTTCCACTCGGAATTTTGACGCCATTGGTAGCGCAGGCAGCAAAATTGATCATTTCCTTGAATTTCGGGTGATTCAAGGCGTCAATGGGCTAAGACAATGTTTATTTACATACGCACTGAGACTGAAAAAAATGACCACGAACCTGATCTGTCGCAATAAGCCACTCCAAAGCTGCATTTCGGAACGCACTGTCGCTATACGGAACAACCCTTTCGGGCTTGTCACGCAGATGCGGAATGAGGGTCTGTTGGTGAAGCTTTGATTTCACCTCCTCGGCGTCGGCAGCCGCTTTTTTCCGAGCCGAAATATCGTCCTCGAGCTTCGATTCGAAATTGTTCTTCTTGCACCATGCCCGATATATGTGCTGAATATTTACGGGGCTCAGCGCAACATCTAGAAACACAAAGAACCAAATACTTACAGCATGCTTGGCCATATGACGCCGGTTCGTCGTGGCCTCCGCCAACTACACGAGGGTATTGAGCCGAAGGAAGGATTTGAAGCAAAAGAAATTGGGTCCTCACCCGCACGTTATGCATTTGCGATGTGGCTTGAGCTCTGGACCCCGCTTCCCTTTCATCATCGAAGGTTCATCAAAAACCTTCTTAATGTCGGCTGTAGGATCAGTTTTCGATTCGGCTACCGCTACCAGGGGCTGGACTTCGATATCCGCGAGCATCCCATCCTGACCAAGCACCGTCGGATCGGGCTGACGAGTCTTTCCCACTTTGTGCGAGCTTTTAGTCACGCGAATTCTGTCGCCTGCGTAATAAAAGGAGAATATTTCAGCGTGAATTCTGAATGTGGAAGTTGTAAGATACCACTTTTGGTCCCTCGGCTTGTCCCAGTGCCTAGAGAACATGTCAAGGTCGGGTAGTTGGTGTCCGAAAATATGTTTACCTGTCTTCGGTAGTTTCTCCTCCATGGCCGGTTCGATGAGAGAGAGATCCGAAAACCATACGAGTCAAACAAATGCCCTGCATGAAAAATAGTGGGCGGGGCGAATCGCGATTGCAAATAAGCGACAAGGAATTGCTGATCCGCAGCCCGGCGTTCTGCGACCGTGCCTTCCCGAAAAAAGACGATTTCCGCTGAGACCGTTTTTCATTGCCAAAGAATCCACAAAGTAGTGAACGTCGTTCCGCTACACTAAGAAGGGCCGCCGGTTCTAACCATCTCCTTGTCGTGCCCCCTCCAACGAGTGTGGTTACCTCTGCTCGCCTTGTTCTTATCTTTACAGGCGCGCTCGCGAGCATCATCCCCACCTCCGCCCGCACCTGCGTCCCGACCTTGGCTATTCCCCCTCCCGCCGCGACCGCCTCTCCCGCGGCCCCTGCCGCGCTGAGGATTCCCGCCTCGAGAAGACTCGCCGCCCTGCGTCTCAAGCGCGATTATCCTGTTCTGGTTGCCCGCAAATTCGTACTTTTGCAGAATCCTGTCCTTCTTGGGCTGATACGAATGTCAGCGCCCGAATTCGCTGCTGAAAACAAAACTGCCTACATTTTTCTCCAGTTCAGAAGGGGTTCGGTTCGGGTTCTGGAGAGGTTCAAACCCGACAAGTTCGGGGTTCGGATTTTTTAGTGGCGGAACTCGGAGGGAAAGGTCTAGCGCCAATCGCCTAAAGTTCAACCAACATCGATATCTCGTCGAAAGAACTTGCATACGTAATCAGATTCATTTTTGTATCCCCGTCAAACTGCAGTGAGTCCCTGCCGGTTGACAACATTTCTTGGCTGAGAATATTCGGGACCACCCTTTGTAGGGGCTTCAAATGTTGACCGGGGAAGAGTAATAGTCTATGAGCGGTCTCGTTACCAAGCCCCCGCTGAGCGAGAATACACTAAGGAAATCCGTCACGGCGTCAACATGGATGGCCGAAAGAAACAATGCGGCTCTTGCACCCAGGTATGGTTAATTCATACAAACCTCTTGGGCGCTGATCTGATAGTTCACCAGAGTAGATTATTATTGCTCTGCGAGCTATAAAACCCTCCCCAGGATTCACTTCATCTTCAACCCCCACCAGCTCTGAGTTGTTCGTGCAGCACTTCACAGCCATGAAGTTCACTCTTTCCTGCTTGACTCTCCTCAGCGTTGTCTATGCGGCAGCAGTTCCGCCTGCCGCTGACAGGTTTGTCTCCGCCGAGGTATACATGGGAGGAAACCACACCAGCGACGTAAGTATCCACATATTTTGGACTGTGCCCCTGCAGACCCTGACTGCAACTTTTTTCGACAGCACATCAACAAGCGCACCCCGGCAACGCGTAGGCATCCGTCCTGTTTGTTCGGGGGGAAATGGTTAAAATACACTTTCAGGCGCCTATGCACTGCCGCCGGCTTTTCAGGCTACTGTGTCACTATCACGGGTGGAACCGACGGTGACTGCATCGACCTTGCATTTGATCTCGACAATCTAGTCTCCAGCTTCGGCCCAGGTAAGATATTTGTCCCTTGCATGCTACTTCTCAGTCACTCGTATCTGCAGACCCAAACCAGTCCTGCATGGTATTCAAGTGAGTGGACGTCACAGCTTCGGTAGTTGGCATTGATTAATTTGCATACAGTGCGCATGGATGTGCTGACTCTGGACCCACTCCGCGGTGGGCAGGCCCCATTGTGTTCCCGGGTGTCCAGGATCTCAGCCAGCCCTTCCTGTCCCCCAACGGGCACCAGAATGCAGCCTTCAACGACCTCATCTCATCTTACAGGTCGGCTCTCACCTATTCATTTTCATGAATGTTGTTCACTTTTTCTTGCGCAGCTGCACCTTCTTCTAAGCCTAGTTATATACATCCTTTGTCCGTGATTTTGTAGGATTTGAATAGGAATTATTCCTGCGTGGGTTCAACACCTGCGGCTCACATTAACCTCAATCGAACAAGGTTTTGCGGATTTAAAAACATCCCCTTTATTTACGGTCTGCCGCGGCGATACCCCGTACCCGCGCGGCAGTGCCGCGTCAGTAACTTCAATATTTCCAATGCATACGTCATCTAATTATCCATGGGGTCACTATTTCTATACGTTGAACGGGTGATTGAGGGTTCAAGTTGCTTGCACTGACAAAGTTTGAGCAGTGAACAGCTTTGTCTCAAAATCGGCATGTGGCACTGAAATTTCATGTGCTATCAAGTTCTCTTTCCATTATCTTTGTTTCGCCCCTCATGGTGGAAAAATTCTTCATGTTTCTGAGCCGCCGATAGAATGAGGGCCGCGTCAACCGATTGAGCTGATTTGATCATTTTGCCTTCAACTGAGCCGAATTTCATGTCCATGCAGTCTCTCTGCATACATTGAGCAAATCTGTACCAGTGGAAATCCTGTGCCTCCTAGCAGTGGTTTGTGTGAAAGTCCGAGAGCACCATCCAGTGTCCATTGTTTGAGGGTAAATCTCTGCCGATAGAAGAGAGGTTTTCTGACAGTTGGGCAATACATATTTTGCGCCAGTTTATCTCAAGCTTCCAAGGATTTCAACGTGCATTTACGTTGCAACAGCCCAGCATATCCCATCACTTCTGCTGCACTCCGGGTCCACATTGACACCTCACAGATTTCAAAAATTGCCGTGCAGCTTTGCGCAATGCAGAAAAGTCGCATGCGGCTCGTGTGGCTTCTGCACAAGCTCTCTAAGATTTTATTCCTCCAGGCGCAGCTGGAGACGACGAGTTTTCAGAACAACCAATGCGATGAGCGCTCGCGGGGCTTCGACGAGCTCGGAATTTCGGTGTATATTTGCTTGAGAGTGCGAACCTAAAAACAATCGACCCAATAGCGGGTCGCCCACACCTATACACTGTGTATGGATACCAGAGTGTGAAAGGAGGATACCCCGTTCGACTCGGGCCCGAGCCATTGGCCCACTAACACCTGTACTGCATAGCGTTGCGTATGAACCCAAGAGTGTGAAAGCAGGACACCCTTTCGAGGCCCGAGCGATTAGGCCTCTATGATTTTTCTTTCCCCGCATCATCTGGAACCTGCGAGGTTCCTATTAGCCTCCTGGCGCAATTGGGATCTGGACCGCGCGGAGTTTAGATAAGTTGAACATTGACGTTGACTCGCGAAGATGAGATTGAAATTCCAGTTTGAAATGTGGGGAATCAACTCAGAATACTGGTGTATGTTTCGGATGCGAAGTTAGAAAGAATCGGCTCGGTGGTGGGTGGCCCACTCCTGTACACTGTGTAATATATGCAAGAGTGTGAAAGCAGATCACCCGTTCGACCTCGGGCCCGAGCTATCCGCCAGCATTCTACGATTTTTTTTTCATTTTCTTTTTGGTCAGTATTGCAGTTGCCGAAGTTTTCAGTGTGGCACAGGAGGTCTCTCACTGAAAAAGTCGATCAGGACGGAGGGTTGGATTTTTGGACAATGATGCCAGGATTGGGTAAGTAAGAGAGGATATTAGTGAGTAAGAGGAACGCTGGTCCAACAGAACGGCGTGGGGCCTCGACTCTCTCGGAATATTCGTCTATGGCTGAAGTGCGAACTGAGTAGAAATCGGCTCAGTAGTGGACGGCCCACACCTGCTCGCTATACATGTACACCCGCTATTCCGGAGTTTAGACGCAGGAGACACCCGTTTGACTCGGGACGGAGCCATATAGATCCTCGAGTTCTTTTTTTTCTTCCGCGGGGTAGGTATACACAGGAGCCGTGGAAAGATGAGCGCCGTTCTGAGTTTGAGGCGGAAATCTCCGTCACTCCCTTAGATTGTAAGTCGAAAGAACTACTCAGGAATCGGCTCGGTGGTGGAGGGTACACGCCTGCCCAATTCACGCACGAAAATGTGGTTTGACAGCAGGATTTCCCGTTCGACTCGGGCCCGAGCCGTTTGCCAGGATTCTGCGATTTTTTTGTTTCCCAGTATTGCAGTTGCCGAAGTTTTCAGTGTGGCAGAGGAGGTCTCTGACTGAAAAAGTTGATCAGGACGGAGGGTTGAATTTTCGGACAGTGATGCCGGGATTGGGTAAGTAAGAGAGGATATTGGTGAGTAAGAGGAACGCTGAGTGTCCAACGGAACATCGCGAGGCCTCAATTCTCACCGAATACTCGTCTATGGCTGAAGTGCGAACTGAGTAGAAATCGGCTCAGTAGTGTGCGGCCCACACATGTTAACCATAGCCAAGCGATTCAGGAGTTTGGACGCAGGATCACCCGTTCGACTCGGGACTGAGCCATGGGCCATAGAGCGATTGCGAATTACTTTGTCCTCGAATTGATCTCGTGGTTACAAAGATACTCCAGTTCTCGTGCAAGATGCAAAGGCAATTTTCATTGAGCAACGGATCTAGAACATTCGTGTATGCCTAGGGTGCTAAATAAGTAGAAATCGGCTCAGTAGTGGGCGGCCTGCACCCGTCCCCCATAGCCAGGTGATTCAGGAGTTTAAACGCAGGAGATACCCGTTCGACTCGGGGCTGGGCCATAGAACGTAGCTGGTTCAATCCTTTTTGTTCATTACTCGTACGGAGGCGCCGCGGAAGGGTGAGCGTAGTTTTGAGTTAATTAGATGAGGAGGTAGAGTGAATTGGATGTTCCACAGATTGATATTGAAGTAAGTTGAATGTGAGAACCGGCTCGGTGGTGGGAGGTCCACGCCTGCCCAGGATATATGAGCAAATGGAATTAAAAGCAGGATTGCCCGTTCGACTCGGGACTGAGGCATATTCCCTGCTGCTCCCTTTCTTTTTCTTTCTTTGGTTAGTATTTGCAGGTGCCACGGATTTTGGAGCGATTCACAGCTAGCGGAGGCGTTTGTTGAAGCAGAGTGGAACCCCCCCCCGGAGGGGGCAATGACGCCGTGGTTTGTTTGAACTCAGACAGGATTAATGTCGGTGATTAAGATGAATCTACCGGGCACCCCGAACGTCGGCTCGGTCGTGGACGGTCCACACCTGCCCAATGTGCGGTAATGATTTGGAGATTTGCACGCAGGGTACCCTGTTCGACTCGGGGCCGAGCCATTGGCTACTCGCGCTTGGAACGTTTTTTCGCTGGGGTGTTCAGAGTTTCAGACACTGGAGAGATGCGAGAATTTTGTGCGCGGAGGAGGGTAAGTACAAGTATCTTGATCTTGCAGATTCGGTGAAGTTAATTCAACTTCAGCATGGCCAGAAGCCAGAGATAGAAGCCAGGGGATGGTTGTATACAGCAGAGGATATTGAGGTAAGGTGCACCTCATGAGAAGTTCAGCATTGGCTCGGCGGTGGAGGGTCCACATCTGCACAGCATAGCGTGTTACATTCCTTACAACCTTCAAGCAGGGTACCCCGTTCGACTCGGGGCCGAGCCATTGGCGTTTGAATACCTTTTTACTTTGCAGGGCTCGAGAGTGGGGGAGATGGGATATCCTTTGCGGCGCGATGCGACTCGAACAAATCGAAACTTGAACGGTTGTCGAACTAATTGTTGAATGATAAAGTCGGTTGAGAGTCGGGGTTGATCTACACCCGAAAACGCCGCCGGCGCTTAGCGACGCACCGCCACACCGATAAGATAGACAGTGGGTCTCTGCGACAGCGTGACGCAACCTCGTTTCCTCCACCTGCATGCACCGCAGCCGCCCTCTCCTTGCCGCTGTCGCCGCCCTCAGGCCGGTGATGGCATCAATTTCTCTCATTCTTTTGTTCTGCTCATCGCGTCCAAAACCCCTCAACGCTCAACTTGAAGACCACTCGCAGGGATCTCAAATCGTCGAAGGAAACCACCAGCCTTCTCGGTTTTCTGGGCTCTGGCTCCACAAGGTGAGCTTTCTTTCTAATCCTCACGCTGTACCCTTGCGGCCAAATGCGGTAGGCTCGCTGTCCACTGTCCACGTCGCCGCGGACATCTCCCTAGTCCCCACGTTGCCCTGCACCTCCCCGCATTGTGCGCGGCACCGCGCACATCCTCGGGGCCGTCCACGTTGCCACGCATCTTCCCTCATCGCACACATCGGCCCGCGAGCCCTCGACATCGTGCGTGGCGCCGTGGACGTCCCCCGCGCCGTCCACGTCGCCGCGCATGTCCCCTCGTCGCAGACTTCGCCGCACGCGCCCTCCAGGTTGTATACTCCCCAGTAGACGTCCTCCGCGTCCCGCACGTCGCCGCCCCACCTCTTTCACAATGTGTACGGTGCCGCACATGTCCTCGGCGCCGTTCACGTCGCCGTGCATGCCCCCTCGTCGCGCACATCACTGCGGGCGCCTTCCACATTGTGCGCGGCGCGGCGCACGCCCTCTGCGCCGTCCGCGTCGCCGCTTATCGTGCACGTCGCCGTGCGCGCCCTCCACTTTTTATACACCCCGAACATGTCCTCCGCACTCCCCACGTTGCGGCCTACCTCCCCCGTGGCATGCACGGCGCGGAGCATGTCCCCCACATCGTGCACAAGGGCGTGCACGACTCCCGCTTCGCCCACGCCCCCAGGCACGTCGTTGTGCACCTCCCCGGCGGCGTCGTGCATGGCTTCGGCCTCGTCCTCCTCGCCGCCCATGTCCCTCGCGTCTGCCGCATTGCCGCGCATGTCCCACATGGCACACGTCGCCGTGTACGCCCTAGACCTGGCCACGCGGTGGGCATCCCGGTTCTTATAGTGCATCGCACTGCGCGAGCGCAGTGTGCACATGCTGCATCACGCGGCCGCAGCCCCGTCTTGTACGAACATCAACAGGTGCGCGGACTCCTTACATTTTTCTGCACACTGTAATTCTGACGCAAATGCAGCAGCGTGTTCAGCAACAGCACATACTTTCGTACACTTGTATGCAGTTACAAAATCTTATCTTCTTTCAACATTACTCCTCCTACGTGTTTCTGCCTCAACCCCCATTGGCGTGTAAGGGATCCAACTTATGCCAATAAAGTGTCATTTGGTCGGATGTCCGTGATCGAGATAGGAAGACTTCCTGGACGAGTAAAGCTCGTGGATCTGGAGGCGGAGGGAATATCATTGATCGCATTGTGTCTTCGAGATCGCAGCTTGTGTACCCTCTACAGATCATCGCGCTGTGGTCAGGAAGCTGATCTATGCACCGCCTTACGCATCATTTGGTTATACCGATTTCCCAGAGGTCCCTCAAGTTTTCAACCAACCGCGGATTAAATATCCGTACAAGTCCGAAAAAACACCGTTTCATGATCTACAAAGACGACGTGGATGAAAGGATTGAAGCTGAGGATGTACTCCTTTCCCCGGTTACTGATGATCTCTCTGTCATCAAAGATACGACATTCTCACAAAAATCATTGTCTCCTCCGCCGAGGAGATTTTTGGACGGACGTCGCGATACAAGAAATGTCATTCGGTGACCTCTCCCAAGATACAGGCTATCGTTACATCCATCCGAAGTCTGGACGGCGCTATTCGCCATGTCAAAAGCGATTACCAAGTGTCCGTTGCATTCAAGTCCTCAACTGTGTTAAACCATCACGCCGCTGAGTACTCCCGCTCTTCCATTTCTTCCTCCTAATCTCTTCTGGAATATCTGGTGTCGGTGCGACGTCGCCTTCACAAAGAGCTGTATGCCGAGAAGATGGCCCAAATCTTCTCCCGAGCAAAGCTGCAGGATCGCAATAGAATAATCGCTGCTCTGCGCGGTGGTTCGACAAAGAAACTCGCAGCTGTGGGCTCCTTTGTCCCACTGCCAAAGTCAATCAGCTCTTGCGACGATCCAGATAAGCTGCTCTCGGACCCTGATGCGGTCATGGAGGAGACTCGAGAATATTTCTCGAAGCTTTACGGACGACTGCCGCCAGTTGCAGCACCAAAACCGTGGATGGTTACTCCATCGGTTATCGCCGTCAGAAATCGGGTGACTGCTGACCCCTTTGTATGGCCGAAACCCACGTCCATGTCCCAATTCTGTGCTCTGCTGCGGAGAGGCAACCAGAAACCCTCCCCTGGTCCTGACCAGTGGGAGAAGTGGTGCGTGAAAGCGCTGTCAGACAACGCTCTTGCGTTAGTTCTTGACCTCCACAATTATGTGGTCATGAATTCTCGCTTCTCGGGGGACTTGAAAGATATGTGGATCACCATGTTCCACAAACGGGGCCTTTTGACGGACTTGACAAATTGGAGAGGGCTGTTCCTCTCCAATTTCCTAGCGAACTCCCCGATCTCATGGCTTACCACTGAACTGACTGTTGGAAATACAAGCTTGACCCACACGTTATTCCGATCATTTGAATATCGCTATTTCACCGTTGTTGCTGCGCCATAGTTTATTTCAACTTCTGACCCACATATTTTCATATTCCACATACATGTGATATCTTCATTGTCTATAAAGCTAGGATACTTGTTGTAGATACCCCACTGGTTTGTAAACCCTTGGATTCTCTTTGCATCCTCCTTGCCTGGAAATCCTCCCCTGAGCCAAATTCTACACAAACCAGTTCTAGCCTGCTGGTGGGCCTGCCCCCAATACACCAGTAGTGTCGATCCTGAGGTGCTCAGACCACCCAGAGATTTTTTGGGAGGCACTTTCAACCTCACCCAATCCTGTTCGCTTTATCCCGAGGATCACCGTTTCGGACGACCCATTTTCCCGCGGTTGCATTGTAGACGACCGTTGCTTTGCCGTTCAGTATTGAACACCCATTTATCCTGGGAGGTCCGACTTTTTGTTGCGCTCTCGGAGGCCGACATTCCCGTTGCATTCGGACGAAAACCCCGCTGTGTATACCGTCGTATTCGGAGAACACGCCCGCTGATTATCCCGTTAAATTCGGACGAATCCACCTCGCTGATTATCCCGTCAAATCCGGATGAACCCACCTGTTGATTATCCCGCGACGGCGGATGACACGCACACTTCCCCCTGCCGACCTCTTTCCGACGGTTTTATCTGGGACTCCATCTACAGTAATTGTTGGAGAGGCAGATAATGTTGCTGGTTGATGACGATCAACTTCTCCCATTCGCCTTGGAGAAGCAATGGAGATTCTCATTCCAATCTTGATATCGCGCACACTGGGTCGTGTTGTCAGTGATGCGCAGGACAACATTTTTGCAGCTGACTTCTTCTTCATTCCGGGGGTGTATTCCCATGTTTTTGTGTTCAAGCTTGCGGGGGTGTGTTGGAAATACAAGCTTGACCCACACGTTATTCCGATCATTTGAATATCGCTATTTCACCGTTGTTGCTGCGCCATAGTTTATTTCAACTTCTGACCCACATATTTCATATTCCACATACATGTGATATCTTCATTGTCTATAAAGCTAGGATACTTGTTGTAGATACCCCACTGGTTTGTAAACCCTTGGATTCTCTTTGCATCCTCCTTGCCTGGAGATCCTCCCCTGAGCCAAATTCTACACTGACAGCTTACTCATCCAGAATGGGCATTGTCCCTGAGACGCAGGTCGCAGTGCAACACGGCGTACAAACAAGAGACTTGATGAGCTTCTTGGCCGGTATTCAGACTTGGTCCGAGCGACACAAGGAAACGGTATACACGCTCAAACGGGATCAGATGAAGGGTTTCGATTATCTCGCTCCCGAAGGGTTCTACGATGCAGTGCAGGCCTACCCCTGTCTATAATTGACCTTGACCGCGCTGCTCAACTGGACACAAAGTGCCGTATAAGCACGTATTTTGGTCCGACGTCGCCGATTATTGTTAGCGGAGTCACCAAACAGGGCGGACCGGTGTCTCCTTACACTACTAGCCTTGGTCATCGATTTCTGGACGACGTCGCCGCGTAGGATGTCGACCGTCTGCTCATAACGACCTCCAACGCTCTCAAACCTGATCCCCATCTGCGAGATGATTCGCTGCAGGTCTTGGTCACCATGGTTGAAGCAACAGACGACTCGTTCCTGTTCGCAAAATCCCTTCGAGCAGCCCGAGTTTTCTGTCTTCACGTGGAACACTTTCAGTTTGCATATGGCTGGCTCACCCAGTGGCGCAAAATGTTTGCATATATTCTCAATGACAAGGACCCCAACCCCCCAGCACAATATCCTTTCCATCGGTGACAATCGAGTCTGGCGTTGATCCTTGGATCGTCAAGAATTATGAAGTCCCAGTGGTTCGCACGGGACTAGATTTCCTGAATGCGAAGGTGGATAACCCAGGTGTGCGCTATGCGGAGTTGAAAGATATCGTCGATGCGTTTACTTTTCCCAGGCTGACGGGAAGACTTCCGATAACCCTTCTACGAAAAATGGTCGCCCAAAACATCGTCTCACGATGCCGTGCACTGTTGTCCCTGCAGCCAATCAAACAAGCCGACGCTGAAGCGTTGGATGTGCGGATATCGTCGAGAATCCACGGAATATTAGGCATGCCGTTTGCACCAAGTTCTAAAATTCTGACGCTCCCAGTTTCTCAGCGCGGTCTTGGTTTCCCGTCAATTTCCAGGATCAACGCTGGTATTGCTGCGGATGGAATCGCTCGCGACCTGAACCACCATATCACGGCATATCGGTCCATGGCAAGAATTACACTTGCTGAATGGACTTGCGATATCAATGGCTGTGTCTATCCGTTGGATGGGAGCGGCCTCCGCAAGGGATTCACCCACCATTATAAAAGGGTTCCCTCGGCGTGGATTACGGCGCAAGGCATGATGTCATCCATGGAAGAACCTCCGTCACTGCGAGTTACGGATCAGCATGAACTCTTGCTCGGTGAAGTTTCAATTTCTCACGTCGTTGCTCTCTGTAACCACCATCGTCCAGGCGGGGCCAACAATCCCGACGGAAACACATTACGGACGATGCAAAGCAAAAACATATGAACACTAGCGGATCTGGGCTACTGGCGTAATGGTAATACCGGAGGGCTGATTTTCGAAGTAGACTGGACTGTGCGAAGAGCTGGGAGATGGACGACGGCTCAGAAGATCAACTGGAGCAAAATAGCCGACACCTTACGATCAATGTATGCTGGTTGGCTGTTCGATGGCCCCGCGAGGATCTTCTCGCGTCGCGCGAGGACCGACGATATTGGGCTGAAGAGAGTATTCGCAATCTGGTTTCGTGGAGAAAATTGCAGCCATCTCCGACCGCTGTTGGATCTCAAACGTGGGGAACGGATAGTTCTATGATCCCGGCCTCGGCGTCACTCTGCGAGAGCCGCCGGGTCACCGCTGCCGTCACTGGCCCATTAACTCTGGTCGTCCAGCTAAGCGGACGTAATCTGTCTATTCTGCATGGAGAGCTGATGGGTCACGTCCTAGCCCTGGTGCTTCGGAAGGACAGCGAAGGAAATACCGTGCCTACCCTTTACTCTGACCACCAGAATTCAGTGGAACTTATTGGCGACATCTAAAATCACATCAGCCAAGACTCTCGGTCGAGAGGGATGAACGGCCGGCCTTACTATCGTTGGATACTGGCTCTGGTGCGAGAAGGGCGTGTGAACATGATGTACACGCGGGGCCATTCCGCTGAGTTATCTATTCCCGCTCAGCTTAACAGAGAGGCTGATCACTACGCCTCTGGTTCACAAAAACTCCCCCATTTAGTACCTCTCTCACCGATCCCGACTTTTACGATGGACACTTGCACGCTGTTTACCAAAGCCGATGGTTGGATTGAAACGAACATTCGGACCTTCGTCGATTTTTTCCTAGCAAAAGAGGCTGCATCGAAACTTGGAAATCGGTTTGCGAATGCTGACAGGCATCCACGAAAATCTACCTCCCCCTGAATATCCGTGCACGCGGGCGCTATCAGCGCATTCAGCCGTCATCCAGCTCTATGCTCGCTCTGGTCAACTTCCGACGGCAGAGACATTGGAATCGAGGTCCAGACTCGAATCCTGTCTATGAAGCTTGAGGAGGCGGACATGCGAGAAGAAGACCGTCAGCCGATCCTGAACGCAGCTAAGTCACTTTTCATTGATGATCCAGCAGTATGGCCTCTGAAAATTTCGCAGTATTACTTGAGCCAAACTCCGAGCATCCAAAACTTCATCACTTACCGAACGCTCCCGGACACGATCAAGAGACGTAAATTGGCGAGCCATCTATCATCAGATTGGCATACGAGCGCAATCCGCCTGGCGGGAAGAATTTTTGGGAGTGTCCAACGGACCATGGCTGCGCGCGCAGCGGCAGGATAACCTCTTCCTTCTATCCCACCCCACCCTGGTCGTCGCTTTTTCCTCTCGCCGTCTTTTTCCCACCGGGTTTTTGGGCGCGAAGGTTTTTCAAGTGACTCAAGAGATCATTACGATACCGCAGCTCTACAACACCCTTATTCCTTTCTCCTTTCTTTCACTTTGGTTCGTCGAGGTACCCGTATGTAGAATTTGGCTCAGGGGAGGACTTCCAGGCAAGGAGGATGCAAAGAGGGTTTACAAACCAGTGGGGAATCGACAGCAAAGTACTACAGTATTTATATGTAGGTGAATATCAAATAGAGATAGCAAATAGCAAATATGTGGGTCAAGTGTTATGGCAACGTGTGAATGAAAAACCAACCATATGCTGATCTACAAGAGCCATACGACAAAGCAATTGATCAAGCTTGTATTTCCAACACCGTACCCAGGGGGCGACCACTATCACTTCCGCGGAGATCAGCCCCTTGTTGTATGTTCATATTTATGCCATGTATGTTACTGTTACATCAGTCATTTGATACGCTGCCGGCACATCCGGATGTTACCGGACCGTGTCGAAGCAAGCTAATTAGCCACGCGACTCGACGCGGCGCGGTGAATTGTGATTCAGGAAGGGCAGATAAGAGACCTGTGTGAGCTATAGACCCTTACTTTCCCCCCGCCATGGCTCCCCGAGCAATTCCGGTCTCTGAGCCAGTAACTTTGTTCCTCCAAGACGGCACATTTTTAGCAGCTTGGCAAATAATAGCTAATTTAAGTAGGGTTTGCGACACTTACCCGAAATATGCAAGGGATCGTGATCAATGACACCATAATTCGGCCACCAGATATTATTGATCACCTCTCTATGTTGGCCAGCATGACCAGAGAAAAAGCAACAAACCTGCTTGACCCAGCAGATAAGCAGAACGTACCCAAAGCAATTACTCTAATACAAGAGCTTTCAAATTTAAGGGGCCTTTCATTCCCTTCAAATCCAATTGAAGGGCAGAACCGAAAAAACCATTAATTTCTATTCTGAGACCCTTGATTATTTTGTCTTGCCTTTTATCACGGTGCAAATGAGCCTGTCCGAACAGGTTGAATCACTCTCCACCTATGCACATCTGATTGCTGCATTGTATCTCAAGCATGGTACAGCCTGCTTGACTACTGCCCTCTATGCTGATTCACAGGCAGTTGTGAAGAATATTATTATCACAATAGCTCGGATGCAACTCCTTGATCCAAACCTCAAATTTTACATTCTTTTAGAGGGAACAGATCGGTTGGAAGTTGTTTTTTCTGATACTCGGACTCTGGATCATGCTCGGAACTTTGATATTGAGCAGCTGGGACAGAAGCTCAGTCTTGGTGCACTGATTAATGCTGCACTACAATGCAATCCAGACCTTGATAGGGGACATCGGCGGCTGAAAATTGATGGTGCACTAGGTATTGATCATGTAAACCCGAAATCATGGATTGGGGATGTGCGAGTTGGTAATGTCAACCTTCTTCTATGCTGGAATGCTGGCCAGGAGGCTGCAAATAGGATTCTGGTTCAATACTTTGGTGCAAGTGCTCGGGTCAATTTTATTCAAATCTTTTCAGACGATAAGCGTGATCTTCTTCGTCCCAAAGGTGAATATGTTGGGACCTCATTCTGTGAAGATGACAGGCGTTCAGAGATGGAGAATGAAGTCCTCTTGGAGCCTATTATTCCACTCATGCCTGAAGGACCTGCAGTCACATCCAATGTCATTGTTCCAGATGCACAAGATCAAAATGATTATGACAATAATGACCTTGGCATAGACCTGGAAGATTTTTTGCCTGAAACTCTGGAGCAACTAGACCAGGATGAGGCACCACTCGTATTTTCTACACGTCTTGTTTCAGCTGAAGATGGAAAAGAATACATGAAGTCATCTGTTGTTGCCACACTGAGCTCTAACCGGACCAGAAAAGCCACAACTCGTACACTCCGAGTTCGAGGTGTTGCTCTTGAAGATCTTCGGCAAAAGAAGCTGGATATTGACCTTGATTTTGATCCAATGGAGAATGAAGATGTCTTGAAGGCCGGTGATTTGGTTGCAACCTTAATTCGAGTCAATACACATTTTTGTCTCGGTGTTATTGCTGTGAAAGGCTTTAAAGTTGGAAAAGACAAAGCAGTCAAAACCACTATGGATATTAATAAGCTGACCAGTTTGGACTTGGGGATCAGGATAGTCGGCCAGATCATGGACCTGAAATTTGATTCTGTTTCTGGTAGCTGGCAGTGGACAGGAAGATATTTGCGGATTGACACAACTGCACAAGAGACCTACGCAACACAGAAGCACTTCATTATTGAATTTTCCTCTGTCCTTGTTCATCTCCTTGGGCCAACTCTTTCTTCTTTGGAAGAAAAAATAACTTATAATATTGCGGGATATGAATTGGCTGATGTTCTCGACTTGGCCTGGCAAATGCTGGAACCTGAAAGTGAATGGGTCCTCGCAAACATTGAAATGCTTCCTCAAGTAACTAATCCCTGTCTTCCATACCGTGACTCCACTGGTAAGGTTTTTCATTAGAGCGTTTGCGGTGGAGCCACCCGGTGCCACCGGGTGGCTCATCCGGCATGCGGTGCCGGGTGGCTACGTCACTTGGTGGCTGTTTGGATGGCATGGAAAGAATTAACTGTTGACATCGTACATCCACTATGTCTATACAAATGTGTTCCCGTACACATGCAAGCACCGGCAGAGTGCCAGAAACTACCTCCCCGAGCCCTTCTCCAAACTCCGAGAGCAACCGCGATGAAGTCTGGATTCGAGAATGGCCTTTTTGCATAGGTAGAGGGAGAAAGAGTATTCACTAAGGTATACATGTTTAATACATGCTCATACATACCATGGTGGGCGGGTTCCCAGACAGCCACCAGATCACATTAGCCACCCAGCACCGCATGCCGGATGAGCCACCCGGTGGCGCCGGGTGGCTCCACCGCAAACACTCTATTATTTAATTTGTGAAAACAACTATAACCCAATGCAGGAAATAATTCCCTGCATGTTTCTAATGTGCCAGCACACTTGACTCCAGGAATCAAATTGAATGGCTCTGACATGATTCCTTGTCTTATTTGCAATGCAACAATGAACTATCTGCGATGCGCAACCATGTTGGCCAACACATCTTACTTGCTTTGCACCAAAAAGCAGATCTTAGAGCCAAACACTTAGTTGGAGCTGATCCATGTGGCTTTTGCGGACATGATGGATGTCATACTCAGCTTTCTGAAGGGTCAAAGATAACTTCAGATTGTGCCTATCACTATTTGAAGATGAACTATAAGGCGGCAAAAAAGTGTAGCAAGTCAAGCCCATGTACAAACATCCCAATCCATTGCCCTCTCTGTCCTCAGTCAACGTCTGGAAACCTCCGCACTATCTGGAAGTACAATGCTATGTACCACATCATTAGTGAGCATACTGAAACAATGAGGCACTCCCAGAAATACCAGCACAATTTGTAATTGATACATTTGTTCGGCAACAAGAAGAGGAGTGGATGGGAATAACAGCAGAGGAAACTCAATATTACAGACTACAGAACCAGCTCCCAGACAGCGATGCCATTGACGCATTGACAACTGCAAACATAAAGCGGGAAAGATCATATACAAATTCAACCATTGGATCTGATTCACATAGGCCAAAACAAATTAAACTAGAAGTTAGTCTATAGTAATGCCTCCATCTCATCTGTTGTAGAACCAATGAGCTCCGATACCTGTTTGAGTGACGTCACTGAAGCCTTTAGGGCCTGTTTCAAAGCTACAATTTCAAGCCTTTGAGCCTGAATTGCATCCCTGGTATCACGGAGGTCATAAAGAGCCTTGTCCAAATTTTCCTCAGCCCGCATACACCGAGTATACAGTTCATTGTAACTTGGTTGTTCTTCTGATGATTCATGTTCTGACTTTTCTGTAAGCAAAAGGCCGAGTAAAAATTATTCACTCACTTGGCAAAACCAACTGAGACTCAAACACATCACCATCAATGTCTGATGTGCCAATGAGGTTGTGGATATATTGTTGAGAATCCGTTTGAGAGTCAAGGGCACCGCCAGGTTGAAAAGCACTATTTAAATATGAAGACCAAATTAACAAAAGTCTGTACAACAAGCTTACGTGCTGGTTCTGTTCCTTGATTGAATTGCAGATGAACGAGGAGTGGCCCTCTTGGGGCTATTCAACTCTTCTTCTCTTCGGCGCCTCCGCCGATCTTCAGTCCGTGCAATTTCTTTGGCTTGAGATGGGAGTTGTTCATAGTCTGAGCCAGCCTCGGAGGAAGGGTATGCCGTTCCAAATGCACTTTTATTATTCCCCACCTATTTTGGTGTTTTCTCCAACTTTTATCGGGAATTCAGCGACTTTCCCACAACTTTTGACACTTTTGAAGCTCAAAATAAGGTGAGGATTCCTCTTGGTTTTTCCCTACTTTTATTGCCCAAGTTGCATTTCACCAACTTTTGTTTCAAACTTCACCAACTTTTTTGGTTCAAAAATTTCCCCACAACTTTTTGGCTCAATTTTTTTTTATTGCTCCAATCAACGTTGAAAGCCATAAAGGTACCAGATATCCATCCCCCACGGCCCCTAGTCTCCCTAGTCAGACCATCAATCAAGATTTTTTTTTTTTGAAAATTTGGAGAGAGCAAAAAAATAACCTGATATATGGTCTGATTCCACTCGCGCATCAGAAGCCGTAGGTCAGGCTTCCGGATTAGGACAGTCCCAGTGTGGACGGTCACATGTGACACTTCCGTCGCGTCTGCTACGGCGCGTCCAGTTGCATCCTCTCCTCCCTCCCATGGCTCAATCCAGCTGGGGTATTACTTGAGATAATCCAACAACCCCTGAAACCCATATCCGACTTCATTCCACGGTCAAAGTGGCCCCTCTCGAGGTTCAGCTTCCCCGAAATCACTTGGCGCCCATTGGGTGAATCCCACGTCTATGGAACCATACAATTCAGTAATAGATCACCCCAAAAGCCCTGCAACTATTCTGCTCCAAAGAAATGGCCCCAGAACACTGGGGTGACTGGTGGGGATATGGCACCCACTTGCAGCAGTTCTCCCTTCCCCTCTGATAACTTGCAACATCCCACAAAGCATCATAAGCCTAACCCTTCTATGCCCTCTCCTGCTGCTGCCTCGTCGAAATGGAGGTCCCCACGAACAGATGCACAGTCAAAATGGGGGAGGACTCCCAGAAGAATTTTACGGGCCAATGCAAAGCCTGGCGGGGAGTAAAACTTGAAGGCAAAGCATATGTGCCATAGTTGGAGTAAACCGAGGGGAAGAACGGGCACCCAACGTGCCATGGTCGCGCGAGGCAGTAGGCATGTGATGAAAAGATGGCATTGTTTGGCGTTCACGTGACGTCCGATATCGCCGAAGCGCGACCTACGGCTAACACACAGCAACTAAAACCAGACTACACGGCCCCAGCCATGCTACTTACGCCGGAAGAGTGAGAATACAGTTCCACAACACGATCACGTGTTGCCCAGGCTGGCAAGCGCGATCACTTTACCTGTGAAACCAACACACTGTTGGGCGCAGTTTCTACCCCTATGGTAGGCAAGAGCCATGCGGTTCTACCAGGACCACAATTCGACTGTGCTTGCTAGCCTTTTCTGGTGTGTATTAGACCAAAAGCACTTTGCACTGATTCCACAGGGTTCTTGTTCAGGTAAGTATGTACCCTTCCTTCCCTGTGGCTCATCAGATGAGGAGATTAAGGAGGGCTCTGACACGGTGTGCTCATTGTGTACGGTGCCCTTTGTGCTGCCAGAGCAGGATATCATTTTTTAACATGAATGGGGTGATGTACCTTGAGGTGACTTCTTCTGATGTTTTGCGCAGAGGAAGAGCATTGGATCTGCGACCACAATACTCAACAAACTGTACACATCATGAGAGTCAATTGAATTGAGG
This sequence comes from Mycena olivaceomarginata, assembly GCA_029378375.1. Classification (NCBI taxonomy): domain Eukaryota; kingdom Fungi; phylum Basidiomycota; class Agaricomycetes; order Agaricales; family Mycenaceae; genus Mycena; species Mycena olivaceomarginata. Next base: position 284,119 of record JARKIC010000053.1, read on the forward strand.
GCGTAGAATTACACTGTGACTAGTCTGCCCCGCCATCAATTGGCACGGTACCTGCTTCTCTACCATGCACCGCTGTTTCCTCTCTCATGTCAGTATATGTTTGCATCCAGTATGATCTCTGAGTTCAATTTGGCTCAAAATCCAGAGCCTGGAACAATGGGCGGACTAGTCTGCCCCGCCATCAATTGGCACGGTACCTGCTTCTCTACCATGCACCGCTGTTTCCTCTCTCATGTCAGTATATGTTTGCATCCAGTATGATCTCTGAGTTCAATTTGGCTCAAAATCCAGAGCCTGGAACAATGGGCAGACTAGTCTGCCCCGCCATCAATTGGCACGGTACCTGCTTCTCTACCATGCACCGCTGTTTCCTCTCTCATGTCAGTATATGTTTGCATCCAGTATGATCTCTGAGTTCAATTTGGCTCAAAATTCGGAGCCTGGAACAACATGCAGCCTAGTCTGCCCTGCCGCCAATTAGCACGGTACCTGCTGCTCTACCATGCACTGCTGTTTCCCCTGCGGTTACAACGTGCTCGAGTACATTCGTACGGATGGTGGACTGCGGTTAGTTCAAGCTTGAAGTCATGCAGCGAAGAAATCGAACTAACATGAATCCCGTCCGCGCCAAGAATCATGTCGGCGCTGATTGTCTGTCCGTCCTTCAATGTCAGTGTGCCCTCGGCAGGATCGCAGGCCATCACTTGACATCCGAGCTTGATCTCCACCGGCTCTCCGACACCCTCTCCATAGGGCTCCAACCCGTCTGTAAAACGGGACGGCCGTCGCAAACGACGGCCGTTGGGCACCACGGGACGGGTCGACCCGTCCGTTTCTACCATGCGTGAGAGACCAAAACGGACGGGTCCAACCCGTCCCGGCCGTAACGGCCGTTTCAACGGGTGGCTCGAACTTTCACAGGACTAAGTTGGGATCTTGAACCAAAGAACAACAGGTACTATATACTGCGTCGTTGCTACTAATCAATACAGATTACCCCGTCCGAGCGATCCGTGATCTCGCCTTCACAAACATAAAGGTTCGAATTGTATCGGCGTGTAAACTTGTGCGACAAAGGCTGATAGTATCTCGTCTTCGAAATTTTCCGAGTCCCATGGCTCCTAAAAATAATGAGTGACACTCAACCAGTAGAATCAAGCGAGATACCTCTGCCATCTCTGCCTGCTTTTTAAACATGGCCTTGATGTTCCACGAGGGCTGATCAGACTCGGTCTTGTTGTGCAAAATCAGCGCGTCGTCCATCTTCTTCTTGCCGGAGGCGAGCCCAGTCTCTTCCTTGGTGGGCTCTCAATCACTGTGTCGACTCCGTTATCGTCCTCTTCCTCGGCCTCGAGAGTATCAGCGTACCGAGGAACACTGAGGAGCCCCGAAAGTGCGGATATCCACCCCAACCTGCCGGAAGGGTAAGCCATATTCGTAACAAAGTCTTCAAGGAAATACCTTCGACACCTTCCCCAATTTAGCAGTCTTGAGACGATGCGGAGGCGAGTCTTTTTGATCTCCAAGTCAGAGAAACTACGTTCATTGGGGGCCTGGTTGGCGATGAGGTCAAGCAAAAGCATCGCGAAATTGGCGAGATGGGACACCAATCCACATGTCCTCATTTGGGCCTACACTAATTTTGGGTCGCCCGGCTGCTAGCCTATTCAATACAGGTCTTGGACTGTAATTAAACACGTATTATACGTGTTGAGCTTCAAACTTCTCCTTATTCTGGGACCATGACACAAAATCTCCAGTTTCCTGGAGATATTACATGGCCAGAGAAACTGTGCACTCGGTTTCGGCGTCTTCTTCTACAGTACGGGGAGGGTCGGATGGCCTGGAACGAATGCGTCGAAAGAGCTGTCAGATGATCTGCATCTCGCACAAGAATCAATGCTCGTACCGCCATAAATTCTGTATTCAGTGTGAACACATTACGGATCCGATCATGTCCGACAATCCACTGAATGCCTCATTTGCCTTCGGAGGCTGTTTCATTGACAGCGAAATAATCACTAAGCATGAACTGACCCTTGAAGTGTAAGGACATGGACTCAATTCTCTTCTAAGTCGTATGGGCTCGATGGACGTACCTGATGTGCGCAGCATGGGACTATAAGCAACCACGGTCCCTTTATACCGAGATTTTTGCGTCCGCGCTGACTCCCGCCATCATTATCACAGCAAAATAGGACGATGATACAGCCGTATTTGCGCTCGGTGTTGTCAATCATTCTTTCGAAAGCAGCGCACATAGTCTCGCCGTCTTTTTTGTGTCCATTCAACTGAATTAAGTCAACAAAATACGACTTTGCAGTAAATATTGAGAGACCATATTGACGGTCGATATGGTCTGATCCAAGTCTGATCATCATGCCGTACTGTACATGTCGAAGACCAGTTGATAAAGTGATGGTAGGCATGATCCATTGCTCGGCACAGGCTGCTTAGGAACGCCGGAAGATGCCGAGAAGGACCCGTCGAACCCGTCGAACGGGACGGGTACGGGTACCCGTTAACGGGGCGGACCCGTCCCGTACCCGTCCCGGCAGAGGAAGGCTCCAAGTTCCAAACGGACGGGTGCCGACCCGGCCGTTCCCGTCCGTCGACCCGTTGACGACGGGCACGGGTTGGAGCCCTACCTCTCCAATGGCTATCCTTTTCAGCTCCTCATGCAGATCGACTCTGTGACAATAATATCCGCCCTAATGTACTGTGAGATACATTTAGCGGCAAGCTGAGGTACCTCACTTCACTGCCACGAAAGATGCTAGTAGTACTTGGGGCGACGTCTGCACTGAGGCGTATGATCTGGACGTTGTGGTTGGACTACAACAACTATAAGGGAGGAAATTACAAACTCACTCCTGCACTATCTACAACCTTGCAGTTGTCTTCGTTCCACCCGAGATGATCGAGAACACGCAGCGCGTTTTTGGTGAGGGTAATGGCCGCGCCAATTTCACTGTTCGAAAGGGATGTCTCGAATATCTAGGACCCGTCAGTGTTGCTATCGACATGCGGTGTAGAGTCATTATATTGACCTGGACCCGGTGTCCTTGCTGACGCATGGCGATTGCAGCGGCGAGGCCACCAAGACCGGCACCGACGACGCAGATATCCAAACCAGACGTCATGGAAGGTCCTCAGAGAAAGGAGTGGGAACTGAGGAGGAGCGATAGCCGCCGTCGTGAGATAGACATATAAAAAGCGGAGATAGCATTTGCGTAAGTGCGGGACATGGTTCGCGGGCCGGATCGAGGGTTCAGGTCTCACAATAACGGCCATAAATGGAACCCAGGCGTGAGTTGACATCTTCGCTAGCCCCGTTCGGCGAGTTCGGCCGGTACGAACGGCTGCCCGTTTTGATGGGCGGTATGAGAGGTTGGATATTCTTGGTCCCTGCCAATTCAAAAATCTCAATAATGGTCCGACATCTGTATTGTCAAGTCTTGGCCAAATAAACTTCTCTTACGTTGATCTGACAGTTTTCTGCTGAACGGAGCGCGGAAGTCCTAGGCCATTTAACCTTTCCCTGGACAGTGAGATTAGAATAGATTCCGCTGATAGAAGGGAAATCAAATAGAAGGAATCTCGCTGGGTTCGCAGTACCTCCGTAGTATACTAGCAAGGACGAAACCTGGCGATGCCGGAAAAATCGAATTTGTCTGATCAGAACCTGACCACACCTGACTGTCTGGTCAGACCCGGTCAGGTTCTGGTCAGGTTCCACAGCAAGGGTTATCAGAGGCGGTAAGGTACTTTGAAGCAATGTAAGGTGGAGCTACGAAACACGCCATAGTATTGTATTTACTCAACCTAGGACTGGTCGGCTCGTAGGAACATGTCGGGGTCGACTGTATCTACAAGGAAATGCAGTTTTTCCTTCACACCGTCGGTAACCTGGGTCAATAATACCCCGAATCACGTAGTCCATCAGCATCAGGGAGTAAGAGTTCACCTCCTCATGCACTTGCCATGCAGCCCACTCGGTCCTCGGCTTCCAGTTGCTTCGGCGATACTCACGAACAAGAGCGACATCAAACTGGTGTTTCGACTCGAGGGTGCAACCCAATAACACGTATATACGGGCGAACACCATCCCGGGAGAATCAGAATTGAAAAGAAGGCTGTCGAATCGAGTATGGACGTGGAAGAGGGTGTTGCAGCGGATGATGTCTCGAAGACCACGCCACTCCTCGAGAGATTGATAAGCTATATGAACACATTTGAACGGTCGAATCTTGCAGGTCAGTGAGTTGAGGTCGAGAGTCAGTACATTTTGAACTCACCTGAATGCGCTGTTCGTAACGACGCGGTCGTCGGGGAACTGTTCGGTAATAAAATCACGCAGTAGCAAATCGCACTCATGGACCGGATGTCTGATCGAGTCCAAATATTCCTTGAAGGTCCTGGAGTTGAAAAGACAACCGGGCGCTCCAAACCTCCAAGACGCCGAATTCCCTTGACTTAATTTTGAAGTGTTGTCAAGCTCAGGCTGCTCCCCTTGTTCATCCTCCTCGCGCTGCTTGTCATACTTGTCGATCGCCATTTGGATCCTCGCAATAGCTTTCTGCGTTTCATCGATCCGATCCATCTGTAACTGATCAGGACGAAAGACTCTGCAGAGAGCTCGAAAACTCGCCTGGGAGACAGCATTTTTTATTATTATTCAGCTTCTCAAGCCCATTTAATATCGTCATAGCCATGTTGAGATTATCGGACGCCGCCCGAATTCATGGCGCCATCGGGCGTGACGCGGGAACACCGACAGACCTGCGCATGTCGTCGCTGAATTCGCCCCTCCCAGGACAACCCCGTCAACGAGATCCAGCCAGACTCGACACGCTCCCCCACATGAACTGTCCGGACGGATCATGCGTGCCTGCCATGGCGTCCTCAAACTTGATGTCTGCGCGCACCTCCCTGTTCGTCTCGCAGTGGGAAAGGCCGTCGTGCGCATTCTCGCACGGGCCATGATGAAGCGCGCGCGCAGCCTCCCAATGCGCCTGCGAGCAGCAAAAGCTCAAATTGCACTGTGGGCAGGGAATCAGGCGTCCCGAATTGTCGGACGTGGTGCCCTTCTTCCCAGCCTCCATCCGAATGAGTTGGTCCGTGCGCGTGCTACGGTACAGAGCAGTGTCAATAGAGAAGCTTGATAAGGGCAAGAACGACATACCAGACCATGCATCGCGGTTCCCATCCGACCAGGTTACGCTCAGACATCGTTGCCTGCCTTGGAAACGTCAGCGTGCTCACAAAATCAACACAGAGGCGGATACCTCTGCAAATATCGCTCGCAGAAACTGAGGATATTGGAGCCATACGCCTCAGTCGTGTTGTGTAGAACGTTTAAATCGGTGGTTGGCTCGTTGGGAAGGAGAAAAAGAGCGTCGCGACTGCGATGGGATTACTTTTCTCGATTGCGGGAAGAGCATTGCACATAGGTTTGTGTAGCTTCCATGGCCAATCGAGCTGGTTAACTATATCAAGACACAGAAATATCAAATTTAAACTGCTTTCGGACCTTCTGGCACTCTGCGATTACAGCCCTCACAATTGACTATGCAAACGCCACTCGACGCACCTGGAGTCCTGGACTGCAATAGGACATTCGGTGGCATCCACTGCATCGAGACAAACGAACATCTTCCTCAAGGACTTGTAACAAGCCAGGCCCATTCTTGCGGGAAAAGGTGGAATTCGTTCCTTTGCGTGATGATTCGGAGAGGAAGGAGTTTCAAACTCCGCGCTTGAATTGATCCGCTGTACGGTATCCGTCGTCGCGAAATAAATAACATCTCTTTTGTCGCCAATCTTCCGCCCAACTTCAGTATTTACCGTCACTTACAACTCTATTCCGAGAATTCTACAGTTCTTTTTGGGAAGATGATCTGAGCATACTTAGTAAATCAAATTGAACCAAACCAAAATAAGGATTCCAGGCCGTCGGGACAAAGGGGAAGGTTAGATGCAAGGAACACAACCAGTCATTGGTCGCTCCTTAATTTCAGGTGAGTGTGGAAGAGATTTGTGTATAGAATCCTGCCGACATTTCCATGAACATGCAGTACCTTTCATGACTTGGGATAAGGCCGCAAGCGGCGGGTGCCGAACCTTTCCTTCTCTGACTGACCGCGCTACATTTCACTGCAACAACTCATGAAAATTTGGCGGTATACTCAGTGGTCGCTACTACGTATGTCAGCTAAACTTGCCTTGTTTACAAGTTTATTGGTTATCCAACAAATCAAATTGACAACCGTTTTCCCTTGATCACCGAGCAGCTTTCATTTCAGTGAGTGTGTCGATGTGGCCAATCGGTAAGATATTCGTGGTAGGAACCTATTCAGATACATCAACTCGCTGTCTATCGGTTAAGCAAGTAAGCAAGTGTTGGAATATAAAATATCAGGTTGCATCCAGGAGTTGTACAAATTGTTGTCGACAGGTGGAATACTCGAAAAAGCAATTTGCAGTGCACAGAAATGTCGAGTGGCACTAAGTAAGTAACAGTGAAGCTGTCACGTCACGTCTCCCCTGGGGGAGACGTGACGTGACTAACGCAACAGCTGGGTCTGTGTCGTCTGATCATGTGCCGTGACATAATGTGTTGTGTATAACAAACATATTTCCACAAATCTCTTTGTCTTAGGACCAGTAAGTGTTCACTGAACCTGCCTCCAGAGGAGTGTCAGGGAGGGTGCATGCAGTTTAATGACTGCATGCACTCATTGTGGGTTGCATAAATTGCTTATGCAGCCAGGGAACCTGCCTCCTACATGTTGCAGGGATTTTATGAACTGCTACAACATAGCCCTCAACATGTTCTCCGTGAATATGTGTATACCCCCTTTACTTCATCCAATTCGTCTTTTGATTCTGAGTTTTTAATTGTTTTTTGGGACACAGAGTCAACCTGACGTACTATGTCTGGCAAGACCAAATCCACAGCTTTCCGCAAATACCAACTCCTCCAGTTCGGGTATCTCATCCAAGACAATGTGAAGGCTTTCGAAGATGCACTGGCCAGTGATCACGGCCGACATGTATCAGAGAGCAACCTGTGAGCCCAAACACCCCGGGAATTGTTCCCAACTTACTTGCACAGTCTTGAGATCAATGGCTCCATTGTGGAACTCATGGAGGCGTACAAAAATGTTGACTCCCGGGCCAGGCCTGAAAAGCCACCGCTTGCAATAAACTGATGATCATGTGCTGGCGAGCACGATGGCTGCAAGTCAAAGCTTACCGCACTTGTTGGCACCTCACCAGATCACAGGCGCAAAGAGAGAACCCCGAATGGCATATCGGACTACGTAGACTCCCTACGCTTGCCACGTACCCCTGCCACCACCGTAGACGACATCCATGCGTGTTTGGTATTTCCCCGTTTATCCCTATGTCCTTGACACCCGCCCAGAGATGCCCTGCAGAGAGCACCGCCAGCCCGATCCCCAGCAACCTGATATTGCATCGGTGCTCGCACCCTCCTTCCAGTCAAATTCAACCTCTACACCCCCCTCGCCAAAAATTGAGCCTTGCTCCCCTTCTCGTGCCCCTGCGTGCAGAGAGCCTCCCTCTTCCCGCCATCGCCGTTTCCGCCACCCGAAACCACGGCCTTTAGCCATGGCATGACTTGTTACCCGCAGCGAGAGCACTCCCACCACTGGAGATGCAGCAAGAAATGCAGCAAATGCAGCAGCAGCAAATGCAACAGCAGCAGCAGGAGCAACTGTGCCGGCTGTCTCTAGAAACAGCCCCCAGGCACCATTGCAGCCCAACCGCGCTCCACCACAGCAACAATTTGCGCAGTCCTCCGAGACGCTCAACCACCCCCAATCGCTGCAGCTTCAGCGCCCTTGTGAGGTGCCGTCCTACAAGTCATTTGCTCAGGCGCCGCTACAGCCGCAACGCCTCCCCAATGCGAGCACCGTTCCTACGTCCTCCACGCGTTGCCGGTGCTATCCACTGATCTCCCCCACACGAGTGTAAATGTTTCACTCATTTGTGCGGCCAAACGACCGCGGGAAGGAGGTGCTGTCATCTGTTGTGTGTGTCGATCCCGGGAACAACAAGGAGGGATGGAAAATCGAAAAGATGTACTCGGACGTACTTGTACTCGACCAGCGCATGCGTAATAGTGTCGGCAAAAAAGGGTCCGGGTGGAAACCACCGGAACAACATATCAGTATGTTCATTGCCTACTTATACCCTGTGTACATATTGATGTTGGCGTGCCAGGAACATCTCCGGCTCACTCGATGTACAAGATTACCGCCGCGGTACAGAGCTCATCGTCAGCCCTTCAAGTCCATCCATGGATGGTCCGATAACTCCCAGGCTTGGTGAAGTGGCGTGCATCCATTCACCCGTGCAGATGTTCTCGGTGCTGCGTATCTGTCCTTCGTTGCGTCCCCCATCTCGGGGGTCAACGAGCTCTGGCAGGTAGCCGCTGCCCTCAATCCCCGAGATAATCTTCTTCAAGCCAATACTCCCCCCCCTGCCTAATGTATTATGTATTCTGGGTCGTACTTGAAGTCTGTTTCTTTTCGAGTTATGAAGACCATCACTGTGATACACCTGCCGCAAAAAGAGCACGCTATGCTCCAGAAGTAATCAGGATTTTTCCTTAGCTCAGGGCCGGTCCCCAAGGCTTCGCCAGCAACTGGATCTTTGACCGTAAATCTGAGCTTTCTAAACTGCTCGCACGAAGCGCAACACTCTTGGGAGATCTTAAACACATTTTAACCTGTAGACGACATCCAACAATGATACTGAGGGCCTCTCAAATCACATATCTGCCCAGTTGTGACCAAACACAACTCCGAAAAATTTGTACAGCAGCAAATTCAAGCCTCAGACAAAGGTGAGTCTCGATCACTCAATTCTGGGGCCGTTTTCCTTGAACTGACCAATCCTAGGCAGAGCTAGGACACCCTTAAGCTGCTTGTATGGTTTTTTTTAGGCCGTGGTGTCTCTAGACACGCCAGCGTCGTCTGCACCAGCGTCAATGTATTCACTATCACTACACTAGACACAGGTGGGTCAATTGTGGGTCAAACTACCTCAATTCTGGGTCGTTTTCCTCAAACGAACCAATCCTGGGCAGCGTTAGGACATCCCTCAGTTGATTTTGTGGTTGTCTAGGCTGTCACGGCTCCAGAAGCGTCGGTATCGTCTGCACCAGCATCGACATATCCACTATCACCACACCAGACAAAGGTGAGTCAAACTACCTCAATTCTGGGTCGTTTTCCTCAAACTCACCAATCGTGGGGAGCGGTAGGACACCCCTCAGTTGCCTGTGTGGTTTTTAAGGCCGTCGCGTCTTTGGAAGCGTCGGTATCGTCTGCACCAGTGCAACCTATCCACCAGTACTGCACTAGACAAATGTGAGTCAAACTGACTCAACCCCTGGTCGTTTTCCCTGAACTCACCGATTTTGGGCAGCTTTAAGCCGCCCTTCAGCCGTCTGTGGGGTTTTATAGACCCTCAGGCCTCGAAATTCGTCGGCTTCGTCTGCACTGGTGTCGACATACCCCGCAGTACTCCTCCAGACAAAAGTGAGTCAAACTGACTCAATTTTCGGTCGTTTCGCTTGAACTCACCAATACTGGACAGCGTTAAGATGCCCTCGAGCTGCTTGTGCGGTCGTTCAGGCCGTCACATCACTGAACACGTCGACGTTGTTCACACCAATATCAACATACCCCTCAATACTCCTCCAAATAAAGAAGTATCAAACTAACTCAATTTTCGGTCATTTCGCTTAAACTCACCCATACTAGGCAGCACTAGGATGCACTCGAGCTGCTTGTGCAGTCGTTTAGGCCGTCTCGTCACTGCGCGCGTCGGCGTCGTCTGCACCGGTGTCGACATACCCCCCAGTACTCCTCCGGACAAAAGTGAGTCAAACTAACTCTATTCTCAGTCTTTTTCCTTGAACTCACCAATGCTGGGCAGCGCTAGGATGCCCTTCAGCTGCTTGTATGGTCGGCGAGGCCTTCGTCTTCCCGAACACGTCGGCGTTATCTGCGACAGTGTCGACCTATACACTATCACTGCACGAGACAAAAGTGAGTCAAGCTGACTCATCTCTCAGTTGTTTTCGTTGAACTAACTGATGCTGGGCAGCCCTAGAACGTCGTACAACTGCCTGTGCAGCTGGTCAGGCCCTCGTTTGTCCAAACGCGTTGGCATCGTCCGCACTGCTGTTTGCAGTGTCGACCTATACCCTACTGCCGTTCAGATAAAGGTAAGTGTATCTCCTAATCCTTTGCCTTCTCTCTTCATCTCAACGATGTTCAGCAGGGATATGATGTTCTTTAACTATTCGCTCACTCAGAATCTGTCACATTAGCAGCACATGCATGTTCTACATAGCGGGTATAGATTTGGGCTTCTATCTTCTACTCAGTGTGTGTAAGGGTTCTAGCTCGACAATGTCAATCAGGTGTACGAGTTGGACTCGAGCATCACCTGCTTCTCACTAGTGCTGTGTTGTAAACTCAAATGTTTATAACATTTAATAAATAGCACGTTAATAACATGTTATTAACATTCATAGCAAGAACCCTCCGGAAACCCCATGCTATTTATTGCTATATATTCCAGCCATTTTTCCTGCGGGATCACTAATTCCTGCTCATTCTACTGTAAGCTGCCAGGCAGTCAGTATGCAGCCTGCTGAACCTCTGCTATAAAAATAAGACAAATCCGAGCTGGATTGTATTGTCATTGGGTCGGAATCTGCCGTGTTCAATGTTGTCTCAACTTGCATGCCGTTAAATGCCGTTGTGCAGTGACGCCGGTGAATATGGCAAATTCACTAGTCCTGCTCATACACTAGACTCGTAACCAGTCTGCCTACGCCGTTCTAACAAGGCGGGCTTGTTGCCATAGGCAGACTGGTACTTCTCGGATGTGTCAATCGAGCTGGGGCGGAGTTTGAAATTAAGTTAGTGAGGCCGATGACGCAATGATGCAATGAGCTGCGGCAATTCCGGAGATCACGGTCCGAAGTTGATCGCCACTAAAACTACCCTCAGGTTTTACGGTGTTCTGTCCCACAAATACAAAATGTAAGGAGGCAAAATTGGAGGGATACAATTTTCATTCATTTTCCCCGCTTCAACTGAAAAATAAGCTTCAAAATTGAGCACAAAATGAGTAAGATTTTTAAAAGGTCACTTGAATTTCAAACTCCGCGACAGCCCTTTTGGCGGCTCCAAGAAGTACCAGCCTGCCTACGGCAACAAGCTCGCCTTGTTAGAACGCCGTAGGCAGGCTGGTTACGAGCCTACTCATACACAGCTCAATCGAGAAATAACAGACAACAAGAAAGGAAAGCATCACCAAAACACCAGCAGACAAGAAAGTAGACGCTAAGCCATCCCGCTACTCTGTTACAGAGTCTGTATCTCAAGGCGTAAAGCGATCAAAACAAAGACACAACACATCAGCACAGCTTACCATATATGGACGCTAAGCCATCCCGCTACTCTGCATCTCAAGGCGTAAAGCAATCAATAAACAAAGACACAACATCAGCACAGCCTACCATATATAGAAGCTAAGCCATCCCGCTATTTTATTGTAAACCGCCAAACCTAAAGGTTCGGCAAAGAACAGTGTCCTGATTAGCTTTCATGTCCAAGATTGGCAAACACCGAGGAGGATGCCCCGGTGAGCCAAAGAGCAATGAACTGGATAGATCCAAGTTGCCTACTGGCCGAGATGTTCAGAGTTTCGGTCACTGGAGAGATGCGAGAATTTTGTGCGCGGAGGAGGGTGCAAGTATGTTGATCTTGCAGATTCGGTGAAGTTAATTCAACTTCAGCATGGCCAGAGGCCAGAGATAGATGCCAGGGGATGGCTGTATATAGGCGAGGATATTGGGGTAAGGTGCACCTCATGAGAAGTGAAGCATCGGCTCGGCGGTGGAGGGTCCACGCCTGCACAGCATGGCGTATCCTTATGACAGCTTTCAAGTGGGTACCCCGTTCGACTCGGGGCCGAGCCATTGCTGTTTGAGTCTCTTTTTACTGTGCAGGGCTCGAAATTGGGCGAGATGGGATATCCTTTGCGGCGCGACGCGACTCGAACAAATTGAAATTTGAACGGTTGTCAAACTAATTGTTGAATGATAAAGTCGGTTGAGAGTCGGGGAAGTTTTGGAGAAGTGAAATTCAAGGCCAAACATGGATGAAGAGCGGGTGAATAGTCTTCGGCGAATTGCTTATCGTGGTATGGGTTACCAATGGGGGAATGCGAATTACTGCTGTACTCCTTTCTGCTTCCTGTCAATCGCAGTACTCCCTGCTTCCTGTCGTTCTTTTTTCTTCCTCGACACTCATCGTCTCTGCTCCCCGCGCTCTTTGCATCCTCCTCACCATTTTATATTCCCCCTTTCCAACATGCTCCCGAGGCATTTCCTGTTGCGAGAAGCCGGAAAGCTGTAGTGTCTTCCGGGTTGATCTACACCTGAGAACGCCGACGGCGCTTAGCGACGCACCGCCACACCGATAAGATAGACAGTGGGTATGTGACACTCTCTGCGACAGCGTGACACGAGCTCCTCGTTTCCTCCACCTGCATGCTCCGCAGCAGCTCCCTCCTTGCCGCCGTCGCCGCCCTCCTCCTCGGCGGCGGCGCGCGCCTGGTCGCTGCGCAGAACAACGACCCCGACCGCGACAATCGGCCCGGGCACACCTCCGCCGTTATCGGCCTTGTCTTGTGTGCGTCACTCTTCTTCTTTTTCTTTTTGGAGTTATTAACTTCCTAACAGCAATCATCTTCCTCCTCCTCATCTGCTGCGGCATCCAGCGGCGGCGCATCCGCCAAGCCGCGCGGCCCTACGCTGCCGGCGGCGGTGGCGGCCCAGGGCCACGCCCGCCCCTCCTCCCGCTTTCGTCCTCCGCGCGCTTCCCGCATGGAATGCAATACGGCCATTACAACGGTGGGACAGGCACAAGCCCGTACGCACCCCCGCCGGCCCCGCGCCGCCCGGGAGCGAGTACCCGCCCGCGGCCGCAGCGGACTGGGCACCGCCGCCGTATGTGAAGGAGGCGGACGGTGAGGCGGTGAAGTATCCGCCGGTGCGTGTTTCGTCTCTCTCACTCCTTCCTATGGATGTGTACTCATGAATGTGCGGCAGCCCCCCGGCCCCCCGCCCCCTGGCTTTGACGCAACGTATGCACCGGTATGTCTTTCCTACTCTCCCCCTACTCAATCTCAATTGACTCATTCGTGTGTGCAGCCCCCCGGCCCCCCGCCCGCCGCGCACATCTCTGTGCGTCGTTTTTTCTCCCTTCCTGTTCATTTTGCCTGTGTCGTTCTCATCAATCGCAATATCTAGTCCAACTCCGCCGACTTCGGCGGCGGCTTCCGCCCCCCGCCCGCGTCATAACGACTCCGCGCGTTGGCGCCTGCCTGCCTATCCACGACCTGGCTGGCTACGCCACGTTCTACGTGATATTGATCTCATTTCATTTCATCTCGCTCGGACTCATGCCTCATGCACGCATGCATGCCTTCTCCTGTATCTGTATTTCTACTTGTCCCGGGCTACCCCTAGTGCTGTTATCTTTTTCCTTCGGGCTATTATGTCGTTGTCGGACGCGGACGCGAATTCTATTATCTGCTCTGGGCCCTGGTACGCAGCCTCTGGACTGGAAGCGATTACTTGAACCTGCCACTGCGGTGCAACAACCCGCTGGAGCGCCACTCCTCGTGTGTCTCCCCACAAACAGCACAGGGAGAGCAGCGTGAGGAGAAGAACACCCGTTTGACGCGGGCATGAGCCATGCGTAATTCGAATTCAGCTTTTTTTGGCCCTTTTTCTTCCTTCGCGCTTTCTTTGTTTCGCATCGTTTTTGACTCGGGACGGACTCCAAGATGGGTGTGTGACTGACCTAGGATATGGGAAGGAAGGCTCTGTGGCGTCTCTCCCGGTGCGTTTGGCTGGGGAAGAGGGAGAGCGCAGTGGGGAGAGAAGAAGCGCCTGTTCGACGCGGGCGCGAGCCATGGGGAGATTTTGATGTACTTTTTTCCGCACTCGTTTCATTGGCGGGGATTGGGTGTGGCCAGGATCTGGGAAGGGAGGCTCGGTGGCGCGTCAGTGACATCCCCAGCACGGCTCGCTGGGCCACTCTCCCCTGGAAAGAGGGAAGAGTAAAGAGGATGAGGGCCCGTTCGATTCGGGTGCGAGCCATGGACGGTTAGTGGGGATGAGGTAGAGGAAGGCTATGCCCCGCTTTGAACCTGCAATAAAAAACCTGTGTCTTTTAATCTCTTTTCTGCGGCCCACAGCCATTATATAGCCTTGTAATTATATCTAAATCTACTATACCGATAACAAGCTGACATACGCCTTCCAAAGGCAATAACAGGCTGATTCACGCCTTGCAAGGGAGGTTGGTGACGCCTTTACATAGCTTTGCCTACCGCAGCCGACATGGCGATCCATAAAGGGGCATGAAAAGTTTCCCACTTTTTGGTGATGTACCCATGTCTACACAATGTAAATAAAGTGGGTCGAAGTCTGACTACACCCTCGCCGTCGCAAAGAGAGTACTGCTCGCGGTACCAAGCTAGGGCTTCGCGCCGCGAGCGCTTCAGCTGCTTGAGCTGGCGGGGAACCCCATCGCAGAGCCGATCGGCCTCGGCACTGAAGACAGGAATAAATATCAGTTGAGGGCTGGGTGAAGAAAACATAAAGAGACGAACACAGTGTGATACAAGCCCGGCTCTCGTCCACGTATCACGACATACCACACTTCGCCGCTTCCCTCGGGATGAGCAGCGTCGAGGTCGTCTGGGGTGTGCGGGACACCACAAACCCACAAGGGGTCCAGTGCCGTGGGTGCGTTGGCGCATGCAGAAATTTCGGCAGCAACGACAGCTGGCAATCTTGCTGTGAGGGTGTGAATGAGGAGAATCAGAATTAGAAAGTGAGAACGTACCCTTCACCTCGATTGCGAGGCGCATGGCCTCCATCGATGCGATGGAGACGCGATCAATGAGCGCCGTCAACCTCTCCAGCTCGGTTGGATCTCCGAGTCGTAGACGTGGGTGTGGGTGTGGATGTTGATGTCGAAATGGACGCGGGGTGTGACGGGGGGAGGGAACATGAACAATGGGAATGAAAGAAACCGCTGGCTGACCTTATCTGTAGCCGCCTCTTAGTGGTCCAGATCGGGGCCGCATCCCGATTCAGAGATCAACCGATGTGATGGATCGGAATTCTGCTTTGGGACATCCGGACAACGAATGCAAAAAATTTAAATGCAAAACTAGGAATTATTTCTTGATTTGAGGACACTTGCCTGGTGAAACTGACTCTTCCGCCTTCCTCTGCTCAGACACCTTTTCTATAAAACGCCACGTCTACACCTGCGCAGGCCGGCACACGAGCAGCTCATCATGCCGAGGGGCAAGCAGAGTCCTCTGCCTGCAGACCAAATTGCATATCTGGAGTCGGGTCTCGCGGAGTTCCTCGAATAGCAGCCTCACCTCACCACTTTCTGGACCACGATTGAAAGGGGCTGGTTTGAAAGATGGAGGGTAGAGCCGACACTAGGGCTGCCCATAATCGACTCTTCAATCGAGGAGTCCCCCCTCACTGAAGAGCAGGAATCAGCAATTGGGCAAGCAGAGACGAAAATTCGAAAGGTCAGTAGAATATCTCGATGTGTGATACGATTAATGCTAACTGACCGCGCAGAGAATTCACAGCTGGTACAACAACAGATCCCAGAAAGAAAAGCGTCTCGCGAACGTGACGGCATCGAATTCCGCGGCCTCTGGGGCTTTGAATGACATAGTCGCAGCATTGGGCCGAAAGGCAGGCAGGCGCAAGCAGATGATCGAGCTCTGGTGGAAGCGCAATGGGCCGCTGATAACAGAGGCACTGGCGAACACGAATTTCTCTTCACTCATGGGCACCGCTCCCCCTGGCGAGACTTCCGCCGAGCGCAAGGCGAGCATTCAAGTCGGTCACCGAGATCAGATGGTTCTTCGCCGCCGAGTGGAGAAGGAGCTGTTTGCGGAGGTGTCGGAGGATGAGATGACAGCGGTAATGGAGGAGTACGAGAAGCAGAAACCCGAGCAGCGAGCCAACGTAAAGGCAGAGACTCCAGAAGATTTTCAGAGGTGATTGAGCCCACGCCAAATGAAGTATACGCTAAACAGATTTGGTTTTGTAGGGGGCTGGATCAGCTGGCGCCGATGCTGGGGGCGGTCCACGGGGTCATCTCCGACGTGACAGGTGGATGGGTGGGGACGACGATGCTGACAGGTCCTGTCCCGAAGGAAGGCGGCAAGATTGGTACTCACAGGTAAACAGTGAACACTTCGTGCTATTGCCAAATCGGGCCCACACTGATGCCTTGGTCAGCTACTGCAATGGCGTTACGCCCGCCGGCCACACCATGGACGAGGCGGTGAGCGGGTGGGCTACACAGTGGGTGAAACCGCTCCAGCAATTCGGAAAGAAGGTCTTCAGTGCGTCTTTGTCTACGGGCTTGCGTGCGTAGCAACTTACCGATTTGTGCAGATCACGAAGCTCGACGCGAGCGTGCTATCGGTTTTGGCGAGACCGTTCGCATCCCTGCGACACAGCCAGAAGTTACCTTGCCGCCTCCCTCATCCTTGGGGCCCGGGCTCTACTCTATGCTGCCTCTGCCTGAGTCGTCACCGGACCCCGACGACTCCTTGCTGGGGAATCACTTTGGCGACGCATCTATGCCTCCTATTGTGCATGACGAGGACTCTATTCCTCCTCCTCCGCACGATTACAACCCTGGCCCTCTGTTGCACGTGGACGAAATTCCTATCGACCCTGCTTTGCTAGGAATCGGAAGCCGCTCAGCCTCAGTAGCGCCCGCCCCTACTCAGGAAACTGGAAACCACCCAGCCGAGTCAATGTTCCCCGGGCCGGCATCTAGTGCAGCTCCCTGTCCTGCCTCGCCAATCTGCCATCCAGACGACGACTTCGTGATCACGTCAATTTCTGCAGACTCTTCCTCACGCAGCGGATTATTGACATCTCTCGTTGCCTTCCGCTACAACGCCGGTAGCCCCTCCCACCGCCCTCATGGACTCTCCCTACCCGCCGCACGCGCAATTGGAACGATGGCAGCGACACCGTCGCCAACTGCCAATGCGACAACGTCGCCCGCCTCCATGGTGACGTTGTCGCCCTCCGTCTCCGTTGCTACGCCTGCGCAGTCCCCCGTTGTGACGCCCCTGAAGTCCCCCCGCTGCGACGTACACGTTCTCGGTGCAGTTTTCCGCTGCGACGCACGCGTCCCCGGCGCAGTCCCCCTCTGTGACACCCGCGAAGTCCCCCGCTGCGACGCACGCGTCCCCGGTGCAGTCCCCCGCTCCCGCTGCGACACCCGCGCAGCGAGGCCCTCGCCGCTCCGTCAAACCGTCTGGACGCCAACCTCTGGGACGCCAGACTCAGCAGCAGCGGCAGGTGAATCCGTAGTGCCTAGGACGTCGCCAGTGCCCCTCAGCGGATTGGGTTCCGTGTCCATTGCTCAGGAGGAGACGGGTAGTGCCCCGCAGCAGCGCGCTGTCGACTCTGGAACAGCCCCCACCCAGATCTCTCTGCCATCGGCGGCTCGCGTCATGCCACCTCCAGCCTTCACATCCGAGGCGTTTCCACAGTCACGTCCAATGTGTAATGCACCGCTGTCGCCACGGGGCACGGGCACCACAAGCGGGGGTGCTGGAGGTGCTGGAGGTACGGGGCGCGGGGGTGGGGCGGGGCGTGGGGCGGGGCGCGGGCGTGGGCGAGGGCGAGGAGGGAACCGTGGACGCGGACGCGGGGGAAAATGTGGAAGCGGCAAGGGAAGTGGAGGCGGTGTTGCGGATAGGGAGAGTGGGACGGGCGATGATGGCGACGGCGACATCGGGACGGGTGAAGAGGAGCCCGCGGCAGCCCCCCGTATGGTGCCGCCAGGGGATGCGATGCATGAGACCGTGTCGCGCGAGCGGTTGAGGGAAATTCGGGCTTGGGAGAAGGAACGTGACGACCGGGAGCAGCGCGCGGAGAGGAATCGCGATCATGGGGTCCACTACTTTCCACCCCCCCTTCCTGGGGACGAGGGGCTGCGGAGGGAACCGGGAGCACTGGGTGCGAGACCCCTGGAGCTGCAGCAGGAGCCTGTCGCTCTCGGGCCCCGGAATAGACGCCCACCAGCCGGCTACCAGGCGCCGCCCCCAAAGCGGACTATGGATCAGATCGAGAAAGACGCCGCAGCCAGAAAAGAGGCGAAGCTTGCAGCAACCACAGCAAAGAAACGGAGCCTACCAGATAGCGAGAATCAGGAGCCGGTGGTGACCAAAAAATCGAGGTGAGTCTCTGACTTGTTTTCACGCTCAAGTATCTAATTGATGCCGCAGACGCAATTAATGGAGTGCAAACAGTAGGTAGCCGCTCAACCGGGGCCCAAGCTGCGCTGTGTGAAAGTCGAAGTCGCACGCAACGGTGAGCCTCAAGGAAGTGTATTCGGGCGCGGGGACATGAGCGCGGGGGATACAAGAGACTACCGAAACAAGGTAATATCTAAAGAATATATAGGCGGACCGTAACGACGGATAGGGGGGTAGGTAAGGTGACCGGGAAGTGCGGCGCGCGACGATCCCATTTCTAACACGCTTTTCAACCAGCGATTACGGGATAGTAAAAGTTTACTATTGTTTTAATGGATGTTTTTCCTGTCGTGAAATTTGCAAGTCCGTTGCCGAATCACGACTTGATCCTTTGATCGGGTACTTGATTGATTTCGTTTCTCGATGAGCATTGTCTCGCCGCAAATTTTGAGACTCAAAAAAGCCATACATGTCTATCCCTCTCCTCCTTTCAAAGTTGCCGAGTAGTGAAGCTCAAAAACGCCTGTTTGCCTGTAGACCATCAGTTGTGATGGATTCCATCAAAATCAATGCTCTGGCCTCCCATCCTCATCGTCCGTTAGGAGCAAAACCGAAATATTATCTTGCACAAAGCACAGCGGTGGTCAGAAGCGCAGAAACACCATTTATATTCTCGGACCGATCACCTGGCAATATGCGGTGAGACGGCATCAGTGATGATCCTTCAGCAGAGGAAGAAAATGGAGGTAGTCCTGCCGATAGTATTCAATGTCCAGTAATTTCTCTTAAATGACAATGTAATGACTAGTATTTTTCACAAAAATCCTGCAAGTAGCCCCCGACCTGAAATTGGTACATTGGAGGGCACGGTCATGTGTTGCCGAGAGTCGGACGTAACGGCAATTAAATGATCAGTGATGGGACCGGCACTCTCCGCTGCCGGCACTCTCCGCTTTCAACGCAATTTCTCAAACCGTTGAACATATTTGTTCATGGCTCAATGCAGCTTTCTTCGTAATTTGAGGGCAATATATGACATTCCCATATTTTCTCCCGGCTGTTTTGGGGCGGGGAGCGGTAGAGGAGGAGGGGAAGGGTAGATGCAGGCGGCGGGCGGGGCGGCGGGGCGGCGGGGCGGCGGGGGCGGCGGGCGGGCTAGCTGACAAGAGAACCAGTAAGGACAGAGGGAGCTGCCTGCTGATAGTCCTGGCGGCTGCAGATCAAGCGAGCTCAAGTTATTGGAGGCCAGGGAAAGCGGTGGAAGTGGTTTGATGCAAAGTAAACAGTCACAAACAACCATCGTGCTCCCATTCCTGCCCAATTGACGAGGAGCCTGTAGCTGCGCGCAGTCATTTAAGCACATCCGGTCTACTGTAACTACCTTACATGCCACAGAACTTGGTGTGCACCGGCGGGCTAGCTAGCAGAAGCCGTAACGGAAGAGGGCGGAGCCCCCCAATTTTTGCGCATTCGGGCGTGGCGGGAGGCACAGCCCCCCGACATCAATCGCGTAAATGTGCGCGCCAAACGACGCCGCCGGTGCAAGCCCGCCCCAGTATGTTAAGCGGTAGGTCTCTCTAATATATAAAAGCGGTGCAACGTCTAGTTAGAGGACTTTCTATAGAAAGTCCCCCTTCTGACTTAGAGACCCTTTCTATGGAAGATCACCGTATACGCCTGTATTTAAAGATCTCTAAAGGTCTTTAAAGGGCTGGCACGATATCAAAATCATCAATTTTCTTAAAGATCTTGAAGATGTGATCACACAAAATTGCCACTTCTTTACTGTAAGTCCTGTTGCCGGCCAGAGACCACGCCCCTTGATAATTTGTTCCATGCCCTTGAACCAGCAAATCATCGTCGGATGGTCTTCTAGATAATAAAAGGACTGGCTCGACCCGTCAGGAAGAGAACCGTTACGCATTCGGGGGCCATCCTTGTGGTGTGTCCAGTCCAGTGATGGCCTCTTTGGCATTTTTCGAGCCCAGAGAGCGTCGGCTGCCCGTTTGTGATGGCTGGGAGCATTGTCGAAAAGGAAAAGGCTTTTGCCCACTTGTGGGTTTTGCGTTCGAAAATACCAATAGCTCGCTCGACTTCCACCAGCATGTCATCTGAATCAAACCAGCCGTCCCGTTTTTTACCTGCTTTGAAAAGCAGGCGTGCTTCACTGCATTGAAAGATTAGATTAGATCAACGTCGAGACAAACTCTTCGTCATCGCACAGACGGCCCCATTCCGTCGTTAAACAATCAGACACCATGATTGATGTGCCCTCGCCCTTCCGTTATGGTGTTGGCTTATATGTCTCCAGTTTTCTTGCGATCATTCTGGAATAATGTCGACTCGTCGTGAGTGACCAATATCAGCTTGAAAGGCCGTCCATCTGGGGGTATTGGACCTTCACCAGGCCGGGATGTGCGTTGAGGGCCTCGCTTTAATTCCCCATCGTTGTTATAGATGTTCATCTGCGTCTCGTAATCCTTCCAACGCGCAACAAAGCCCTCGCGATATTTCACGACATCGGGGCCGTTCATGTCCATCAATGTACATGCCGTTCTTCTTCTTCCCGAATCTCCATCCCATGTTATGCAGCCACCGCTGTACAGTGCGGAGTGAAATTGTTTTCCGTTTGGCCCCCGATTTCATTAGTTTCTGCATGTCAGGGGACTCGGCAATAAAATCCACGATGTCTTGGGCGAGGATATGGCCATCATTTTCCTTGGCAATGTCCTGGAGACGTAACTGAATCGGGAGAGAGAAACCCTAACATGACAGCTTGCATTTCTGAGTCAACATCATTTTCGCACCCTATTTACATATTACTTGCTCCCACCCCTGCGCACTTTATTGCTGAACCTTTACTTTTGGCTAACCTGGAGAGTCCTCGATGACGAGGGCGTCACAAGATTTGTGGAATCTTTGGGACTCTCGGAAAAGCGCCGCCGAACTCATTGCCTTTTTGGGACTGTTGCGAGAGTTCTTGTCTGTCACCAACGCAGCCGTTGGAACCAAGAGCCTCACAAAATTTGTGGAATGTTTGGGGCTGCCGGAAAAACGTCGTTGAACTCATTGCCTTTTTGGGAAACCTCGATCAGTATATTATACTCGCGTGGTCCAAATGCCTGAACAACGAGTTTACGGAAGACAAATAAGTAGTACCGTAGAGGTGGCTAGGGGGGGGCTTGCTCAAAATCCGAGTAATTTAACCAAACAGTCTATTAATCATCAAATACATACTCACGCATGTCCATACCATAAAAACGTGCACTCGGATATTGCCGCCGTCTTCACACGGCGAGACCATCAATTTACTTATGGGGTATGTATATGCCAGCGTTTCTGCACAGCCATCTGCACGAGTGGTCAATAGGCGATCAAAAGGGGGGGCAAGCCCCTTTAATGTTGCAGTGCACTGCTAGTTCTAAGCTAAAGAAAGAGATCTTATGAAAGAAATTGCCACAAAAGGCCCTTGAGAGAAAGTTATAAGTTCCATCATTTTCCATGTCACATTTTTTCTGAGTGTTCCTACATGCTTTTCGGTCGAAATGGCACAATTTCGAAAAATTTGAGGAAACGTTTGGAATGTACAGCCACAGCACAGCCACATCGGCATGGCCGGCATGGTACTTTGGTTATGTTATGCGGAACATGGCCATGTTCCACAAATGTTCTTGACACTATACAGTACGTTCTAGGTGCTTTGCGCAATATTTTGGTACCCCACATTCCCCTATCTGATCAATTCCCACGCTCTCCATCGTATAATACGGTCCGTCCGACCAGCGCCGAGAGTATGGGGTGGATGCTGAAAATACAGCTGTCAGTAACATCAATGGTTGGGGACGAAAGCACCCACCGGAAGGTGAGGCTCGGCGGCGACCCCTGATGTACCCTTGTTCTTTGACCCGCGAGGACGTCCTCTTTTACGCTTTGCAGGGGGGCGGAGAGGCAGAAGAAGAGCCAGTGCGCTTGCGGGGTAAGGTTGCGGAGGCATCAGGCGGTGAGATATGAGGGTCCGTGCAGTGGGAGGCGAGCGGATAGCCATACGAACCCTCCGGAGGCATGTATGACGCGGGAAGTACCATATATTATGGATTGGGGAAGGTGTATTCTCCCTGCATATAAGCATTGGAATGGGCCTGAAGATAGACATTTGAGGTAACGCACCTGATTATACCCGCTGTATTCCATCCCTCAACAACTACCTTAGTGTATGTCCCTCAAGTCGCGTCGCGTCGCGTTGCGCATCGAAGTCAAGGGGTCCCCGCCGGAGAATGCCGAGACATCGGCTGGGGGGGTCAAGGTCGGCTTAATTGACTTTTTGGAAAAGTTTCAGAATGTCTCAAAAACACGTTTAGAAGAGTCCAAAAAAAATTCATTTTTTCGCAGCAATTCCCGAGGATTTTTTGCCCTGCAAGGCAAGTACTCGAAGTGATGCCACAGAGATGATTGAGTGCACTCAGCCTACCTGTGTGGTTTAAGGTAATTTTACGAGTATAGTTTCCATTTACATTTTCTGACATTTTTGTCTCAAGCTCCACTTGCGATGTGTTGGACTGGATGCCCCCATTTCAGGATGGATCTGTCAAAACTGCGATGATGTGGAGGCCAAAGAGCCAGAGAAGAATCTACATGGAGACATGAGTCCAAAATCTATCAAGGAATAAGGTGTTGTTGAGCAGACGAGGTGTAAAACAGATTTTTGTAACGAGCGGAAATTGAAATTGATCGGAATTACCTTTTGGGGCATATTACATCAGCGTTACGTAGGGGAGGGGGGGCCTCGAAGCCCTTATTTCACTTTTAGGACCCGATGTAGGAGATTTCTTTGGCGGGTACCCCTTGGTCGAAGTCGTGAATGTACGTACGAGAACTTCGATGAAGATGTCAAGTGAGCTGACGGTGGGCGGCACTCGTGCTGGAAGACCTACCTGACAAAATGGAGGGCCTAGACGGAATTCAAGCACGTCCACAAAGAGTGAGAAAGAGAGTACACAGCCTCATCACCACCTTCATCGAGTCACGTGCGATACTTGTGATGAAGTACCGGAGTGCGGGGTGCCTGAGGACGGCTGGGTGACGACAGTGAGGTTCAAATTAGTACCGGGGGCAAAGATCGTGGCGCCAAATTTTTGAACTCCATCGCTCCATGGTATCGATGGGCTCAAATACCTCGCCCGTTGTCACCCTGCCTCGGGATCTGGATATTTCGGCGTTAGCGCCCACAGTTTCGACGATGACGGCATCTGCCAGGGAACAGTTCCTCGAGGACCGGATTGCGATTATGGAGGCGCATGTCAGCCAGCACTTACCTCCTCCGTACGTACCTCCCGCGGAATCTGTTTGAGACGGTTAGCTCCTTCGATGTACAATTGACTATTGGATAAATTCCTTCTGATGGTGCGGTTGCTGATGGTGCAGAAGCGGGCGGGGATGGCGCTGCGGCGGGAGTTTTCTTCTTGCTCTAAGAGAAAGGTGCATCGATGTTAGTGAATACAAGGAAGGCCATGTTACTCGGGCGCACCTTCTTCTGGGCATTTTCTACTTCATCTTTGAACTCGTCGACATCTTGTGGGCTCATCCAGCGTTGTTCATTCAAACTGTTACATAGATACATCAGCAAAAAATTTGCAGTCTATCACGCACAATATAGCTGTAGTAGCTCGGATAGTAAATTAGTCATGTCCCTGTTTTCTAGTATCGATAGCTTAGCGCGGGTGCTACAGATATCTATTTTAGCAATTGATAGCCGCACGTCATTACTAAATTAGCACTCCATAGCAGTCGATAGCGCTCTGCGTCTAAGGCACTATGCGGCTAGCTAGTATTCTATAGCACGACATATTTAACACTCAGGCAAATCAAACATTGTAGTGAACACAGAAAATAATGGATAAATATTGGCAAATGAAAATACAGCCTTGTAACTATGCGTCGTCGCTGAACTCGCCCTCTTATCATACTCCCGAATAGCTGTGTCAATGGTATCAAAAGAGATGTCGTGCGAGACGAAACCAGGGGCTGCAATCCAGAGTGGAAGCTATCAAATAGAATTTATACTCACCGTCGGATGTTGTGGAAATGAGTCAAGATGTTGCCTAAAATGTCGCGGGGAGCGTTTCTCGAAGGCTGTTGGACACCGACGGTGTCACGAGCGTCAGCCAGGAGGCCCGACGCAACATGCGTGTGGCGATGTGGGCGTCATTCCGAGGACATACAGGTGAAGGTGGGGGCTGGCGTAGCTAGAGGGTCAGGAATCACAATGTTGTACATTCATACAGGGCATATCTCCACTCAGCGGTGGCTTCGAGGCGTACATAGGTTTGACGGTGCAGCTTCGCTTGCGGGGGTGTGCCGTAGGTCTGGAAGATGCGATGACCAGACAAGAATACAGAGTTTTTGGTCTTAATGATGCAAGATCTTGCAGTTTTGGTTTGGAGCTTGGAACCCAAAAGCTTTACCTGCTTGCCAGAGATCTTGAATGGCCAGCGCCAAGTCAGTCTGCAAGATTGCTGAATTGAACTCGTCAACAAAGGCGTTGAACGGACTGAGAATGGCGCGTAATATGCATCTCGCCGGATCAGCAACAATGGCAGGGGGGAACACAAAGTCTATGAGTTCCTGGGTAGAATGTGTGTGGCACAAACGGCCAAGCTCGACTGTATCATGATGATAATCGTCTCCGACCAAGTCCAGAAAGGCAGAGAATGCTGGATCTCCCCGTTGGCGCATTGAGGTTCGGAGTTCTAAAATTTCAAAATGCTGGAAAACAGATTGAGTGCGCAGGGATGCATTGCATATCGCAGTCCGGCCCCCGAAACGGACGACCGGGGCAACCTATAGATATTTGGTACGCAGTATCGAAATAGAAATGCAACCGACCTGACGGAAGTCCCCAACAGTGATCAGCATGCGTCCTCCCCATACACGATTCATGCCGGCGAGAGATCGCATGAGACGGTCTGCGCAATCGAAGGCTTTGAAGTGAAGGCCACCAATTTCGTCAATTACATGGCATTTGGCGGCCTGCAGGAGCCGTGCGCGATCGCTTTGGAGCCCTACACTTGATTTCAGATAGGGGTTGTATTCGTCGACAGGAATCCCATATAGATAATGGGTTGTTCGACCTCCAGGGTAATTTTTCGCTGCGAACGCAGAAGATGCTCGTCTATTTTGCGTAGTGCGCCAATGATCGGATAAAGCACATAGGTCTTTCCACGTCCGGCTCCACCGTCGACATGGATAGGTGGTGGATTATCCATGGTGGCAATGTGCATGAGTCGATTGTAGATTACGCTCTGTAAATTTGTGAGTTTCAACTGGGTGGAGCGCAGATATTGTAGCTTACCTGCTCAGCTGTCAACCCGTCTCTGAACCCAGAAAGATTGGTAGGATCACCGCTCCATTGGAGATGTTCGGCATCAATCTTCAGTTGTCACTCAGTGGGTTCTGGAAGCCCAATATCCGCCAAGGATTCTCCGAGCCCTCGCAGCAGGCTCTGGAGTCAAAGTAAGACTTCGTTTCTGACGAAGTCGGCGTTCGGTGAGGCGGTTGTTCGCAGCAAGTGATCGTGAATATCTGCAGAAAAGGCTCTTCTCGTGAGCCTCCCAAATTACCAATGCCGGACTTCCTTCGGCGGCCAAAACCGCAAAGGTCCAGCGTAGCTGACCGGGCGGTGCATCAAAGTTCAACAACTCCTCAAAAGCCATAATTCCTTCGTCACGGTTATCAAATAGCCCCATAGCGCGTGCTGCCTCTTGATATGTGCCATGAACCACACCGTCAATAGTGCGCATATCGATCCAACTATTAGTGCTTCGGTGAAGGAGCAAGGCGCGGAGGTAAAAAACATCACCATGCCTAGGGTATACCAACTGGATACGGCTTACCCCGACATGCCCGGGCTGGTAAAAACGAATTCGCATCCCTTGTTCCCGCCTCGAGATGGCCGTTCAAAGAAGGATTTCGTTGAGGACTATTACAAGAAGAAGTCATCTCAAAATTATGTTGGTTCAGTTGCTGGGGTTTTCAATGTCACCACCGATATGGAGGAGGCTTTGTTTCCCAGTGGAACGGACTATGACCCAAGAGATGATGAAATCTTGAGTCTGAGGGTGACAGAGGTGAATCTGAAGCCTCAGCTCGCTCAGATGAACCATGTTCAAGGAGAAAGGATGATTCAACTCGTCCAACAACAACAACAACCAGTAGGGGTTGTTCAACCAACCCCTAAGACGGCTTCTTTACCAACAAGTGATCTTGCACAAACATTCACTTTGTTATCAACGGTGGCACAGCAAATGCAGCAGACTCAGCAGCAGTTGTTGGCGCAAACCAGGGCAAATGCCTCTCGAACGGGCAGTTCCCAAAACAATGAGGGTTTCTAGACGGTTCGAGGAAGGGGGTAAAAGGGCAGGGTAAACCAAAGCCCACATCTGCGAAATCCCTGGAGGACCAGGCAAAGCAGAAAAAGCCAGAAGTTGATAAGACTGAGGCATCTAGTTGGCGTAAGCCAAAGGAGGATAAAAAGGTTAGATTCACTGAAGAAGAATCAACTGGTAATGGACTTAGGAAGGAGTTGCCTTTCAATGATGTTCCACCGGTTGAATTTGCGGACAATACAAGGGAAATTGCTGGCACCATGAAGCCAGAAACTGTGGCTGAGATTGCATCGGATGTGGCTTATCGTTTGAGAGCCCCAATAGATGAAATCAAGGAGGCAAGTGTAAAGGCTATCGCGGAGACAATTAAGTCGGTCACAATCGGAATTCCGTTGCAAGACTTGATTGCCGCAGCTCCTGCAATTCAAAAGGAAGCTAAAAATCTGGTCAGCAAGAGGCGAGTACCAGTAAGGGAGAATGAAGGTGTAAACCTTCAAGAGGATATCAAAGGGCGCACTTCAGCGGAGCTATGGGCCAGGCGTTGGGGACATTTCGTTGTTGGGATTGGACAAAATGCCGGTCTGTATCGACATCATGATCTCCCGGGCTACGTTCTTGTCGACCGCGCGTCGACTGTATGTAGTGAATCACAAGAAACTCATAATTTAGGTTCATCTTTGAAGTGCTTCGACTGCACTTCATTTAATGCCTGTCAGAGTATTGGTCCAATGGTGTTGTGCCTCGGTTGTGTTCGTCCGGAGGGAGTAGAATCCCAGACGTCGGCAGGGATGAGAGACTGCGATTTGACAATACACGGGATAATCCACCTGTGCATTTCTTTATGTCGCCACCAGTCTGAAAATTAACAACAGGTACAGGAAGACTTAGAGCGAGACATGGTACTGACTCGTGATTTTCGGGACACCGAGATCATAAACAAACGACGAAAACTCGTCTAGAGACTCTTTCGAGTCAACGTGGACGAAATCCACGAGACGCTGATATTGCGCGGCTGATACGAGCGATTTGAAGTCGTGAACTGGCCTAGCAAATCGGATCAGCCTCGGAAATAAATCAACGAGAGAGAAAACTACTCCTTGCCGTGGCACCAGCATAATTTGATGAATTTTGGCGCGACCTTCTCAGGAGGGGTGTCTTTAGGAATGCCGCTGTATTCGGGATCACTGAACTTCAGGGCGCAGGCAGATGACCTGTGCAGGCTCCATATCCGCGTTTGTCACAAGCAGGTTACCTCTAACGAAAGTCCTGAGGGGAATGGGCTTCCCAGTGACCATTAATTTGACTCGTTGAAGCTCATCAAATAAAAGCTAGTAGAAATCCGTGCTTGCGCCGTTGATATAGGCGCGAAGAACGGATGCCGCTGTCAAACGTTTCACCCGTCGAATCCGTTCGAAAGTAGGAAATCAGCGACATACCGCATTGGATCACCTTAGCAAAATATAGTTGGTTCCCATTCGTTCAATGTTTTGTCCTAAATCCCTTTAAAAGTGGTACCACCATCAAATGAAGTGATGCCGGGATCGTCGAGAAGCTTCAAAAGGTAAGGCACAAATGTCACGATAATTATCTCCCCTTTATCTGACTTGAGGTAGCTGTGGATGTAACGCTCGGGCAGTGGTTTGGTCAACCCCACGTAGTAAATAGGAAGGATGGCTTGGGAATGTGAGTTGCTAATGACCAACAAATTAATTCCTCACTTACCTTCAACGCCAAGGCCATCTGGGTATTTCTCAAGCTTTTAGTGTGGATCAAGTCCCGCTTGATCCGTTTATTGTGCAACGGAGCGGCATGTGCGGACGGCGTCTTCCCGTGCAGGAGCATTTTAGTTGATTGCGCTATCTTGATTTTCAGCCATGAAAGAAATATGAATATGAATTTATTCAAGCTGGCAGCTTGAATAAATTCATACCGTTGTCGATTTTGGACACCATGGCGCCGAGGACTCCGTTCGCCGCAGATATGTATCCTTGAGACCAAAAGAGACTTTCGAGAGCGTCAGCATTGGATGGTTATGACCAGTTTTGTTGTGGGTAATCAGTACTTTGCGGTTTGATGGATCGTTGGGGATATACATATAGCGGATAGCGGGGCAGAGATGATTCTAAATTAGGCCCTGGACCGGCAGTCCATTCACGATGTGGGCGTGTGCTTAAAACGAATCAGCAAGGGCA
The DNA here is from genome assembly GCA_029378375.1 of Mycena olivaceomarginata. NCBI lineage: Eukaryota > Fungi > Basidiomycota > Agaricomycetes > Agaricales > Mycenaceae > Mycena > Mycena olivaceomarginata. The sequence continues at coordinate 313,082 of JARKIC010000053.1, forward strand.
GGGGCGCCGATACACAAATGAAAAAATAATATGGCATTTCTTTTTCTTGAGTCCTGTATACGGATGAATGATACCACTGCAGGATGGTGTATCCTTGGTCAGATCGTCAGTTAGTGGCCGTCCGGCGATGCCGTTTGCAAGCAAATTCTAGTCGACTTGATCTGGAATGCTGTGTGTTTGGTGACCTTCTTGGAATTTTGGGGTCGAACCGCTGCACCCGATGAAGAATTGGTGACCCCGCGAAGACCCCTCGTCTCGGATGATTTATGAATCTGTGGAAATGATTAGAGGTTATAGTGAACTAACGAAAAGACTTGCAGGACAACACGCTCTTCGGGACTATTACCCTCCCTGCATCAGGTCTCTTGCTGAGCAGCCATGATTGCATTGCGCGGTGCTGGATTCGAAACGGACAACATTCCGAAGCGAAGGATCAAGCTGATCGCAACTGTGGTGGCGTGCCTGCCGACCCTCTAAGCGCGAGCAAAACCCTAAATATAACACAGAGAGGGAAGGGGGGACCCGCGGGTAAATACGGGTTTTAGACCCGACCCGTACACGGGTACGGTTTTTGCGGGTCCCGGTCCGGGTACCCGCGGGTGGGTAGGGATCAGATTTCTTGAAGCTGGGCGCCGGTCCTCGAGCTCGAGCTGCCATTTGAATGTACTTCCAATGACTTCCTTGCAGTCCATGGCACGCTCAGACAAGTGGTCCGACTATGATTTCGATGCCGACAGCTACGCCTGGGTCCTTGAGAAAACGAAAGCCGCCTCAGACATTAATTCATTCATGTGTCGCCTCTGTTCGTAAGTGATTCAAGCGCTCGGGGGACTGCTCTGCGGTCCCCCTCCCCCTTTATTGATCATAGCAATTCAAAGTGTAGGAACCACGGATTCAAGTTCAAGGGGCCATATTGCCTACATACGTCCCTATTCATTTGCTGCTATTATCTATGTCTCATTCTTTTAGGATTTTCGGCACGTTTCCGTCTGCTGCATGTATTGTCTCCCTGTTAAGAGCGTGCTGGGTCGTTTCATTCAGCACTTTGCCTGAATGTGTCGATTGATAATCAAGCACGGTGCATGTAAGTGAAAGTCGAATAAAGAATGGTAGGTCTTGGCAAGTGGTTCCGGAGAGCTAAGTTGGCTGATTGGATCGGCGGAGTTTTAAAAGGCTTCCAACGAACGGACAGGCATAATTTTATATAAAGAGGGAGATGCATATTATTTCGGAAATTGGGGTCATCAGCAAACCTGGGCAGCAGCTGCATTTTGTAGCTCTGAATGTGGACCGAAGAAGGCAATATGTGGATCTTCTGGTCTTTTTCAGCTCGCAGTCAAGTTCATAATTTTCTCCCAACCACACATCCTCCAAAGAAAAGGTGAAATTTATGAAATAAAAATGCAAGTAAATTCATACGTGTTGGGATTGATGATTGAAAGCAGTAGTTTTATAAAGAGAGAGAAATGCACCGAGGTACGGCATAAACAGCATCTAAATCTTGAAGTAGGAAAGACACACATGGAGGACAGGCGCATATCCTGTGAAGGGTTTGAGCATACTCGGGGCCATTTTGGTGACGCCTTGGTTGCTCAGTGAATTTATTTTTATCGCATTTCCCAAACAGGCAATTGACAGGGTAGTGGGCCACGCATGGGCAACCATTATAAGGTTCTCATCCCCCACTGCCCCATCCGTACTCCTTGACCGGGCAAGCCCGCCGATTCACCCAACATCGCGCTCCCATCATCGGCTTTCCACGGTGTGTTCAAACACTGAACACCCAAAAAGTAGTACTTCCAGGGAGGGTCGAACCACTTCCTGGCCAAATGGCGGCAATCATCCAACAGCTGATGCAATGAATTGTGTGTCAAAGCGTGCTCCCGCTTTCCATATTTGCCTATTGCGCGCTCAACAACCTATGGGGTAACTACTGATGCAACCTATCTTAGGAGAGAATATTTCTAAGTCATTTCAAAGTCCGCACACACGTGCGCGATGCATTGACAGATGGCGTGCGATGGCTGGTCACCACTCCTTGTCTTTTCCCTTTCTCCCCGCTTCCTCTCTGCCCCCTTTTAGTTTTATTACACCAGGTATATATTCTGTATCTTAGTTCCTCTTCCATAGGAATTGATCACCCTTTCGCCCCCGTCTCGCAAGAGTTCCAGCTAGTCCCTCGTCGTCATCCCACGCTATGTCCGCCCTCGCCGCTGCGGTCCTTTTGTCCCTCGTCGTTCACTTCTTATTTCTCGTCCCCGTTCTCGCTCACCTCACCACAAACACCTCATATCCTCGTATTCCCTCGTTCTCTCTCTCCCTGCGCACACGGGTTCCGAACAACTATTGACCCACTCGCACATTTATATGCCTTTGATCCTCCTCGCCTCCGTGCTTGGATGGTTCATTGGTTCGTCAGCGAGATCAACGATGCTGATGGCAGTTATGTCATCTCTTGATCCGCCCTCAACATTGTCCTCAAATAAATAATCTGAGACTGGATAGACAGGGGTTTGACCTTGGACTGTGTTCTAATGCATCTTGGCTTAATTATAAAGGTCCAATTCCAATGATACGCCGACGGAACGAATCAGCAAGGCATGCTGCAACATTACCCCCCAAAATTGCAACATGCATCGGAGAAACCCCAATTAAAACCATAATCTCTCCAAAGTGGTAATTCAAATCGGTGTAATAGCCGCTCCAGAGTGACCTGATTGGCTTTTGTCCAAGAAGATGCCACTGATATGCAAACTTAAGCTAAAAATGTTGGGCAAGGAATTTGCCAAAATGAGCCAAAATGACCATTCACTGGACCGGCGAAGACGACCCGCATAATCTTAGATCTTACAGAGCTCGAACACCCGGAGCGCCTTGACACTCTCCAGAAAAATTAAATAACATGTAACGAAATCTCACCCGATGCGTCCGTTCTCTCGGACCATCGGGGCTGCCATTATATACAAATGTATGTAAGGCCCATCTCAAGGCAAAAGCCGCTCGCCCGAGAGACCCACCACCCCAATAACCCACGGAATGCCCCATAAGCAACGATTCGGCCCATGGGCAACCCGGTGAAGGCACTGCCCGTCAAACAGCCCGGCAAGCGCGAGACCTACGGTCCGTGAGCTACGAGGTGGCGCTCCGCCCGAACGAACGTCAACGAAGGTAAGTAAAATGACATACAGCTTGAATGTTCAATGCCGAAACCATGCCATCCATGAGAACTTCGTTTGGAGTCTTTTGCGAGATCGGAGTGGTACCTTGATGAAAGAACAAGGAATTTGAAGGTATGGTTAGCACAAAATAGTCCATGTCAATCAAAACAAATACAGGCCATCACCAAACAATGTGCTGAGATTTTGCACCAAAACACTATTTTGGGCACTGTGCAATCATTTCAAGCCGGATTTTGACGGGGTCATGCTGGGAGGATAGCCAGCAAAATTCTGGTTCAGACTGTCTCTTCAGATTTATTTTGACGGCCCTGGTGCTTTTGAAACAGAGCTCAGGGCTCTCCATGTCAATCAAAACAAATACAGGCTGTCACCAAACAAACACAGTCCGTCACCACAACTGTCCGGGCCTATTGGTCCCATGGATTTGTAGCTAAACTATGTAAAATTAGGTAGCAGCCAGCGGATTTGGACCAATGTATCCCAAAAATGACTAAATGTTGTTTTAGTCCGTAAACTCCCCCCAAACACTGCATTTTGGCAGTTCCTGGACGCACGTGTGGCCAAGTTTGGCGAGGCTTTGCCGAGGAGAGTGAAAAAAGTAACTTGTAAGTGCTGACTTTAACTTTGATCACCCCTTTGAGTTGGCGGGGCTAACTTTACGGTACTTTTCCCACGCTTGACAAAAGTAACTTGTTGACGGCTAACTTGTACGGTTCGGACAAGACAATACAAGGACCACTGTAGATGCTTCCCTACACCTGAAAAATACTCTAAACCTTAGTAGTTATCATTTTCACTTTGCTAAGGCTGTGCGCCGTGCCCGTCGCGACGGTTCTACGGGTTCCGTGCGACGGGTAGCCGACCCGTTCTGTCGAGGATTCTGGAAAAATTTTGACGGTGTGGCGGTGCCACTGGCGTTGCTAGTATGTACATTGGATGTTGTAGATTAGTCATGACAATCCGGGTTTTCCTCTGCTTCCACCCACCTGCTGCGGGCCCCGCTGGCTCATCTCCGACCCCGAGAGCCTGCGCCTCTCCATTTGGTGATTGGAGTGTGATTCGCTCTTCTCCACGCGTCTTCCGGCCCAGATAGGCTTTCCCCAGACTCTTGGCTTGCTCTCGACTTGGCTCGCACCTGCTGCTAGCAGGAATCTCGCATTTTTTTTTTCAGTCTATCCCTCATTCCTCAAATCTCTGGTCATACCGTCACCGGCTCCTCGCATCGGCCGCGTTTTTAACGCACATTCATCGCACTCGCCGTTTCCCGATTTTTTTTCGTGGTGTGTCATCACCCATGACAAATCTGTCAGCAGCACAAAAACGGAAGAAGAGGAGAAAAGAGAAGCTCCTGGAGGCGGAAGCAGCGAGGGCTAGAGACAGAACATGTGCCTGTAAGCAACCCCACTCCGTTGCCCTTGTCCGCGGAGGCTCTCATTCCGGACGACGGCACCCGCACCTACCAATACCCGCCGCACCTCCTCCATCCGTCCCAATGGTCTGAAGATCTACGCGCCATTGTCTATGGTCCCCCTTTCCCCGACTACAGCGACGCACCACCTGCTGTCTCCCTGGCTCCCGCTCAGCGCCCTGTATCAAACTTCTCCATCATCTTTCTGATTGGACCCTTGATCGAAGTTCTCTTGACTGAATGTATTCCCGCAAACCGCGACGATCGCAGTCCAGTACAGATCCTATCAATGTATCATGCGGCAGCATGGAATTGTTGTGTGATTCGTCTGTTTCAAGAAGTGTACTATCTATATGAGCTGCCGTGAGATGTTTGGACGGTCTTTGACCCTGCATGATATGATTCCGATGCACTCAGTCTGAGTCAACCAGTTCACACATGGTTCACCCCTACTTGATGGGAGCGATCATGTCTAAGTTTTTCTCTTTGCAGAATTCAAGTGCGGTGTGCCTCCCGCCACCAATGTGCGAGATCAACGGTCGCTTTATCATGTGCGCTTCCATACCATAGAAGATGATCGGTTTACACATAATGATATATTGGATCATCATTTCTATAAGCCGTAACGGGGCCTGGCCTCTGTATATAAGTAGCGGACTGTCAGAGTCGCATTACAACTTCTCCCTCCATCCCAATCAGAAGCCCACTACCTAATCTCCTGTCTTCGTCATAAGCGTCGACGCGCCCAGGTTCTTTGATTAACCTTAAGGCGTTTGGAGAGACAGGCAGGGTTTGTGAGGACGGATTAAAAAGGGATGGCTTTATATCTCCTCCTATGTTTCTGTCTTCTCCTTCCAAGGATTGTCTCCGGACTCTCCTCCGACCGCAGGACTTGTGAAAGAGAGACTGATAGTCCCTGTTTGTCCCCCTCTTCGAGTGCACCGTCTATATGCCAACGCAAGGTCGATGCCAAGGGCCCCATAGCACCAGGGAGCCCCGCGTCACCTGCGGAGGTGGATAATATGCATCCGAGGGTAGAGTTCCTGCGGATCAGATAGGCCAGTCCCCAGCAGTCTGTATTCGATCAAGTGTGTCATTCAGTCATGCTTCGCCCTTGTGATGGCTTCGCCCTGGTGGAGTAGTGACCTCATGCTAACTTCATAGCCTTGATCATTCAGAACAAGGATCATGGGCTTTACAAATGTAAGCTCAAAATTCTTTGGTGCCTCTCCAGTCTCATTATTCCGTTACAGGACGCTGAGCGCGGATTCCAGGGTGCATTTTAGTGCCCTTCTGATCATCTATTTCTGGTTTCTCTATTACTGAATCTGAGCGTACATTGCTGAATCCGGGCGTATACACTCACACGTTTCTCCCGACCTTAAGTAGATTCGGTCCGGCCTTATTTCCCATGTCTAACAAGAGGCCTTCCTTTCTAGGTTGGATTTGCACTAGCCCGGAAATCGATCGCAGCTATTACATCGACAGCGGTGTCAATTTCCTTTTCGTGGGTGCCTGAATCCTCTTGACAGGCTCTCATCTCAGTCTATACTCCTTGCATCTGGCACCCGTCTTAGACACCCTCTGAATCATTTTCATCATTTTCTTTCTAACATACTTTTTCTCTCGTATTTTTCGAGCACTAATGTTCGGTTGCACTCTGTCTGGTCATACAGAACTCGGTCTCTTGGCCTGCACTGTGCATTCTCAGGGAACATTATTTATTGCCGGATGGACTGACGGAAATCTCCATTCAAATATTATTACACTCATCGTCAGTATTGGAGATCGCTACTGCTTATTGGAGATCACTGCTGCTTATTGTTGCACTAGAAATGTGCAGACTGCCCGGATTTCGACACTTGCTCTAATGTAATTTGACCGTACAATCAACGCAGCGTTCATCCACTGAATTATTCTCACCTTCCAAATGATCTGCCCCTGACATCGGCCGTTTGGGTCCTTCAGTCACTGCAGAAGGCTGAAGTGTCCTAACTCATTAGAACCATCAGAAGACACAAAAGAAGAACCATGCTTGCCGGCTCCGTGTGACGGAGAGCTGGAGGCTGGTCCGGCACACGGATACTGAGGTGGTCAAAACGAGGTAACTGGCGTAAAGTTATCGATTAACCGAGCTATCCGATCTACGCTACGGGCTTATGTATCGAATCAGAGTTTGTAACTATTTAGGTGATTGTAGAGATGGTTGAAATGTTAACCATAAGTTGTAATCCTAACAAGAAGCAGAGATCGTTATCGGCCTAGAAAATGAAGTCGCTGACGGTGCGCATGGCACAACTTGAGAATGGATAAGATTTGCACTTTTCTGGGAGGAAGAATTTTCTCTCATCTTGTGTGCACAGAGATGGATACTGACAACATTGAATGCGGGCTTGAATTGACGATTACTGTGTATAAATTGTGTTTACCGTTCTTTTTCCCACCTCCATCGTCACCTCAACAAATCTGGCTTGCCACATGTGGGCATGCGGTGCGCGAGTCGTACGCACGAGAGATGAACCTGCGTTGGAAAGCAATTAAGGTGAGATCACTTCACAAAGAATTGAAAGGCGCACCTGACAAAGTCGCGTATCACGGTACCGCAGAAAGTATGGATCTATACCGCGGTCAAGACCCGCGGGACAGCTACATGCTGGAGATAGCACGATGGCGCGCGGGTTGCGCGAGCTGACGAAGATGTTGCTGTCGATCAGGTGGATGTCTACGGCGGACGATATGCGCTGGATGTGTTCGTACAGTGGTTGTAGTGGTGGATACGAGCGTACATGCAAAAGAGCCGGCTGCATTCAAGGGCGGCAGGCGGACGACAAGTGCGGTGGAGGATAGAGCGTTCTCAACGGCCCAGAGCACAGGACGTCGGGCGCGACGGAGAGCGGAAGGGCGGGTACAGATGGCACGGGGGGTTACAGATGTTGGGGTGGGTCGACTTCGGGTGTGGCGGATGGGGTCTGAGTGCGCTCAGCGGGAAGGTGGCCTGAAATAGTTAGTGAGCGGACTGAGACGTGGAATCTGTGGGGAGTGACTGAAAAGCCTCCAATACAGTCGAGATGCATCCTTCAACGCTGCAGTGGGGACTCCTGGGGTCGCAATTCAGATGAAATAGTGTCAAGGTAAGAATTGAGGATGCCCGGAAGTGGAGATGAGGAGCATAAATTGAGTCGAGGGGTCATTGGGTCACGATGGGGAATTAAGCTTGAAGGCAGGGTTGCAGAGCGGCGTGGAGAAATTTGGTTCTGAGGCGAATATTAATCGATTAGACTTCGAATCGTGGGTCGAACCGACCTTTCCAAGTGAGTCTGAGATGTATTGGCCATAATGAAATTCTTCGAAGATACTGGTTAGAAACGGAGTAGACATAAAATGCGTACGAGACAGGGATAAGTTGCCAAGGTGTCGGTAACTTCTGGGTTGATCAGACCAAGAGAGACCAGAGACGTCGGCAACGTAGGTACTAGAACAAGCAAAAACTGCTAGCGCTTTGTTTTGTCAAAAAGATGTGACGAATAGCAAGTCACTCGTGAAAGTGACAAGGTTTCGACACACAGTTCAAGACTTGATTCACAAAGAATGACAGTTGTAAAGCATATTTCCTGCTTGTCCTAGAATTTACAGGTGGCTTTTATACAGCACGATGCAAAGTCCATTGGAAATACTAGTGAGGAATAAAGTTGGTTGGGTGGTAACGGAATAAAATGAGCGAGGTGGTTTAACTGGTAGGTACTCGTCATCACACAAAGTAACCGGAAATTGATTCAGTGTGCCAGATCACGTGTACTGATCTCAACCATACCTTACCACCGAGGACCTACAGATATTGGCTGAAGACCACATAACTCGTTTTGGGAGAATCGATCCAGTCTTGCTCTCAAGGGACCAGAAAACATTCGCGGCCCATGTTTACATTATGCCATTTTATCCAGCAGTCGGAAGGAACTTGACAAAAAACTACTTGGAGTTTGAATTCAAAGTGGGGTATCCAGGATTGGATAAACAAACTTCTCCGGTGAATTTTGGGCACATTCAAGTTTCTGATTGTGTAACAGATTCTTGCTACAAATTGTGTTGCAGCATTGTTGGCAGAATTTCAAGATCAGCTGTTGAACAAGTGATTGTGATGCTAAGCCGTCAAGTAGGGCACCATGGATGGATGAAAAAATGACCGGGAAACTCTCCAGTCAGATTTCAAGCAAAGTTGAGCTGTCGAGGTTCAATTTTGGCAACTTTACTGGAGAGAAGTGGGTGCAGTATCCCTGCAGCCATGACTCGCCACAGAAAATGCCTTGTATATGAATATCTGTTCACTTCCCTCCAATTCCAAGTCATGGAGTAAGTTCAGCATATCCTAAATAATAACCCTGATGACAGAAAACCCTATCTATGCCCACAGACTCCGCCATACAGCGCAATTTTGGTCACATGTTGCAAAAATCCAGTGGACTTAACAACAATTGACCCACAGAGAGTATACACATAGATTTTGATGCCAAATTGGATGTAAAGGGCGAGAATATATCCGGATGAACATTTCTAGGTAGGCAGACTCAAAATATTGTACAAATTTCTGCTGAGGTAAGTGAATTTTCGGTTACTTTGTGTGATGACGAGTAGAGACGAGACTGCGGTAGTGAGTAAATTGAGGGATAGGGATACGGGGTGGTGGATGAAGTAGGATGAGGCGGATGAGTGCCCGAGTACGCCGAAGATGGTCAGAACAATGATGGATGAACACGGTCACAATCGTTACACAAGGTGACAAGCTCCGGTGAGGCGGTGCTATAGTACGTGAAACAGTGCATTCACCATGTTTTGAGTGAAACCTATTTTTCACGTACTTTGCCTTGGGAACGGACAGTTTCATGGTATTTTCACACTATTGGGTGAATAGAAATTTTACCATCTTTGGGAGTGAAATGCGAATTTTGTGGGGTTGTGGGGTGAATTTCACGCATTACGTTTTTCACAGCCGGGAGTACCTAGCCACGCGCTGGAGACATCTTACCGTCTTTCCTCACCCGGGTCAGCGTATTGGAAGGCTTTGTCGTCCTGGTCGATGCGGCCAGATCTGTAATGGTATCTTACAGCCGTTTTCATCCAATCCGCCCTTCCGCCCTCCCTTCCATGTTTCGTTATTTTCGTTGATATCTTCCTTTTCAGGCCGTCACCGTGTTGAGGTAAGTACCTTCCTGATTGCTCACAATAATCAAACTCAACCATCATATGCGTCAGCGCAAATTTTATTCGAATCCTGAAGTTCTCATGAACCCGAGCTTTGGTACTACGTACGATGCTTCTGCTATTTCAATCCGTATTTTGCTAACACGCCCATGACGAAGTTGACTCGAGAACACCGCACTCAATTCCGTTATTTGGGAGTTGAGCCGGGATAGGTTCCGTGCCAATCTTAGGCCGTTGTTCTCGCACGACTCAGCTACTCCTTGGCTTGCCTGCATCTTCGGAACTTCGTGTAGGTCATTTGTTTGTGTTTTTCACGTCATTTAACCGACTCCTTTACGTCTCACTCTGGCCTCAAACATCGCCGACATTCTCCAAGACCCATGTTGGGGTAATAAATGTTGTAGTGCGGTAGTAGCCCATGGTACGGCAGGTTCGTCAGAATTTCTATGCTCCATTCTTTTCCTAAAATCTTCGTTAGCATACCGCACTGTATTCTGTGCTGAATTGCATCGTCCATCCTGTTCCACTCTCCAGTTGTCTTTTAATCTACTAACTAACCACCCGTATAGGCTACGAGCACCCAACCAGAAGAAAGCGCCCAGCCTATTTTCGATGGGGTTGGCATTGGTAAGTGTGACCAATTTCGTGCAGCTCAGCCTGTCCGCCTCCCTCTACTCCCATTCCTCGATGAGGTAACGTTTTCATGCTCTTAGGTTCCTCCGCTGTTTTTTTACCGACTTCTCATTTATGTTCACAGGTTGCTTCCCGACTTCCGACGCTCCCTGTGAGCCAGCGTAATTTTAGATGCTCTAGATTTGCTTTTTTTTTACTTCAGATTGTCCAACTGTTTGCAATGTCGTACCATCGTCTACCCGCGCCGCAATCGGAGCGAGGTGAGTATTAAAGTAATTCCATATGTTCTGGAGCTCAATGCTCACAAGCGAATCAACAGAGTTGTAATACTTTACCTCTATTCGAGCTGCTCTCCGGTATGATGCATGTTTTCCCATAGTTCGAGTGTCTGACCATCCGGTTTTCGTTCAGTCGTTTGTCGATGGGTGCTTAATCATTCTGCTGTTACTCTCTAATTCCATTCGCGGCATGCTATGCAGTAGTCTATCGTGACAGATGAAAGGGGTGAGTTTGCGCATTGGACTGTAACTTATTGTATGGCCCATACTATGTGTACATACTTTGTGTGGATTGATGATATTTTCGAATACGTTTCCTATACTTTTGAATCCATGTTCACAGTTGTCACGAAGTTTGCAAATACAGAACGACCGTACACTGTTCTTTAATAATTTTTCAACAACGGTCAGTTGCCTCTTAAGCTGAGGCTTACAAAATCCCGAGCACTTATGCCGGAGCGAAGCGAAGGCACGTCTTGTTTTCATCATGGTTGCGCGCCGGAATACGACGTCGACGCAGACTGCCGTCCTGAGATTCGCGCGCGTCGCGTTGAAGCTGACGCCGGCGTTTTTGATGGCTCTGAGGCGTGTTCGGTGGTGTGATATCCCTATGCCTCCTGATCAGCAAGTGACAGCGGCAAGAAGGATTGAATGTTACATCGTCAAAGTATTCACGTTTGTGACTTAGGTTAGACTGGAAGACAGGTGAAAGAATGTATATTACAGTATTACAGACGATAGTACGCGGAGCGCTACTCTAGGTGGAGCTGTGTGGAGAGGATAGGAAAGGAAGTGTCGTGGCTGTGAGAGTGATCTCCGGACGACCGAAGGTGGGGCTAGTGGGAATATGACGTTGCTCGGAAATGCTCGGAAATTCTCGGATCAAGTTTGTCTCGAGACAAGTTGTTCGATTGTAATATAGATAGCCGGTAAGGGCGACGACAGCAGTACTAATCTATGGGACTGTACATACCCGGGAGCAACGCTTGAGATATGTGGACTGGTTATATGTCTGGGGTAAGGACAGGGTCCTGATGGCTGCTCGGATGAGTGAATTGGCGGATGAGAAGTTCTGACGCGCGTCGCGAATGCCTGCAAGACATTAGGGCACCATCCGGCAGCATGAAAGATATTCACCGCGATTACTCTAGACAGGGAAGCCCGACTACACGATCCTCAGAGGCGATTGCAAAGGTCGTGGAATCCGTTTTTGCCCGCCGTCTGTCCACATACGCGGAACAGAGGCGAAAGAAAGCGGTAATGATATATGTGGTAAAAATCAAAAGAAGTACAAAGAATTTCGAGGCGTTTCGTTGAAGAACGGGTTAATGATCTAAGTCAGATGCCTCGCCTTCATTTCACCCTGCAATGCAAGGCGCACCCGCTCGATAGCGGTCCAGAGATCGGAATTATGAAAACCCAGGGAGACCATGTCTTGCGTGATCCGTTCGATGTCCTGATACTGGCGAAGCAGTACCGCGCTGGCTAGGATACCAAATGTCTGGGACATTTGTTGTAGATCTCCGTGGGGGATTGAAGAGGCATGCACATCCCCGCCACTCCCGTCATGCACAAGGTCTGGCAGTTTGAGGAGGTGTTGGAGGGCAATGTCGACGTGATGTGTATACATGAAGGTACGCAGGATGTCGAAATATTGGGGGAAAGGCAATGACAGATTCACGATAGGAAGATTTGTGGTGCCATCCTCCACGCTGCATGCTTCCAAGCACGGAATTCTGGAACAGTGAGCTGCGAGGACGAGCGCGTGGATGGGAAATATAGGGATGTAGGTATCCTGTCCAGGATCAAAATCCTCGCACTCGATGGAAAGTACATGAGTTGGCCATATCACGTCGTTTGGGGAGACATTCGGCACGCGCAATGATTCCGGCATCTCCGATCTTAGGAGACTTGGCGGAAGTGAGGATATGGCATCCAAACCTGCCAACATCCTGCCGGATGGTAAACGAAGTTGTCAATAAACTAGGTGTCACATACAGGTCGCGCTGTTGTGCCAGAACATGAAGGACGTAGACGAGGGGCACGTCTTTCAGATCGGGAAAGACGTCCGGGAAGTTTGTGGGAACAGCGTCAGGCAGGGATTCTGCGGAGCCTTCCATAGGGGATGGGATGGAAGGGCGGCGACCAAGGAACGGTTCGTGCACTTTATATTCCATTCCATTGGTGGACAACATTTGTGGACATTTGTGTTTGATCGGTGTCTACCTGCATTCTACTGCTGACGTGCCGTGTGAAGGGCCTACATTACTTACTGGACAATTCGTCCACCGGGATGGAGGAATCGTAAGATATACTTGTCTTACGGAATGTCAGAATGGTCAGCTGCAGATCAGATGCCCACAAATACTGTCCATAAATGCCCGCTAACTTTAGATAGCGCGTCCTTGACTCAGTTCCCATCACCGGAGCGAAGCGCCGGCATGTCTTGTATTATTTTATTCAATTCGACCGTCACGCATCACGCACCCCTTGATCGATGTCGAATATTATTGGTGTTGGGTCACGCGTCACCCGGCCGGTGGTCGAATTGGTCCCACGATTCGCCAGAAGCCTTGAAAATCGTTCTAGGTCTATTCATCTATGAGTTTTATCGTTCCTCTTTAATTGATTGTAGTGCCAAATTTTGGTGCCATCCATTTCCAGGGGCCGATGGCTATAATCAACTTTCCCACGCTTCCCAAATAGGCGGGTTTTGCTGTTTCGTCCGTGGGGTAGGTAGGTGGTAGCATTAAACGGCACAGTCCGAATAACGAACACCGGTTTCAAGAAATTATCCCGGTGTACAGAAGAACAGCGGCAATCGGGCCTTGCTTGCTATTGCTTCGGCCCGGCTTGACGCGGTCTTCCCCATCGAGCGCGGCGCCCTGGAAGCTCTCCATTCTGGTGGGCCCTGTGGGTCCCCAAAATGGAAGCCCTCGGGGGTTGCCGCTGTAATGAGTTTCAGAACCGGCGGGTGACACTTTCCCATCCGTCAGAAATCCAATGACACAAATGTCGTCCACAATATCAATGCTGAGAATCTCCATTCTGGTGGGCCACTGTGGGTCCCCAAAATGGAAGCCCTCGGGAGTTGCCGCTGTAATGAGTTTCAAAACCGGCGGGTGGCATTTCCCCATCCGTCAGAAATCCAATGACACAAATGTCGTCCACAATATAAATGCTGAGAATCCTCACCCCTTGGGCCCTAGGTCCACGTGATGGCCTGGCGGCAGACCCAGTACCGCAACGGTCGGGCCATTCCAGTCTTGTGTCCTCCGATAATCTGACGTCTTAGTTCTAGGCCTCCAAGATGCTCAATGACAAAAGCATTGAGGGCATTCTTTTCGGGAGGGCTGCACAGCCATGCTCGTTACAGGTTTGTTCATGTTTCCTCCATATCCCAGCCCTCCCCTTCGTCACGTGCGTTTAGTGTAGAATTGCTTCGCTCGCAATCACCTGCGATGACAGTGATTGACTCCTGAACCGAGTCAAACTCAACCACAACTCCGTAGGACATTCAATAGTGGTGTTCAAAGTTATCCCTACTTGAGTTCCTGTTTGATTTCCTAGTCGCTCCCTTTTTGCACTTTTGGTGGTAAAATGGGCAAAAAGGGACGAAGTAGGAACTGAAGTAAGAGCTAAAAAGGAGCATATTTGAAACGGGGGGGTCCGGATTTTTGCGACCAGGAAGCAAGTAGGAGAGGTTTTCCTACTTCTTGCAGGCCTTCGGCAAGTGTCGGCCGACCCTGCGGCCGTTCACGGCCGTTTTCTTTTTTTTTTTTTTTCGAATCAATTTTATTTGCCTGTACGATATGTTAGGCACCCCTCTTGCACTACATGTAAACTGCATAGAAAATATAGAAGGTGACTTTTTGTGGCATAGCTGTGAGCTGGCCCCGTGGCCGGGCCCATAGTAGGGGAATCCCCGGTGGCTCATGGTAAGTAGAAAATAATTAAGAAAGATATAAAGTAAGAGGGCACGATTACCGGGGCGCTGGGCAGGCCCAGACGGGGCCAAAAGCCCCCGCAACACAGCGGGGGATGGCGAGGTCTACATAGAAGTAGAAGGTGATAATGTGTGATGGGGTATATGCGCAGGAGGGTTATCTGCGCCATGTTCGCGATGAGAGGGAGTGCGGGGGCCGGAAGTGCGAAACACGGCAGCGAGAACCAAAGAGCAGGGCACCATTCTCCACTAGAAAATCAGCGTCGGTCTTCGACTGTAAGGATATCCGGCATGGCACCGTTTCCCTCTTCTCCTGGTCCTCCTCCTTGCACAAGATTGAAACGGCCTCGACTGAGCCTTGGAGCCCTCCCATTTTCAGCCACTCGCCTATGTTGAGAGAGGGAGTGCCCCTTGGCAATTCGTCCTTGATGAGTGGGACATCGTGAATAATCACCGAATGCCAGGCGCCACCGGCGTCGACACGGGGACATTCATGGTTTTTCGCAAATCCAAGAAGGGGTCGGATGGCTGCCCAGATGGCCGGTATTTGGGTCATGCGGCTGGCGATTGTACTGCTGTCGGGTTTGAAATTTACAGTGAGGTTTCCGTTTTTTGGCCACTGAATTCCGTCGAGTCGGAAGTTGGCCATGATAACGGGGTTTTTGGTTACGGCGTGGAATAATATCGATGGGTGGGGACGAATCATGTGGCAACCGGGGGCCACCCGATCAAAACGAAAAACCATGTCAGGTCGAACAGCTGGTCGGGGGCTAGCTTTCTGGGCGGGAGGTGTGGGCGCGGACGCGGGAGATGGAGATCGCGGCACGGGCGAAGCAGGCCGATCAGTGGCAGTCGGCCATAGCCATCAGTTTTCACATGCTGTTTGAACCATCGAGCTGGCAATGGCTGATCACCTCCTCTCTAATACGCTGAAATAGGAAAGAAGAAGAGAGAGAAGAGGGCGTTTCAGACTTTCTACCAGCATCTACCGATGTGCCACAATGGATGGTACAAAGGTGAAGCTCGGAAAATGCTGCTGGCTTAACAGGACAGGGTCACATCAAACATGCGAACATTTTTGCCGGCGTTTGCCCCGGCGTCAATATGTCGTCCTCGTCGTGCTCGGCGACGTCGAGACTTCGAAATTTTTGTGATTTTTCGGGACCTGTTGGTTGTGGTTGCAGCATGAGGTTCCCGATAGTTTACAGCTAATCACGGAACCGAAGGCGCAAACGAAAAATTTCCAGTTTGGGATGTATTCAAAGAATTACCCATAACTCAGTCAGTTCTTCATGGATTTGGATGAAACCATGCTAGATAATTTGGGCTAATTCATACGGAGTTAGTGATAGAAAGGATCTTGTGAAAATATGTCATATTGGATGATCTGCCATTTTGAAGCTTTTTGGCGATGAATTTGATCTGGCATGCCCAATTCATGTACTAATGGCCTGAGTTTTGGCTAGGAAAGACTTGTTGACAATATAAAACATGTCATAGAGTCAAAAGTACACAATATCTTGTCTTTGGTTCAATCACCATAATATTTCAGAGCCTGTTGGGTTGCCTGTTATCCTAACCTGACTGCAAGCATCACAGATTGAATTATTCAAGGTTCTGACTCTATGACATATTTCTAAATCCATTTTGAACCCCATGCCCCGAAATGGCATTCTGAATCACATGCCTCGCAATGGCATTTTAACCACTATTAAATGGTTTGTTTCGCATTTTGAACCACATGCCTCAAAATGGCATTCTGAATCACATGCTTCGCAATGGCATTTTAAATACTATTAAATGGTTTGATTCGCATTTTGAACCACATGCCTCGAAATGGCATTCTGAATCACATGCTTCGCAATGACATTTTAAACACTATCAAATGGTTTGATTCACATTTTGAACCACATGCCTCAAAATGGCATTCTGAATCACATGCTTCACAATGGCATTTTAAACACTATTAAATGGTTTGTTTCGCATTTTGAACCACATACCTTGAAATGGCATTTTGAGTCACATGCTTTGCAATGGCATTTTGAACCCTGTGCCTCACTATCAAATGGTTTAATTCAGCCAAGAGCAGGAGGGATAAGGGAGCAGGACCACCTGGAGATTCAACAGAGGCCCGAGTGACGAGTGACCTCGACCAAATTTCGTGATCGACAGGGGGATGCGTGACGCGTGACTACCGATTTGAAGGAAAAAGTATAGTACATGGAGAAATATCGCCATCTTCCTGTATCAATCACCACTGTTCATCGCACGTTTGAGCAGGCGGGACTCAACGTCAAACGAGTTCAGCGGATGGCATCTAAACGGGATCCCCTACAGGCAGGTGCCTGCCTTCATCGTGTTGCACAATATCCCGCACACTATCTTGTTTCCACCGACAAGATGTCCAAAGACGATCGGATATACGCGAGACTGTGGGGAAGAGGGCCTGTGGGTGAGCGTGTGGAGGTTGGTGCACCATTTGTGCGCAAGCGACGATTCTCAGGGATCTGTGTGTGCGCTTTGGACAAGGGAATGATTGCATCGCGTGTTGTAGAAGGATCATTCGACCGCGAGACGTTCATCGACTTTCTTCGGCACGACCTGGTGAGTTCTATTGGCCCCAGCAGACCCTTCTGATGCATTGACAGCTTCCTGTAATGAATCCATTCCCTGCACCGCAGAGTGTTCTACTGCTGGACAACGCGCGCATCCACCACTCACAAGAGATTTGCGATCTTGTGGAATCTTTCGGTAAGACTTGCCTTGTTTTTTTGTCTTTCCCTGTTCTGACTGATTGTAGGCTGCAAGATCGAGTATCTGCCGCCGTACTCCCCCCATTTCCAGCCTGTTGAGCAAGCATTCTCCGCCATCAAGTCGTACCTTCGTCGCATTGGGATCGGTGAAGTTCTCCATTTACAATGACAACAGTTTCGGCATTCGTGTAGAATGCTTGATAGTGTTGCAAAATTTCTGGGGAAAACCCATACGTTGAAGTACACTTCGTAGATATGTATGGTTAATTCTGCATATGCTTTCTCCTGATCTAGAGCCACTATGATTCCGTCTTCCTCTGCAGCCTCTGGAATTTTGTGAGTTTGACTTGGTCTTCGATCTTTCTGCCTTTCATGAAGCCTGCCTGATTTGGATGGACCAATGATAGTGCTACTTTCATCAATCTCAATGAGAATGTTTTTGTCATCAACTTGTAATCGCAATTCAACAAAGTTACAGGCCGATAGTTGCTGATCAAAGATCTGTCTCCTTTTTTGAATAGAGGGGCGAGCCAACCCATGTTGAAGTGGGTGCCGTCCACAATACCATATTCCTCCAGACGAATCAAAGCTTTTGCATCCTCACCTTATTCCATGAAGGCGGCCAGACGAACCCAACCATCTCGTTATATAACGCCACCATTTTGTTGTTTTCTCTCGCGTCCTCCGTCGACGCAGAACTTGCAATCAGGGCGCCTAGATAGACATTGCGGTCGAAAAGCCAGGTCAGAATATCAACCCTCTCCTCCTCCATTTTCAGAAAACCCTACGCTGAACCGCCGCGAATCTTTAAAATGGTGAGCCCTTTAAAGAATGAATAGCTGACGGGCCGGGCATACGATGAACTAGACTGAAAGGATTTGGGACGTTTCCCACCACAAGAAACCCCAACTCTTAAATGGCTATCGGAAGGTGAGAGTTCACAGAGTTTACAGAGGGTGCGCATGGCAGCCTGGAACGCTGCGCCCACCGGCTTAGACAGGCTTATCTCAACACTAATTCATTGGTCAGGCCGCCGAAAGGGTGAAGGATAACCGACAAATCGCTTCCCCAAACCTAAAGGGTAAGAGGAGCAAGTGGGGTGGAGGAAGAGAAGAGATACTCCCCATTGGTGCGTCTGTTGTCGTTATGCTTCTGCCGCCACTCAATGCCAACTCGCCCCGTAAACAATACAGACAACAATAAGAGGAAGCACCAAGCAAGGGCCGGGGAGGAAGAGCACCGGCTCCTTCCGGAGGGATATCGGCCACCAGCGATCTCTGCAAATTTGGGTGTGGTCCCCGTGGTCTTTTCTCAAAGCATTCATCTAGGGCCAGGTGGCCCTGTCTTCTGCTCGGACATTGCGATGACATTCGAGCTATCTCTGAATGCACGGATCTTCGGCCCCACGACCCTACAGGGCGACGCGGACCTGCTCCTCGCGTTCTTCCAGGGTCATGGTGGAGCGCGGCACTTCGAATACATATGCTACGCACACGCAATGTTAGGGGAGTGGTGGAGGAAGGATTGAGCCAACGCAATGGAAACGTCACGCCCAAAATCGAGGGGTCGACGCCCCTGGGGATGGTGTTCCAGTATGTTGGTGATGACCCTCGAGCCTTTGGGCATGCGACATTGCGGGGCGATGGTGATGCGGTTTTGGCGTTCCTGAGGTCACAGAGTCCGGAGCAGTCACAGTATATCTGCTATTTGCGGTTGATATTGGAGGATGTAGCAAAGGGTTTAGGCGGACACAAGTACAGTTGAGTACGTCGTGAGGAATAATATCATGTGGAATATCCGTCATATGGAATGGGTTTTGAGCCTCTCCCGAGTCGGGAGAACCGAATATTCCACCTCCCCGTAATGTGGAATATGGAATAGGGTTTGAGGGTCAGTATTCCATTTAGCGGATGGCACAAGAGCCGGATTTTGTAGTCCGTCATCGCATTCTAACTTACCAAAAGGAGGAAATTGCTGGCTCATCGCATTGTTTGTGTCCATGATTGAATCTATCTCTCACTTCCACCACCATGGCCATAACTGAGTCTCAGAAATCTCTAACTTTCTGTACAAGGGACAAGAATCCGCCGAAACCGACGAAGCCACAGGCCAAACCTGGCCCAAAACCAGGCCAAAAGCCTCGCACAGCCGCTCGCTTCAGGAAGGATGAACGCCACCAGGACTTGACGTACCACGACTGGGTTCAGACCCAGAGGACACGGACCCCCCGCACTCACAGACCGAGTTTGCTGCTTACTTTTCCACCCGCCCTGACTAGGACGGTGGCAAACTGCGATTTACTCAATCTGCGTTGTCAAAAAATCTCAAACGAAAGGACACTGGGCCGGGCTCTCCGAGATTTTCCGCGCAGCTATGGCTCAGGAGGGTGAAGAGAACAAAGTTCAGACCAGCATAACATCTCTCTTCAAGTAGAAATAGTTGCCAGCTCAAAAAATATTGTTTTTTAATTGATTTTATTTCGAATTTATCCTCTGGAATATCCGTCATATGGAATAGCCCTGAGGCCTCTCCCGACGATATTCCACACGACGTACTCAACTGTAATGCTAGTCGTATACTATGTGTTCTACAATCACAGGTCGGGTGCCGGTACGACCTACTCTCTCTCAAGATCGCCCGAGGAACTCGTTTCACTTCTTCGAAAAATGTATTGCCGCAGTACTGTAAAGATAAGGTTAGGTTTTTTGGAATGAGGTAACATCAGGAGCAACAGCAATTGGGAGCAGGATGGAGGCCGCGAATAAAGGATTGAGGCGATATTTACAGGATAATCCGCGATAGAAAACGGGCCATTTTGGGGGCGGCAAAGGTGATTTGGTGAAACTCGGGAAGATGAAGGTGAAAGAGTTTTTGGTATCAAGGCAACATTTTGGGGGTTGAAAACGGTTTTTAAAACCCAGGAGCGGCATTTGGGAGGATAATGATGAAGGTGGCAAAAGCTGCAAGATAAAGGCGAGTTTTGCGATCAAGGCAGGCACTGTAATATTATTTCTACGGTGGGCTGAATCGTGCTCCAGAGGCTGTCTAATATTGCAGCCAGCGAATTTATGGTTCGGCCGAACGGAGGTCCATGGGCTGCAGAATATTTCACCAATGATCGGCCCTCAAGTCTTTATTTGTTCGAACAAATTATCAATGGGTTAAAATCGGATGGGCGGATGGGCCAAAGACTACGGTAACGTTAAGCGTTCTCCTCTGCTGTTGGTAGCGTGCAGCGTTCTGCTTATTGATCCTGGTTTAACGACCCAAGCATTCCAGGCAATTTCCAGCAGACCGAACTGCTCAGAATAGTCGTTGTCGAGGTCAGGGTGCCCGAATCACGTTCGCGACTTATAGATGATGCGCATTGGTGGTTGGAAAGTGGGCATGTGAGCTCTTTCTTTCTTTTGCGTACTGATTCGTACTAAGGGCCTGATCGTGTGCACTAGAATCGCGTTAGAATTGCCTTAGATTCTAAGAATAGGACCGGCCGGGTAACATCCGAGCGGAGGCCCCCGATCACCCGTGCTGGGCTATGTATATAAGTATGGAATAATAGAATGTACCGGCGCGGCATTTCATGCGGGATCGCGGCGCGAATGTCGCCCGAGTACCATCGCAGCATTGATCAATGATGGGGATTGCGATCTGATTTGCGGCATCGGCATCCTCCGGCAATCATCCGGCTGCTGGGGCTGATCCGATAGAATGGCCCATTCTATAATTGGATTCTAATGCAATTCCAGTGGGATCTGGGCCGATGCAAACCCTCCAGGCCCGCTAGAATACCTCCTCGTAACTAGCAGAATGAGTGAATGAATGATCAAGATACAACCAATTTCGGTGCCTGCGGCGGGACGGGCCACACATATTCCACTCAGATGATGATGAAATGGGGCGGGACCTAGTCCACACCGTCAACCGGGTGCCGTTGCAGTGAGTTCTTCCGCCGCAGGCACGGTGTCTTGATCATTCATTCACTCATTCTGCTAATTACGAGGAGGTATTCAAGCAGAGCTTGCCTCAGCCCGCATCCCACAGAATCACATTAGAATACAATTATAGAATGGGCTACATTCTATCGGATCAGGCCCGGCAGCAGGATGACTGCCGGAGGATGCCGATGCCGCAAGTCGGATCGCAAACCTAGTCTCTCGCAGCCACACTTCAATATCTTACTGAACTCGTACCTCGTTATATTGAAGTCTGTTATTAACCGCGGGGGTCCGATCAGGGTAAAAGCTTGTTACATAATCTACACAGCCACATGGACACTTTTCGATGTTTTGTGCCTACAGACTCAATATTAAGACTAGATATTACGGCAATACACTCATGGAGATGCCTCCAACTTTCCTATCTGTTTTAAAAAATTTATACACTGCGGAATGGGGTGGTAGGAAACCTCAAATATATCATGTGACTGCGCGCTCTGTTGAAGAACCGAACCTTGAACAGTGCTCTAAAATGCTGAATAAAAACCAGAAGGCATGGAATGGTAATAAAGTTCTTTTAGTGGTTGAAACAGGCAGAAACTTCTTGTAGTGGTGCCGTGGTTGGAGGTTCAAAGGCGTTGTGGCTGTGCACATTATGTAACAAGTGCTTACCCTGATCGGGACCCCGCGCTTAACAACAGACTATCGCAAACCCCATCATCGATCAATGCTGCGATGGTACTCGGGCGACATTTGCGCCGCGATCCCGCATGAAATGCCGCGCCGGTACACTCTATTATTCCATACTTATATAGCCCAGCACGGGTGATCGGGGGCCTCCGCTCGGATCTTACTTGGCCGATTCTATTCTTAGAATCTAAGGCAATTCTAACACGAATCTAGTGCACACGATCAGGCCCTAACTTTAAGACGAGGTATGGTGCTCACCGCTGTTGGTTGACTTCAGTTCAACCTCCCAGAAGAAAATGTTGAATAAGTCAAACCTGTTCAAATAGATGGTTTCTATGGGCTTAGTCAAGTATTTCACAGTCGAATCATGTGGAGAAACCACGAGGGAAGTGTCAGTGCTCGTCGCGAACAAAATGGCAGGCGCAAGCCATTTTGTCTGATGCCATCAAATTGGGCGTGGGCACGGCTTGTATCGAAAAGTCCCGACTACAACGACAAATCAATTGTTGCGACCAGGGTAGAGCTCTAGTTCTTTCCTGTTCCTGCTCTCATTCCGGCGTTCAGCTGCAATCATTTATGCAAAGATCTGTAGAATCGGCTCTATTCTGGTAACCGATGGCTGCCGCATGATTGATGAGTTCCGCATGTCATGCATCACGCTCCGTCACGCCACGCTGGAAAGTCCCATTTCCAGTCACGGATCAATGCTGCGATAGTTCGAAGGCACTTCGGGCGAACTTCGGCCGCATCCCCCGCCCAAATCCGTACGCACACAGCTCTCCTTTAGCCACGCACACCTGAAAGCGGAGACCATGAAGTGACACTCTATATATAGCTGTTTGCTCGGCACTGATGCCATGCATCTATTTTAAACACGGATCTTACCCGATGGGCCGATTCTAAGGAAATTCTAGCGCACACCTAAGTTAGACTGGACGATCAGCGACCTCCTTCACCATACATTCACACATCAAGACGCCGATAATAACGACATTCCGCGCTCTCAGCGTCACGGAAATATTGTGCAACGTTTTCTGTCTGGGAGGACGACTCATTGTGTCGGTGAAATTGTACACAGTTGGCTTACGAGCCCCGACGGCCGGGGTGTTTCCGACGATGAGCTATTCAATGTTGAGACCCCATATTGGGAAATCAAACCCGTGCGCGAGGCGCTGACCGCATTTGCGGCGCAGGCTAGCAGCGATCGTCTGGCGAAGGAAGCACGGATAGCGGTAGAGAAGGCTAGTGGTTTGCACGCTCATGTTTCGTCAACAGCGACGGAAGATGGCGATTCAAGCAGCGAAGCAGACTCTGGAAACTGTTCAACTCCTGAGTTTTCATTTCATGAAAATCTTCGCTGAGCCGGCGCCGCGGTCCCGCAAAGGGGTCATTACACCACGCAAATCTCGTCCGCGCGACAACGTAAGTTGTTTAATCCAAGCTCGGACACATCTGAAAAAAGGAATAGGTCGTTGCACATTGTCTCTCGATGCTCGATTTCTGCAAAAATGACGAGGCGCGGCTTTTACCTCTTGCACGTGGTATCCTTTACCTTTCTTCCCTTGTTCCAGTCGACATCATCGCCTACAATTCACGGGTTGCCGGCATGCCAGCTGTTGGTACGATACACATCAGCATACAATTTTGTGAGGAAACCTAAAATGTTGAAACTCTCATCTTCTGACCCTCTGGTCTGTCGGAATAAAATGTCTAGAGTTTTGTAAAATTCATAAGGAATTCCATCTAATCCTGGTGCTTTACCATTGTTTGAGAGCCGGAGGGCCTCTTCAATATCATTGCAAGTCAATTGCTTGTCCATCTCGTTGAATTCGCTTTCGGACAGGCGCCTTTCACATTTTTCATGTACAAGTTCAGTTGCCATAATTCTCCCATATTCATCTGGACGTTCCTTTTCTTGAATTGAATCATGATAGTTCCTAGCCATCTCTGCCATCTTTTTCGGACTGGATTCGTATTGTGGTATGGTGGAGTTGTCTTCAATTTTGAACTCATATATTGTCTCCTTGGGATAGTAGCCTTTGGCAGATTGTGTCCACGACTTTGTTCGCAAAGTTTCACCTTCGATGTCATAACGTGCATCAGATACCGCTCTCCTGTTTTCAGAAACATCCTTCTGTAGATCAGCAATTTTCTTCTCCAAAAGGTACACGGCTACAGCTCTGTCTTCACTGGGTATTTCCTCGTCATGGATCACCATACTCAATTGGGCTTTCCATGTTCTTATTTGGCTGGTAAATTCGTCTGTGACGTATCGCGAGCAGTGTTTCCCAAAGCTTGCTACATCAAGCTTGAACTTCGCCCACAAAGTCTGAATATTTTGTGTGGGATCTTGCTCTGCATTCTCTAAGCTCTCCAAATCTTTCAGCAACTGAGCAGCCAATGAGGCCACTTGATTCATGAATTTGCGAGTTTTACGTAACGACAGCCAGGACTCACTTTTGCTCGCCTCTATTGCAACAAAAAATCAGCAGCCGCATTTCACCAGCTCTTCTACGAGCTGTTCGACTCTATCCACCGTGTAACCGGCCAAAACTCAAGCTGCGTCCATTCTTTCCTGATGCAAACGGTCGTATTATCATGCTTGATGGTGAAGTTGCCCAAGCCCTGGGCCTGGGCTCCTTTCTGGTGACCTATAACCAGCCTGCGATCAGCAACATCCATACAACGGACCCAACAGAGCTCCTTTCTTACGTGCTGAAGACTTGTACAGTTCATTTCCAACGGTTTGTCAAAAACATATGATCACTTCCTGGCACATGGTGACCTAATTGCAGACACATCGACGAGCTCTCCAAATCCAATGTTACGCAAGACGTCCTCACACATCTTAAATCGATCCTCGGGCTGGCCTCGCAGGAGGAGATCGATGCATGGCATGCATTCTGCGCCAGCCAGACCGACCCGAAAGTACAGCGTAAGTCACATTTCTCTTCAGTCTCAATCAATTTCATGGTTGTTCAGAGTGGTACCTTCAAAACAACGGAATCCGTGGTATCTTCCTTCTGTCAACCAATATCTCTCGAAAATCTTGCTGGACGATTGGACTCGTCAACGCAGTTGCGGAGTACGGTTTACCTAGCCGAATACGCGGCGATCATGGGACGGAAAATGTTCTTGTTGCCGCCTATATTGAGGTGTCGGACGATCATACATCTGGGGAAGGCAAGTCCCGTGGGGTTGGTACTGTACCTTTCCCTTCAAATCGGTAGTCACGCGTCACGCACCCCACTGTCGATCACGAATTTTGTCGATGCCCAGGGAAATCTGCGACTCCGAATTCCCGGCTGAATACTGCCGCAGAAGCATTCCATTGGAAATGCCCAGGAGCACCACACGGGCCCACAGAACTTGATCCCAGCAGCGATGTGGAGTAGAGCGTGGCATACTCGGCATTACCAAAAGTAACCGAGCACTTTGTTTTGCACCAATTTCAGACGAGTGGGGATGAATCGCTGGGAGGGCTGGTGGCTCAAAACTCCCACAGGTATTCTCTACCCATACACAAGAGAAAGAACCCGTGATGGCCTTTGGTCCCCATTGAAATCATCAAACAATACATTCTTCCCCTCTGAGGTGTAACTTCCATTGAGATTAATTTCCATCTGTAGATCGATGGATTGGGCCCTATTTCCTGAGGTTTTGTGTGTGTGTTTTAGCATAAGTAACACCATTTTAGAAGTCTAATGACCTGGCAAAATGTCATCTGAAAAGGAAAAATACTCAGATTTTCGAAATTAATATTGTGCTATGTACAGAACTTGTCAACTTGAGTTGGACTGCTGCAACCTACGCTAAATTGATCCTAGATCCATAATCTATCCATAAGAATTTGCAATAGTTGGGCTATCTGGCGATACGAGCAAATGCTCGGTTACTTTTGGTAATACCGAGTACGGCTAACATCATACTGAAAATAAATCCTGAACAAAGATTAATGCTGGTATCAGCGAACACAAAACTATCGCCGTGACATACCTTTCATACTCTTCGACCCACGCAATGAAACCCGTTCGCAGAGTCTCAATCTCTTCATCCGTGATCTCGAACTGCATACACAAGCTCAAGAGGCGGACCAGTTGAACAAAGTGGCGGTAATATTTGGGGCGCTTGAAGCGACGTCGCAGCAGTACCGGGCCTAGATAGGGAATCCAGAACGACCACATCTCGGCCAATACATTGGGGCGGTCCTTCGCAATGTTTGGGATACAGCTTCCATACGCAGAAGGGATTGTATCCGAGGCGGCAGAAGTACTGGCTGCCACAGCCTCCCAGACACCCTGACCCACCTTTTAGAGTGGCTGAAATGCTTTCTTTCAACTCAAAATGAAATCACAGTAAAACACAAATCGCGATCAGAAACATACAATCCTCCTTCTCCTCTGGGAATCATTCTCCAGGTCAACTGCGCCAGCACCTCCCATGTTGAACAACAATAACGCGTGGCATATTCTTGATTGATGACTTGTCCGTTTCGCAGGAGGAGCAATATGTTGACGAGGGTCATCAATTCGCTGGAGACGATGACATTGTGGCCTACGTTCACGGTTCGACACAAAGAATAATTGAGGTTGAAGATTCGGATGATGAGGAGGGGCAGAATCCAGCCCAGAGATGAAATTGGCAGATGTTGAGGTTGTGTGCGACTTCTCACATCAAGAGCCGCATCCTGGAAAAGCAAGCAGTGGCCAGGAAGGGTGACCTGGTTCTGGGACACCGAGGGCAATAATTGAGCTCCAGGATAAGAAGGGAAGACGATTGAACCCACTGAAATAATGCAGCACACGACAATATCTCAGAATCTTGAAATGCCCTATGAAACCGCGCCAACCATAACTGCGGATTGACGTCACATCAAGAGCCGTGTCCTGGGATTAAAGCTGCGAGACATGGGGCGCGTGCAGACCTAAGAAAGCAGGCACTGGCCGGGAAGGTGACTTGGTTCTGGAACACAGAGGGTGATAATTGAGCTCTAGGATAAGAAGGGAAGGTGAATGAACCCACCAAAATAATGCAGCCCACGACAACATCTCAGAATCTTGACATGCCCGACAAACCGCGCCAACCATAACTGCAGATTGACGTCACATCAAGAGCCGTGTCCTGGGATTAAAGCTGCGAGACATGGGGCGCGCGCAGACCCGAGAAAGCCGGTGGTGGCCAGCAAGGTGAAGTGGTTCTGGGACGCTGAGGGCAATAACTGGGCTCCAGGATAAGAAGGGAGGGCCACTAAAATGTGTCCTGGAAATAAGTTGTGGTTCTGGGTCCCCAAGGGTAATTGTTGTGGGCACCTATTGACCTGCAATGGCATCCTATATATATGGTTGCTGCACTGCCACCCGGCCCCGGACTTCTGCTAAACCGGCTTTTACTTATCAACGAAATAATAGTTTTTAATGTCTTCTATGGCTTGTGGGGGCTCGAATACAATAAACTAATCAGATTGATCTTTCTGACGGCACAGTTGGGACCGCTCAAACAAGGTTTAAGAAAAGAAAAGGCTTATGGAAATTCATCCAGTTTTCAACATACCTATTGCAGAGCATTTGGGTGGGGTTTTAACATCCAAAGGATGTATTTAGATTACTAAATCTTGGAAAAGCTCAACTCGAGAGCCAGAAATGCATGTGGAAAGAAAGAAAGGCAGCGCGGCACTGGCTCCTCACTGCGCGGCAATAACACAGCCACTGCTGCCTCGGTGCCGCGGCAATTCGCGGCAATGCGCGTCACCGCGCGGCAGTCGCGGCATTTCCACCCAGCCCGGTTGAAAGAGGGGGGATGGGATTAGCCCCTAACTTAGAACCTCAAATCAAATCAAATCAAACCTCCCATGATACCACGATTTGTGTATCGTTGTCATAGCTTCCTCAGCATACAAAGAGGTTTGTGATTTTATGTCACTGCTGTGGAGAACGAAGGCAATCTTTGTCGCGACCTCATTTTCCACAAATAACGTACAAGCGAGACACTTGAAATACAGCTTGAGTATTCAATATTCTTTCACTCGTGCCGAGCGACAACAAAAAGCCGTTTGGAGATACACAGTACATTGTGGGAGATCATTTGTGGAAGGATCAAGATTGATCATCTGAAGATACAATTAGTGATGCAGTTGAGCCGTGATTCTGAAGAAATATATATGAACTAACTCAGGGGCGTCAGCATTACCTTTTTTCGGGGGATTAGATTCCTCGTCGCTTGCCTCCGACTCGGATTGCGATTGGACAGTCAACAATTGGGCAAATACATCGTCTGTATTTTGACCCGTACATAATCTGAATCACTTCCTGTTTCAGGTCAGCTTCCGACATCCCAGTATCCAAGGGTTTCTCAGAATTGATGCAGGGTAGACTTGGATAATGCACCCTCATCTGCATTCTATGCACCAATGCTGACGCTTGTTGTACTGATGTTTTCTCAGTACCAATGGATACTTTCGAGGTTGTTCCTGACCCCGAGTTGCCCGAGTTCAAAATCGGCTTCAGCTGCACAGCCAAGCTAAGCACACTTTGTGTTACCGCGTCATGCGATTGTTCTGAAGACTACCATAACACAATCTGTATACCGGCGACCTTGTTGGATTGTTGTGACAGTGATATTAGAAGCATCCAAAACCGCGGAAATTCGTTCTCTTTCTATGCTCACTCAAAAAATATGTTTTGGCTGACAATGTTCCTGTGAATGAGAAATTCACAGGTGATCTTCATGCAGGCAAACCATCGGCAACGAATTTGGACATTTTTCGAATCACCGCTCCTCTCCTCACTGAATGTACCAGGCAAGTGATACAAGGTATAGAAACTTGAGAAGTCATTCCAGGCAGTGACGGGTTTCTGATGAGTTCTTTTTTCAGCCCACCGCGCATCTCGCTTGGTGAATGCATCCACCAACACTTGTCGAATATCTCCTGAATTTTGTCGCTGTGCACATATTTTATTTCTTCCCGATGCAGAAGTGGAATGAGTGTTCATTTTCTGCTTCCCGAGCCTCCTTTACCTCCTGCAGGGGACTCCATCAGACAGTGTCGACCGGATATGATTCATTCATAGTCAATGCTCTGCATCGTGGAGGCGGAGCGGCAGTTCCTTCCCTCTCTTCTCGCTCTCGTTGCCGCCGTCTTTTCTGCGCTGCAGACTGAACTGCCGAACCGGCTGAAGGTGGTGCATTCTCGTCTGTAAAGCCTCGGGGTATTGAGCTCTCTTGATTTGGCATGCGAAGTCGATGTGGGCTGTGCTCTGTGTTTATACGGATGTCTCGCAGAGCCTAGCGTTCACCTCATGATGTCGTCGAGGCATTCTGGGAGGGGTCAGTGGATTCCTGATAGTTGCGTCAGCGCGAACGGGATTGGCCACTGCCAATGACAGTGGGAAAAATGGAAGAATACAAACAGGTGCAATGTGATACGAGGCATCTGCTTAATACATGGGGATGCTGAAAGGCTTGTTTAATGGGGCACAAAGTCAGCTCTGATGCGGGAGAGAAGCAATATGGGGATGCTGGGGCCATGGGAATGAGCGTGGAGGCCTCGGGCATTAGATATCCATGAATCACTTACAGTGGTAATGTTTGGTGTAAGTGAGCTCAAGTCAAGCCCCGCCGCAAGCCAAGCCGTCCAAGCCCGCACAGCCAAATTCAAACTCCGCTAAGCGGTGCAAGCCGTTTTGGCAAGCCCGTCGGCTAAGTCTGGATTGCCAGTAATCCTAAGCTGTATAACCGTATTGCAGAGGACGTCAGCGAAGATGAAACAAGTGTTGCGAAGGACGCAACTGAGTTCTGCAATTGTTCGTGAAGCCCACCAAAGGCACGGTGACAGGCTGTAAAATAATAATTTCTAAGCAACAAAGAATTTATGCGCGGGTCTGATCGACTTGCCAGCCGATCGGTGTTTAGCCTAGCCACTGTCCAAAATAACACGGCCCAAATGACGTGCATGGGCCGTGTAAATCGCTTTCCCCGTGTAAATCCCCCTCCGAGCTTGGGAAACCGCTTTCTTTTCATTCATTGTTGAAAGAAATTGCAAAATGGTCCTTTTCAAAAGCACCAGAGCCGTCAAAATAAATCTGAAGAGACAGTCTGAACCGGAATTTCTCTGGCTATCCTCCCAGCAAGACCCCATCAAAATCCGGGTTGAAATGATTGCACAGTGGCCAAAAGACTGTTTTGATGCAAAATCTCGGCACATTGTTTGGGGAGAGACTGCATTTGTTTGGTGACAGCCTGTATTTCTTTTGATTGGCATGGAGAGCCCTGAGCTCCTTTTCAAAAGCACCAGAGCCGTCAAAATAAATCTGAAGAGACAGTCTGAACTGGAATTTCTCTGGCTATCCTCCCAGCAAGACCCCGTCAAAATCCGGGTTGAAATGATTGCACAGTGGCCAAAATACTGGTTTGGTGCAAAATCTCGGCACATTGTTTGCTGATGGCCTGCATTTGTTTGGATTGGCATGGAGAGCCCTGAGCTCCTTTTCAAAGCGGCATTACGGAATATTGCCATTGGCTATTGCTCTATCGTTCAAAGTGCTGTTTAAACAAAGCCACCATCAAACTAGATTATCCATTGAGACGGCAATTGATTAATCAAACTTTACGGTCATTCCACGGTCCTTGCATGAGCTTTTGAATGTTGGCTTTTCTCCGTCAAAGTTCAAGCTCCAAGGCCTGGTCAAAGTATCTAGAGGACGTAAATGAAGGCATAAAAGCACAAACGACAAAAAGAATTGGAAAGAATGCGCCACCTCTTGCATTTTTGGGCCACATCGGCGCAAGCCGGATTTCGGACATAATCGGTCCTTGCATTTCTGTGCAAAACTCGGCGATACGACTTCAAGGCATGGAAACTTCGATGGTTTGGAATACTTTAGTGAACAGTTTGACCTTCTATCGACTCATTCTTTTCTCGGAGTCCCAACCTTCCTCAAATTTCCTTCTCTGACTCGAATTCCGACTCAAGATCTGAACCTTCCAAAGAAAATTCCCCGGATTCATCGGAAGAAATGGTCTTCTCACCTCGCCCTCCCACCCCTTCATCATCTGAGCCCTCCACACCACTCATTTCATCGCTTTCTTCACATGAAATCACGTGAACGCGAAGTTTCTCGTTCCTCGTTCGACACTAGGTTCGGAGCAAGCCTGTCTCCGCACCGGCGAGCCGGTGATTCTCGGAGAGAGGCTTGTTACAAACTGCCAAAAACATGGCATGTGTTGAAACACAATTTGCTCGCCCGTTTCCTGTCAAATTCATTCAGAGTAAAGACATGATTTGTTCTTTGGATACCTGCCTGTAATCCTATCAAATCAGATCAAAATTACATAGCGAGGCGCACCCACTAGACTCGAACTTTGACGAGGCATCATCACTTTGCATACCTAGCACACAAAAGTACATTTCACAGAAATTCCCCGATTTTATGGGCTCAATGAACTCGAGCAATGATTTACAGCAGGTCGCCGAGCAATTTCTATCCCCAGAACTGCTTCGTTCATGCAGGAAATATAATTTTGTTCTTTTGTGATGAGTGTGACGGTGCGTGACATGTGTGACTTGAGCCTTGCATACACTCGAACTGGTCGGATGAAGAGTAGAAAAATAGCCAGTAGATGTTTTGGGACAATGTTTGAATCCTATTATCCCTGTATCCAAAATTCAGAGTCAAGCAAAGATCTCAGGTGTGGATCCCAGGTCAACTCAAATATACCCACCTCTGTTATCCCTGACCCCCACGATCCTCATATCACCTATGTAGCTAGCTAAAAGTGGATTCCCCATCTACGACACAGACTGAATCAAACTGTCTACTCAGATTCATTATATTCACCCAGAGGAAAGTTTGGTGGAAGCAATTTAGTCTCTTCTCATTTGTGAACAAGCCTCAGTTACGGAGGGTTTTCTGAGACTCTCGAGAACTTTGTGGGATTTCTGAATAGGCTGAATCAATTCCGCACTTCCAAAGTACAAACTATCAACTTGAAGCAAAGGGATCTGGGCACCTTCTGAGGCGGGAGAGCAGTTTGAACACATTGGCCTTTTTCGGCATCTTGGCACAAGCCCCTTCTCAGAATGCCCTGCGAAGCACGTGAATGTCATGTGATGCTGAGAAGGCGGCTTGTTCCGAACCTAGTTCGACACCGTATGGTGACAGGCAAGTGAAAGGGTTCTGATGGCGCTTATACAATGGCTCCCATCACCGGAATTTTGGCAAATTCAGTTGGTCCATCGTACGGCGTCAACCATCCACATTCTGGCCAAAATTTGAGTGTGAGATCGTCTCAGTTTCGCATTTTACAGAGAATGTCCCGGACCGAATTTTTATTTTGGCTCTCAATGCTTTGATAATGGCTCCCCTCACCCAAATTTTGCCAAATTCAGTTGGTCCATCATACAGCGTCAACCATCCACATTCTGGCCAAACTTGAGTGTGAGATCATCTCAGTTTCGCATTTTACAGAGAATGTCCCGGACCGAACTTTTATTTTGGCTCTCAATGCTTTGCATGTGTAATGTGTTTTTCGTGCTCATTTTTTAACAAAGGTTCTAAGAACAAAATTGAAAATGTGCGCGGGACATTCCCTGAAGATTGATTTTGTCAGCTCATTGCATTTTAGTTTAGGGCGAACGGTGCAGTATTGGATGTGCTATGATGGACCAAAGAATTCGCTGTGAAACAACAGAAGTGATTGCATCAGACGCATCCACCTGAGGGTCAATTTGTGGTTTATAGCACTATTTGGTGCTTTTAAACATGGAAGATACCTTTAATGCCCTATTATGAGTGTAAAAGATGCCTCGGATGACTTGAATCAATGCTACAGAGTCTCTGGTCGATGTGGAGGCAATTTGCCATCGAAATCTGCCGTTTGGCAGGCGGTACAAACAGGTGCAAAGGGACATTTGATGCCCGCCAGTTGCCTGTCACCACACCGTAGACTCGTGAACCAGTCGTCGTTAACTGTTAACGAAGGATCTCAGTGAGAGACGGGACGTAAGCCTGAATTACTAAAATCGCACAAACAAAGCCAACAATCAGACAAAGAGTGCACAACAGGGAGATCATCGTTAACGGACTGGGCCCTCTTGGTAGGCTCGTCCCCATCCGGTATCCAGGCAAATAGAGCCAAATTCATCACTCGCTAATGCTCGGACGACAGTCCCGTTAACGACGATCTCCCTGTTGTGCACTCTTTGTCTGATTGTTGGCTTTGTTTGTGTGATTTTAGTAATTCAGGCTTACATCCCCGTCTCTCACTGAGATCCTTCGTTAACGTCGACTGGTTCACAAGTCTACCCTCTTGGCACACTTTTAGCGGGGTTTTGGATCGCCCGCCATTTCAGAGGTCCTGACTTAGAAAAAATCGACCTGGGAGCTTCTGAAATGCTCTGGAAAAGTGTCAAAACTTCCTATACCAAAGTGGGGCAAAATTCAGTTTCAAGTCGATTGAGCCCACATTGTTTTGGGATCTTACACCAAGTCGAGCTCGTCGCCGCGCACGGACCATTTGACGACGACGACGACATGAAATCTGCCATCAAAAAAACATGTGGGGCTCATTGGATAGAGAATTCAAAATCATCAATTATTCATGCAGGAAGTTTGAGCACTTTTTTTCAAAGTTGGGGGCATTTTTTTTCCAAGTACCGACCTCTGAAATGGCAGGGGAATCAAAACCCCGCTTAAAGTGCGCCGAGAGGGCCCAGCCGGTATCCAGCCTTGTCCGAGCGTTAGCGAGTGATGCAATTTGTCTTTATTTTGCTGGATACCGGATGGGGACGAGCCTAACCAACCCCCAATAGTCAAACAAGAATTAATTACTATTGCAACTCTGTCTCGAAGTTTTTGAACTGCCCCATGCAAACTCACAGAAAAATTGCCAACCCCATCGCGCGGACGCTCCACGCAGTGGGGCTCCGCAAAAATTTGATGGGGGTGGCCATTGTGCTGTGAGTGGTCTAATGTCTACTAAGTATTGGAAAGTTGCCATTCTCCCGCAACTTCTTCTATTTCGGATGTGGCCTAGCCAGCGTCCAGTACACTCGCCCCCGTCCTCGTCCCCGCCGACCGCGAACTTATAGCTCTCATTGGAGCTCTCTGGTCACTCGAAGTCACCACGAACCATCCCGGTCCTCTTCAATTGCTAAGGGCAGTAAGCGAGCATTTCGGGCGCATTGTCGCGGATTGGGAACCTCTTCACCTCGCAAGAGCGGGAACAAGTGCGGCTTGAAGGACTGCGGTACCTGATCATCGTGCGTCAAATCGAGCGCATCTACCCTCGACAACTTCCCACAGAGGTTCAAGCCCAGCTCTTCTTCGCCCGGCAGAGCTACATGCTCAGCTTCCGCATTTTCCGACTCAACGACCTACCGACAGAAATCAACAGTAACATACTGCGCTGGCCCGAACGAGGACATTGAGGCATCCCGTCCACAAATCATGTTTAATTGTTCAAATCTCAAAGAGAACGGAAGGGCAAATATCAATGTTCCAGAGGTTAGTATACAAGGCATAATAATTCATCAATCGACATCGATTCTGCAACCGAATAGGCTCCAAGTGGACAAGCTTAATTACGTAAATACACTGGCGCGAGCCTCGCGCCTGCCCTCGCCCTGGTCGTGTTGTTCCCACAAAGTGATAGCGATATTGACGCGCGAGTCGTGGGTCGCGCGGTCGAATATGCCATCGTTGAGGATCTCGAAACGTAGCGAGCGCTCCACTGGGTGCCAGATTTAGAAGTGACTCTGTAAGAGGTCTTGAACTTCAAGCCCAAGTAGCTTAGCAGACATTAAATTCACTATGGAGTAAGAGCACTATACTTACTGCGGTTATTTGCCTGTAAAACCAAGGGGGTCCAAAGATTAAGAAAAATGATATCACCTACAATTTTTTTTCCGACTGGGTTTGGGACTTGACCCACCCACCCCCGTGGGAAATTGCCTTATATAGACGCCAAATTAGCCGAGATCCCTGATTTTTTTGGACAGGGGTGCTCATGAGTGTTGTTGGAGTCTATTCCGGTATTTAAATGGGGGGAAAGTAGGCGGGGGGATGAAAAGATTTTTGTTGAAGTCCAGACCATCTGAGTGATCTCATCAGAAATTACTTGTTTAGGACACATCAAGGATCTTATCAGCCCTGATATGGGAATAATCTTTTGGGTCAGAACTCCACGACGACTTCACCCCGCACCATGGGACAAGTATATTCGTTCTCGGCAGCTAAAATTACATCAATTTCGGCCTGGTAGCGAAACCGCGAAGAGTTGGACCCCCTTGTGTAAAACCGAAATTCCGGTTACTTTCGGTGATAACGAGTATGAACGATTTGTCTTCATACGAGAGATCGGTTACCGGTCTAGCTCCGGGTGGCAGTGCGGCAAACGGTATATAAGGGCAGGTAAAATAAGTGGTTTCTTGGGCAACCCCGCGATCCCAAGGGACGATCGATGCGACCGATTATCACCGAGATGACCGATTAACACCGAACAACCGGTAGGACCCCGGAACCTCTCGCGGCTGGCCCTGGGCCAGGAAAAGGGGTTTCCGGGCATTTCCGAGCCCTTGGAATGACCGATTTTTCCCTGTACTCGGTTTTGATGCAACACGTGATTACTTCCCCACGCACAAATTCGGACGATCTCGTCTCACCACAACCTTGGGCACTAGAAACGGTCTCCATCACATACAGGTAGCATTCCCCTACCCTTTAGCCTTTTTCCACAGGAAAATTTGGCAGAAAATACGAAAGTAAGATCAATATTTGTGTTTCTTGCATAACAGCAAGTTGTACCCCAAATATTAATTCAAAAATTGTGGAATCTACGCAACATACTCATTCAAATAATATAATGAATTTCCGGACTTCAAATTAGCAGGAGGACACCCTGAGGAGGGTGAACTGTGAAGCTCGACCCAATTTGGGCGTGGGAAACGGTCACGTTTCGCATCAAAAAGCGAGGTCCTTGTTGACAGCTGCCAGTAGATTCAGACTAGTTTTTAGGGTGTTTCAAGCATATTTGAAACTTATTCAAAATGTAGGTCAAAAAGTTTTTTTAAGCCCTCTGGGGACCCCCCCTCTACCCGGTGTCGGATTTTCGGCTGTTGACACCCCCTTGGATTCTCCCCTCCCTCTACACCGGCACTGGGAGATCAGCTGGCGGCCAGATTTGTACGACATGTGTGCTAGATGTTGCCGAAAAGTGCTAGGCAGGTGCATTGAACGTGGCTGCTACATTTCAAATTGAATGGCTGCACCATGGGGCCAGCTCCAGCTGGCAGCGAGCGATCTGCACACAATGGCTGACACCTTTGGCTGCACGTAGACTACTTCTGGCCGTAGCAGATTTGGCGAATGCAATTCACACCGTAGGTTCAAAATTGAATAAAATTAAATTGAATCTGTGTACTCGTGCGAGCCCTCCGATATCCAAACAGCTGCAACAGCGATCAGATCTTCAACCTGCTGCTGGAAATCGGTGACAGTCTGCTCGTTACACAATAGCTCTCGGAACTGGACCATGGCGGAGCGCGCCGTCTACTTGGTGCAATCAGTTGTAGCCTGGGAGTTGGTCAAGCAGGTTCAACGTACCTGTACCCCCAATCCGCGTATGGACACACAGGCGCCCCTGAGACACTATGTTCCAGGCGGTACTTCCCCACACACGCCCACCGCAAAACCTACGCGAGGGCGGCCGCGCCCTGAGCATGGGGACGCCCTCGCGAATCGGGCGTGGGGGCATCGGCGAGAGGAGGACGAACTCCTGGGGCGTGTTGCGGGGAGACAGACGCGTCATGATCGTACGTCCACAGCTCGAAGGTACGGCACTTAAGGAGGAAGACGAAGCCCGCGCCGTCCCCGTCTTGGGCGTGTTTTTTGAGGCTGCGCGGTGCGAGCGTCCGGCGCGTCGGAGACGGGATCGGAGTCGGGCTCGTCGGGCTGATCAAGCACCTCGGTGGAGAAGAGGAGCGCCTCGCGCGCGTTGGAGTACATGATGGGGCGCACCTCGCCGGGGATGCCATATTTGACGCTGACGAGCATCTCGATCTGCGGGAGGCGCAGGAAGTACGGGCTGAACGCGAAGAGGGTGAGGGGGTGGTCCCATCGTGCCCAGTCGGCGCTCCAGCTGGCGGGAAGGACGTCGGGAGCGGGCCAGTGTGCAGCACCGTAGGCAACGAGCAGCGAACGCCGCGCACCCTAGGAACCTGTGTTAGAGACAGCTCGGTCGTTGCTAGTTATCTGTGACAGCCACTTGAGGAATCTTGCACAAAAATGCGACTTCGAACGAAGGCTAGGTTTGATAATTAGATAGAGCGGTGCAAGCGGCTGCGAACGAAGGTCTTCAGGGTTTTTTGAGAGGCATAAGACACGAAAAAGCCTTGATAAAGAAAGAGCAGAGGCTTGATTGAGACTTTGAGGCTTTGATAGTTCTCGACAGCTTGACGATTTGACGAAGCTTGAAGCTGTAACAAGAAAGGGATGGACAGCGAACAGCGACTTGAGAGTGGTGCAGTGATCAGCCAGATTGATAGACATTCCGAGATGTATCCAGAGGCGCACACGTGAGGTAGACAGGACAAGCTTCAAGTGAGAGGGAGAGCATGATGAGGGCGGAGAGAAAGGGCGGAGAGAAAGGAGCGCAGATCATCAACCAACTGTCAAAGGCACGTGACGTGCACGGACCTCTGATGGGCCATGGCGAACGAACTTCAAGTGCTCCATGTTAGCAATTGATCACACACTCACGGGCCATACCGTTGAAAACAAGGCTCCGTCTGGCATATAGTGCTGTGGGTTCCCCCAGACCACGGTTACCGGCATGGTCCTAAAACAATTGAATCTTATACCCCGAAGGATTGTGGCGAAGGTCGGGAAATGACGGCGGCCACCGGCTGGATGACTGAGACGGAGGAATGCTCAATAATTCAGACAGAAACCACTGGGATCAGCAGCATATAAAATATAATTACTCAACCTGGAGCCGAGATGATTGAAGAACGTGCTCGACACCCAACGGGACAGGTGCAGGTCACCTGTGAAAAAACATCACCTATGCAGCTGGCAGCCACAAGAACCCCAGCTGTATACAGGTTACGCAACACATGGCCGCAGAGTGCACATGCCAGCTGAGTGCAACATGTTGCCACTTTGGCGGTGTAGGCACTTGTGATCACTCAACAGCAAATGCGAGCACTATAACGTCGACTAGTAGAAGCCAACCTGTGACTACAGATGTAGTCACAGGTAGTCAGACGTAGTCGCAGGTAGTCCAATGTCCATGCGACTACGTCCGTAATCACACCCTCTGACTACAAGGGGCCTCAACGCAGTGTCTTCTGTATTCCCGGCTTTTTCAATCGATTTATCTGTACCCTGCTGTCAAGGCCTTGCGAGTTGAGTAAGGACGAATGATATGGCGCACCGTACCACTGCGTCATCGGGGTGGGTACCGCACCTCAAAAAACACGCCCAAGACGGGGACGGCGCGGGCTTCGTCTTCCTCCTTAAGTGCCGTACCTTCGAGCTGTGGACGTACGATCATGACGCGTCTGTCTCCCCGCAACACGCCCCAGGAGTTCGTCCTCCTCTCGCCGATGCCCCCACGCCCGATTCGCGAGGGCGTCCCCATGCTCAGGGCGCGGCCGCCCTCGCGTAGGTTTTGCGGTGGGCGTGTGTGGGGAAGTACCGCCTGGAACATAGTGTCTCAGGGGCGCCTGTGTGTCCATACGCGGATTGGGGGTACAGGTACGTTGAACCTGCTTGACCAACTCCCAGGCTACAACTGATTGCACCAAGTAGACGGCGCGCTCCGCCATGGTCCAGTTCCGAGAGCTATTGTGTAACGAGCAGACTGTCACCGATTTCCAGCAGCAGGTTGAAGATCTGATCGCTGTTGCAGCTGTTTGGATATCGGAGGGCTCGCACGAGTACACAGATTCAATTTAATTTTATTCAATTTTGAACCTACGGTGTGAATTGCATTCGCCAAATCTGCTACGGCCAGAAGTAGTCTACGTGCAGCCAAAGGTGTCAGCCATTGTGTGCAGATCGCTCGCTGCCAGCTGGAGCTGGCCCCATGGTGCAGCCATTCAATTTGAAATGTAGCAGCCACGTTCGATGCACCTGCCTAGCACTTTTCGGCAACATCTAGCACACATGTCGTACAAATCTGGCCGCCAGCTGATCTCCCAGTGCCGGTGTAATAGCATCTAGTTCGACAAATTTGGCATCAGAGCACGGTCTGCATTGAAATGATCCGTTGTCACAACTGTGACCAAACACGTAACTTGGCTTCATCCGCAGGTACCATCGCTCACTCACTCCCAGGTGCGTTGGAACTTCGGGCAAGTTTTGTGCGAAGCCTACGACGGATTGGACGCACAGACTGCTGACCCACAAGCACGCAGCTTCTTGGCCGATAGGGTAAATGGAGAAGGTGTTCTCCGTCCGACATTAATTTCGGAATTGCCGGCAAGATTCCTGACGCCGTTCACCAGGATATCTTGCCTCCGACTCGTCTATGTGGCGGAAGATTCGCGGAATGCGAAATTTATATAAACTGTTCTTGTCAGCTCTGAAATGCAGGCGCTATCTTCCCTTCTGGTGTGCTTTTTACCTCAGTAAACATGTCTGGGCCCACTGGACAATCGCGCACTATGGCCACGCGTGGTCGCAGTACTAGTCGCACTACGCAACCCACCGACATAGCTCCCTCCGCTCCCAGCCACCACCCTTCGACATCGTTGGCGTCGCGTGGGCGAAAGGTCGCTGACCCCGCCAAACAGTCCGCATCTGGGCTTCACGCGCAGCATGTTTCAAGTCCTGCGGCGCCTGCGGTGGAGTGAGTTGAGCTCCCGCTGAGAAATTATCCTCCCGTTTCCTACTGAATCTTAAATTACGCTTCAGACCGCCAATCCAGTGAGTATTGCTTTCCTTCGCGTCGACTTTCCTCAATTTACACTCGCAAAATTAACTGTAGGCCACCTGTCACTGAATCCACTGCGCTCTGCGTATCTCCGGGTTTAGATGAAGAACCAGATCGCTCAAGTAACAAGACGCCCATTCTCGCACCCTTGGCCGTGAGCGGCGAATCCTTGAATCCGCCGACTGGATCTAGCATGGTTCCGAATTTGAACGCGGATCCCGGTAATTCAGTCAGCGAGCCCCCTACAATTCGTGACTCTTTGCATCCAAAGTGGTATGTGCGCGGGATCATGTATCTTATCGCAGTTCTTCACACTCACCATCACATTACATTTCGCGCCTGCTCTCTGATTCTTACCACCCTCAACTTCATCTTTTCTACTTTAATGGGCGGTTTATCTGGGTGGGTTCGAATGCCAATCACTCTCAAAACTGTATTTTCAAGGCTGGGCATCGAGGACCAATTCACGGTCCATCCTGTGTGCTACGCCTGCCACAAAATCTTCGACCCCCGAGCTTCTTCCGATACATGCTGCTCCAACTGCGATGTCGAAATATTCAGACCGGCTCCTCGCCAACTCTTCGACCACATGGGACTTGACGAATCGACGCCTGCGGATGATGGGCATAGTTCCGCCGTTTCTCGCGAGCCGCATGTCGTTGCGCCCATCCAATTGTTGTCACTTGGACTGAAGCATGTTTTTGCGCGTCCCGGGATGGTTTCAGCTGTCAATGGATGGAAGGCACAGCCCTCGGTTATCGGAGAGTTGCGAGGTATGCAGGATGGTAAAGTTTGGAAGGAGATCAAGGGCCATGACGGCCGGTCCTTCTTTTTTGGCACAGGCTCTGAGCACGAGATACGCTTGGGAGTCCAGATGCGCACGGTCCTGTCGCCCGAACCGGACGCGATCTGCTGCCCATCAGGGGAGAAGGCAACCGAACGAACCCAAGCCGTGTGCCCCGTCAATGGCTGCCCGAGTGCGCCGCCGGTTTCCGAGTCCCAGATGCGCACGGTCCTATCTTCCGAACCGGACGCGATCCGCTTCCCATCAGGGGAGAAGGCGACCGACTGAACCCATTTCATGTACCCACCAATCACTCTTTGTAAACTTAGCCAGTTTGCATCCAAAGGTCCGGCATAACGTAAAGTTCTAGGGAACTTCGAGGCGAAAGTCTCTCGGACTTTTGCTTGCAGTGGCGCAAGAGGTAGAGCAGAGATGTAGATGTGGGGGACACTTTGAGCAATCACGGGTGCAAATCCATTCAGGAATTTTTGCGCGTCAGACAGATTTAGTTCCAGGTCCTGGTCCCTTGGCTACAAAGAAGGGATCAAAAAATTTTAATAATCATGATGGCCGCTCGCTCACCTGTGCATATTCCAGCGCAAGTTCCAAAATTTGGCTCCCAATACTGACAAGAACCTCCAGCCAATAGAGAAAACCCGTCTCCATAAACGTCCGCAATTTGGCACAGATCTGATCGTCAGATCCAGTGTTCTGCAAATGATTTGCCCAGAATCGACTCGCATAAAACAGATCTGGTGATAGACATTGTTCTTTACGTTTGGGCAGTTCTACGACTTCCGAATTCAGAACATGGGAGTTTTTGAGGCTACAGATATTGAATTGAAGGCGGTTTTGGAGAACATGGAAACTGGGGACCGGCACCGCCGCTGATCATTGCGGCACTGTTTGTCCTTGTTGTTCTCGATTCCGTTTCCGTCAGGTATGTTCCCTCGTGTAGCGACTTCTCCACCGCCCGTATGGACTCGACTTAGTGACACAAAATGTTTCTGGACCTCATATATATATATCTAACAAATAAAATTCACAAATATACTCCTTGATCCCCTTAAATTCTTGGGGATTCTCAACTTATCCTCGATAATTTGAACCATATCAGGTACTGTGCAACCATTATGAATGGACTGTTTCTTTTCAGATGCATACTAGAACATTTCATGTCGGTTTAGTAAGGACAGGACAGTGAATTCACTGAACTTGGTCGACCGAATCGAGCCGTCACGGAAGCGTGACATTGGTGATGGCTCAAGTGTGTCTCTTCGTTCACGTCCATTAGCATGATTTTGCACTGCTTTATGGAATAGAAAACATATAGGAAGGAAGGAAGGAAGGAAGCGTATAATCGAGGTGGTCCCATACTGGAACATACGGGGACTGTACCAACATACAAAGAAGCCTCTACTTTGTATGCTACAGACGTCTAAACTGCCCCATCAGTGTCGCACTTAAACTGGGTGTGTCGCACTTGAACTAGTTGTGTCGTACTTTACAATGTGTAGTGGTGTCGCATCTCATACAACTTCAAACACCGCCGTGGGCCACTGTTCGTCGCCCTCAATGTCGGCCTCTCATATGAAAAGGGCCAACACGTCCCCTCGCGATTCAATAACGGCGAGCATGGAGTCCTTCTCCAGCGCCTGCTAGTACGCAAGGACATCCGGTGCATGGCCATCTACACCAGCGGTGAGTTGTCCTTACATATCCTTGCGCACCTCCCCTCATGCCCGTCTCCCAGCCGCCTTCGGACTCTCGCGTGTCTACCGCTACTGCCTCACCCACAACACCGCTCTCCGCGACCGCCTCCCCGACCTCGGCCGCAACTTCGACAAGTTGGTCTTCTCTGCCGCCGCTTTCAATTTTGGCCCAGACGTCTGGACATTCAAGCACCGCAACGTCCTCAATATCCCATTCGGCATGTGTGCCGTGCAAGCAATGGGCAAATTCGACGCAACGAAGGGAGGCTACTTGATCCTATGGGAGCTCAAACGCGTCATCGAGTTTCCTGCTGGCGGCACGATCCTCCTGCCTTCCGCAACTATCACTCACTCCAGCATTCCCGTGCAGCCGGGCGAGGAGCGCGCATCGTTCACCCAGTACACTGCTGGCGGACTCATTCGATATGCCGACAATGGATTTCGGACGGAGAAGGAACTGGAGGCGCAGGATGCGCCGGAGTATGCACGTCTTATGACGCTGAAGAGCAGCCGGTGGGAAATGGGTCTGGCTATGCTTAGTACTGTAGATGAATTACTCGAGGCTGCCCAATGATATAAATTCTTGATATAAATTCTTTCCTCAATCCTTGAAAGCCACAAGTTCAATGTGCTGATTGATACACGCATATCGTTGGCAATATGATCGCGAACTCATTGTTCTGATCTACTGAGGACATATTTCCTGCTCTTCCCCGGGTCAGAATTTCATAAACTTTGCGAGGGGGATCATCGTGAAGCCACACAGCCGTTCCGACTCCCGAGGAATATTTTTTTTGGAAAAGTACTGCTTAAGTATTTCCCGTGCAGCTAGGACACTGCTTCCCTGGAAAATATTTGTGGAGGGTCCCTAACATGTTGAACAATCGCTCCTCCGAAGTTGGGACTTTTCTGAGTGTTACTGAAGACACAAATCAGACATTAATGTCGTCAACTTATCGCTGATGGTGCGTGTTTGGGCCAGTTTCCAATGCTCTACACGGCCCATACCCTTGCTTTCACCAATTTTGTGTTATCTTCATGCCTGCAGGTCGGCTTCCGCTGGATCCTGAGGTAAAAGCAAGCGCGCCGACAACAAACTCTCAAACGCTATTCTGATAGGTGAGCCGCCCACTCTGGTGTAAAATTCGGGCCCAAAAATGCCATTGTTTAGCCACCGTATTGCCTTGCGTGCTGCTGCTGGCCTTCGGATGCAAAGGTCTGGGCTGGCTCAACTATCATCAACTCAATGCTGACTATGCCACTCCAAGGAGGCGTGCAAACCCGTGGATGAACAAGAACAGGTGCAGCGAGAGGCACGACATTTGTTAACTGCAGCAAGGTACCGTGTGAGGTAAGTCTCGATTGATTTGTTCCGTTTTACGCTTCACCATTGGCAGAAATCGGGAGGAAATACGCGCCGCAGACTGCGAACGCCACGAAACCAAAGCCAAAAGAA
Organism: Mycena olivaceomarginata; assembly: GCA_029378375.1. Lineage (NCBI taxonomy): Eukaryota > Fungi > Basidiomycota > Agaricomycetes > Agaricales > Mycenaceae > Mycena > Mycena olivaceomarginata. Next base: position 356,983 of record JARKIC010000053.1, read on the forward strand.
ATCGTGCAAGGTGTGAAAGACCGTCTCAACGATGCTGTGCTAATTAAGATTAAATGAAATTATCCCCCCGACCGGCGGTGACGGTGAAAAATTTGGCGCACACCAAGATCTCGTGGGAAAAACCTCGGAGTAGTACCAATCGAGAGCTCTCGATGAGTAGGGTCTGAATAATCGACCAGAGATGGATTTTGCGAAGAACTGAAGGTTCCATGAGGTTTGATCTGTCTTCCTCAAAGCCAACATATCTACCGTGATAGTCTCAGAAAGTCGTGGAGTATTTTTGGAGCATTCTAGGGTGGTTCAAAGCCTGTCCATTTCCGGGGAGCGCGACTGAAACGCTGCCCCAGGGAGTGTTCCGTGAATTTTTCTTTGGTTATTTCATGGGAATTGCCGTTGCTATTGATATGGCCCGCTCTTCCCAGCACCGCCTCCCGCTATTATAAAGAGGTTGGACACCCATTCCTCAACGATGAGGGCATCAGTGAAAAATCTGAAGAGACAGTTTTGCTTAGAATTCTGCTGGCTATCACCTAGCAATCATTCGGGTGAAAGCAGCTCTCTATAATAAGTCACATTTTGAGGCGGAGCAGAATGAGTATGATCTTATGACAATTGCCTTTGCAACGCTATAGATTTGGCCCGCTCTCCCCAGCACCGCCCACCGCCATTATGGAGAGGTTGGATGCTGATTCCTCAATGACGAGGGTATCAGGGAAAAATCCGAAGAGACAGTCTTGCTTAGAATTCCACTGGCTATCACCTCGCAATCATTTGGGTGAAAGCAGCTCTCCATAATACGCTGGGACACCCACTGGGTCCATAATAAAGTTGACGTCTATTGGACCAACCAGTTCCTTGATATCCATGGGCTTTAATTGCCACATTGACCATGTCAAAGTTGAGGATAAGCGAGAATCCAACATAAAAAACCCAAAATCCACAAGTATAGCTGTTGTGCTAAAGTCCGAGGTAACCCGGATTGATCACCGATGGCGCGCGAGCGGGCTGTGGACATCATAAGAGAACTGCTCTCGCTGTTGAGCTTTACACTCACCAGTATCGCAGGACGCGAAATAAGTTCAGGATTGAATGACTGTGTGCGTCATCTGGAGGCGGTGGAGGCTCATCCAGTCCGTTTGGAATCATACCAGACCAAGTGCAGCTGTGGTGTACGCAGTGCCTATTGTGATGTTGAAAAAATACTATATGATTGACCCGGTCATGCGCTCATGTTGAAATCAAGTTAGCAAGGCAGTGTTCCCGCACCTTGAAGATTATTACGGCCCCTGCCAAGCCCTCCCGTTATTCATTGCTGCTAGCACCCTCACGCTCATCCAAACCAAGTGCGCGCGCCCCCAGGATTTGCTCACGCACATCTCAGGCATCCACGGCCATAAAATCACCTCATTTAATGTCACCTTCAAGACATTCAGCAGCATAGCGTTCGACGAAATAGTCAAACTCCTTTCCGACTGCGGGAGGGGCAGTCTCGCAGCAACGTCTGGCATCTTTAAACCGTTTCAATTAATTCGGGTCAAAAACAGAAAAATAAAATTGAAACGCACTGGACTATCGGTGTTGCTTCCAACGCCGTCAAGTAATGGTGTGGACACGTTGACAACGGCCTGCTTATTTTTGAGTTGAGTGTGGGGAAAGTGAATTCGACAGGATTACCTCGGCCTGCAAGGTTTCACCAGGGGCTGCAATATCTGCCTGAGGTTCGGGCTCAATTATCTAGGACCCAATATAAATATGAATGGTTAATTTAATATGGTCTTTTGTACTTCAATATCCGAGTCTGGTTCCTCGGACTCCTTTCGCTGTGCCAGTGCGCGTTTCCGCGGGTTAATCACACGCTGTATCAATGTGAATTTATCGAACATTGTGAGTGTGTCCCAAAACAAACATTAAAAATTGAGGCAACGCTCAACTGCATATTGGCGGCGTTGGCTTTCTTGGTTTTTCCGGTTTTCTCGCGCCACTCGGCAGTGCGTGATTTTTCGGCTTTTCCGAGCTTGCGATGCGGGATCAAATCTGCATCCAAATTTTGCTTACATTTGGTTGGGATAACCTGCGGGATGGCATTATATCAAAGGATAGAATAAAATGAAATGAAATGAAATTGTACAGGCTTCCCGACACCTGCAGATGGTCTGGCCTCGGTATCGGGCTCTGCATTTTCTGGCGGTATGTAGCTTGGACCCGTTGCCGTTGATGGATCCAGCGGGAGACTGACACCGTGCGCATTTGAGCCCCAAGGAAAATCAAAGGCGAGGTTTGGTGAATTTTGATGGGGCTGCCGGGAGTTATCGCCCCGCCAAATTTCTTTGCGAAGGTATGTAAAACGTCATCAAAACAGACCTCTCACCGGCATCTCCAAGACTCCCTTTATGCACTATAAAAAAATCTGGAAATATTCATACGAGTGAATTATACATATGACTTGGCCTCAGTCCGAATTTTAGAGTAATCCAAGCCCTAATGCTCAAACAGCAGTCCCATCAAACTTTTTGCAAAGGGGGCCATCGGTAGTATATTCCTGCTATCCTTAGTGGGTTTTTACGGAATCGTTTTTTGCATTACAAGCAGTGGCCGGCGCTTCGCGCCGGCTCCTACTTGCGGACATTCAGATAATTGTTTTTCGGATAATGTATTACAATATGAGCGCTTCCAAAGCTGCGCTTGAATTAGCGCCTCGGAAACTTTAACAGTGAGCGAAAAGCGGAGTTTGGCATTGTGTACGGTGTACGGCCACCTTCGGGGGGACAAATTAGCAGATGTGGGGTCACGGCATGATTGATATCGCTGAAATTCACTCACAGCAGATCATCAGAAGCAAATCTGAACCGAGATCGTGCCCCACGGCACAGTTTCAAGCGGGTTTGCCGAAATACGGCTTGATACGGACCCGTATCCGTATACGTACGGACTCATCGGCACGCACCAAGATGGCTTCCGGTACGTGCACCGTACGTATGACCGTAAGCCATACGTACGGTGCGATTCCCTACCTGCGAAAGGCCCTCTCTGGGCTTTTTTTTTTAGGAGGGCAGAGTCGGAGGAGCCGCGAGTCAGTTCTCGTCTCGTCAACTCTCGTGCTGGGTGGCGCAAGGTGTATACTTCTTGGGTAGTGGAGGCGAGGCAGCAGGAACTTGATGCTGTTTCTGAGGGCCTTTCCTTTGAAATCCCGGATCCACCTGCACCTGAAAGACGTACTAAATGGCTGCCTCGCAAGTTATCCCTTCTTTTTGGGGGCAAAATTCCGAATCCACTGCAGCGCCTGTCTCGCAAGGCGTTCACCCGCGAAACACTGCTGATGGAACTGTTGGCACAAGAGCACTCGGACGAAGAACCCGATGATGGCGAACTTGAAGGGTCGGGAGATGATTATAGCGAGTAGCTAGTGTTTTGCGGGGTAGCTGCCAAAACGGCAGGCAAAAAAGAGATTTTAAGGCCTTAATATACCCTTAATATTAACACCTTAATTAAGACTTAAGGCCTTAAGAAAAATCTCAACCATTAATAACCCCTTAATAAAGAACACTGCTTCCAATTGACACAAGAGATTTGGTTGTCAGCTAATTTCATTGAGTACAAGAGCGTGGCGAGGCGCTCCGCGCCCCGCCACTTCGGCTGAAGTTGAATCGCCGTCAAGGCAAATTGACGGAGAAATGATGTGTGGAGTTTGAGTGGGAAGGGCAAACTCAAGCCGATCCCGCCATTCACTCAACTGAAGCGGTCCGACATTCTTTCGGCATGTGCGAGAAGCAGTGGACAGACATATGTAATTTTATAAAGAGGGTGATGTCGTCACACTTACAAGTCTTTTCCACGTCGTTTAGAGCAGTTGGAGGAAAATGATGTTTACTGGATCAAGTACTAGATTGCTTGTACCATACTACATACATTATATTGCATTTTGTAGTTCACTCAGTTGCACTTAGTTACTACTTGAGGCCCCCAGGAAGTCTGCGTCGTTTCGGCGCTCCAATGGGCTTGCACGCACTCCTGCGTTTCGACGCACTCTAGCCGTTTCCGCCTCACGATCTTCATGGACAACCGGGGCACTGTGAACATCTTCAACTCCCTGTGCGCAACCCCAAAACTACAACCACCTTCTCCGCACCGCCGTCGACGACCTCATCAATTACAACGTCGACTTGCGCGTGCTGCACGTAAAGGGTGAAGAAAACTACGTGGCCGACGCCATCTCGCGACTGCGCTTCGATAACGCCATCGGGCGCGCCCTGCGAGCAGAACATTGCTTAGCATTGTCAGGGCAAGTTTGAACAACAATTTTTCTTTGCTGGGCATGGCTCCTTAACAGGTTGCTTGCTATTGATTCGGCCCAATCTTCACAGCACCCCTCCCATCGAGTATGAAGAGCTTTCAGGCCTCTGGCTTAACAACCAGGGCAGCAACAGGAAATCTGAACAAACACTTTTGCTTAGAATCACACTGGCTATCACCTCAGAATCAAGTGCGGAAAAGTAGTCTCCATACCAAGTCACTGGACGGCACAATGACAAATAGCGCGCTGGCAGTGTTCTTAATGGGTTGCGATTGATTCGGTCTTCGACACTATTGTTCCAGCTTTTTAAAGTGGTGAACTTCGTTGTTTTGGTGTCTTGTCTCCCTTTTCCTTCTGGCTCCGAAACTTGCTCTGAAACTTCTTTGGACTTACCCGACATTGAGCTGATTCGAATCCGAGAACACATCGAATTCTCAGCATGATTTTCGCGCTAGGGGTCCTCATCTCGACTGATGTCTGTTGCCCACGGACGCCACGGGGGTTTTACAGGCCTCACAGGAATTTCTCCAGTTCCCCATTGCAAGGAATTCACCGGCTTTTGGATTCAATCCTGGGTGTTGAACTCAACTACACTGACATCACAATGCTTCTCTCACGTTTCGGATTCGTCCTGTGTTTTAATCAATTCGCCTTGATCTCGTCTCTGGCTGAAGATCTCACCTGAGGTACAATGGAAACGTGACTCTCGCTCTTCAAATTTATCACACTCTCCCCGGTCAATTGGACTAGCCTCGGAATGCCACTCTCCCGCTTCGGTTTTCTCTCACTGGGTCTTATTTCGGCCTTGGCGGTTCTTACAGCGGCTTCCTGTAATTTATTCTTAATCCTGGTCCAAGTTCTTCCTCCCTCTCTTTAGCTGTTGCTATGCTTTGGTTCTGGATTGTACTGCACTGCAAACCTAACGGCCTCTGTCTCCAATGTGTGCAAGACGACCTCTGCTGCTATTACGCGCATGGCCATTTGCCCTCTGCGTTTATTACGTGCATGCCTTTGGCCTCTGCATTTATTACGTGCGAGGTCCATTTGACCTTTGCATTTATTACGCGCACGACCATTTGTCCTCTGCGTTTATTACGTGCATGCCTTTGAGGGGTCTGCATTTATTACGCGCATGCCCATTTGACCTCTGCGTTTATTACCCGCATGGCCATTTGCCCTCTGCGTTTATTACGTGCATGCTTTTGTGGCCTCTGCATTTATTCCGTGCGGGGTCCACTTGACCTTTATTTTTATTACACGCAGGGCCGTTTCTCCTCTGCGTTCATGCATGCTTCTGAGGCCTCTGCATTTATTACGCGCATGCCCATTTGGCCTCGGCGTTTATTACGCGGATGCCCATTTAGCCTCTGTGTTTCTTCCGTGCAAGGTACATTTGACCTGCATCTATTAAGATCAGGCCCATTTAGTCTCTGTGTTTCTTCCGTGCAGTCTGACAGGTGGGCTGCGCCGCGCGCATGTCCATTTGCTCTCCGCGTTCAATGCCTGCATGCCTTTGAGGGTGCAGGGTCCATTTGACCACGCATTTATTACGGGACATCCTCCGGTCTACAGTACTAGGATTCAGTGACTCATTCAGGTCGACATTGGTCCTGGTTGACAGCATCCCGTCATCTCTCTGAATCGCTTATAACCAAGGGTACCACTCTTCGGGTTAAACACCTGCTAGATCTCTCTTGATTTTCCCCTGGGCTTCTGGTTTTTCTGACTCTGTCCAATTAAACCTCGCTGGATTCTACTGGCCTTCTATCCATTTGCTATGGAACTCACAAGCCTCTGCATTATTCTCTACATCCCACTTTGGTCTCTGCTGCTATTCCGCTCTGCCCAACTCTCCGTTCACCCGCTTTTTGTATGCATGTCAGCTTGACCGCAGCCCGCCATTCTATATTACGTGTGGATGTCAGATTGACCGCTGCCTGACCTACCATGCGCATGCCAACTTTTATGTGCATGTGATTCGACCGCTGCCTGAACTTCCGTGCTTGCCAATTCGGCATCTGCCCAGCATTCCGTATGCATGTCAATTTAACCTCTGCCCGCCCTGGTCGCTTTGACAGCTTCCCGACCTTTTGTGTGCATGCCATTTCGGCCTCTGCCAGACTTTCCCTGTGCATATCAACTCAACTGCTGCCCCGCCTTAGATTTTTTATCACTATATAATAAACCTTGTGCATGCTGTTTCAGCTTCTGCCCTCCATTCTGTGCGGATGCTACGTTAGCCAGCCTAATTTTCCATGTTTAAATGCCTGTCCGTGGGTATGCCACTTCGACCTGGGTGCATGGTACTTCCGCTCCAGGGCCACTTTCCGTGATTTGGACACCTCTTGCTGTCCGTACCCATATTACTTCAAGCTTTGCTCAACTTGCCCTAAGCAACCTCTGCCCAGTCCCGGTCTTCTCTGTACCCCGAGATGCACCAGTATTGCCTGAAAGTTCAGCTCTGCCCGTCAGGAACCTACCAATTTGACCGCTGCCATTATTTATTTAGTCTTCCGTGTCCAGTTTCCATGATTTTCTTTGACTCTATTAGTCTATCCTATGCCTTCCAGCCATATTTGATCTTGATGTCATTTGGCCAGCGGCCACTGCACCCTTTGTCGACTATCGCCGTGGACTCTGAGCAAAAGAGACCACTGTTATCCCTTGCCTTCTTGATCTCTAGTTATTACGTCAATTTATTCTGTTCCGATTGATTTGCTTCCCATTCCTCCATGTTTCAATTTGTCGACTATCGCCGTGGACTCTGACCAAAAGAGACTACCACTGTTATCTCTTGCCTTCTTGATCTCTGGTTATTACGTCAATTTATTCTGTTCCGATTGATTTGCTTCGGGAACCGAAGTTGTGCCTGTTCTCAATATGTGTTCCTTCCTCCAAAATGTCTATGCCTCACCAAGTTTGACCCATCCATTATTTTCGGTGTTCCCTGGCCCCTATTTCTAGATACCGTTGCCTTTGGTGGTTATCATTCCTCCATTCTCATGTTGCTGTACATCTTCATCGCTAGGATTCTTCTTCGTTTAACCACTGCATTACAATCACTGTGGTTGCTCGCCGCTTCCTCCAAATGATCAAGGGATTAATATACCGAAACATTGACGGGTCTTACATGCTTTGATTTCCGGGGGCTCAATTTTCTTTTTGGAAGATTTCGCCTTGCAGAAACGGCAGGAATAGGAAAAGATCCTCAATGTATTCAGTGACTCTCCCTCCCTCCCTCTCTTTCTATTTCCTTATCTCATCTCACAATATCAAGCCAAAGAACTCGAAGAAGACACGCCTTTGTGAGAACACCATAATCTCTCCCTCTCCCTAAGTGGACATGAAGACAGCGAATACGGAACGGTATGTTTCACCTGGTAGAGAAGAAAATCATGATACACAGGTCCGTTGCGTTCCTTTTTGCCCGCTTTGGGTTCCTTTTTTGTTGTCTTTGAGAGAGGGCTTTAACGAAGGTCCTCATTGAAATTCAAGTTGCGCAGCTCGAAAGAAGAGGGAAGGAGCTCAATGAGTGCCTGCGCATTGCCACGCGCACTCCGCCGCGCCCACACCGTGCTTCACACTACCACTAGCCACAGCAGCGGCCGGTGCGGCGTTGCACCACCCCGCCCCCGTGGCATCCGCACGCAAATTCCCCAGCTTCCCTAGACCCGGCGGTCGAGCGTGCGAACCGCAAAGAGGAGTGTCCGCTCCTTGCACTGGTACGGGCAGCGCCAGGCCTCGCGGCGCAATGGCGCGCGCGGGGATCTGTAGACTGAGGCGCGGCTGCGTCGGTGTGGAGGACGTGGCGGGGAGACATCGAGGGGGAGACAGCGAGGGTGGAAGGCGTTTGCGGCGAAGCGGTAGAAAGCACACGGAGGAGCACAAGGGAGGAACGCGCAGGTTAGGTTTGATTTCTTCCGTTGCCCCACAGATGCTCACGAGACGATGCACAGAACATTTTTCAGAAGAACATTTGCGCGGAGGAAAAGGACCCCGCCACCACTGCCGAGGCCGAGGAATAAGTGCTTGCAGTGTAGAAGGCGCACGCGCGGTGGTGAGGCTGCCAAGTCTATGTCGGAGTGCTCTACTCTATCGTACTTAGCAAAAAATTGAAAAGTAAAACACACTTAAACATTGGAGAAAAAAACCGAGAACAGGAAGCGCAGGTGAACGTGAAGCAGATAAGTTCAGCGCATGGACACGAGGAGCTGAAGCGCAGTGAACATTATTGAACCGGTGTATGTAGAGATGCGGCGCCAATACGGCCAATCCACTACTGAACCATTTTCCCTAATCCAAGTGCACTGTAGGGTACTTTACCTTATGAAAGCATGTTCTAAACCATCAAAATGTCGGAAAAGCGTTCAGAGGAAGGGGAATAAGCTCAGAAAGCGGAGACTTCAAAATGTTTTGAAATGTTTTATTTTCACGCCACTGTCATCAATTTTGCAAACGGCTTGTAAAAGGGACATTTCCACCTCCACCTGAGAATTCACTGGAGGAAGATAAGGAATGGGAAAGGAAGTGCACATGCGAGGTTCGAACTTGGAACCACCTAATCCAAGAGGTGTCAGATCTCTGGATCTGGCACACTGATGTGCTCGCGTGGCGGCACAGCCACTCCAGATGGGGAAGTAGAGCCGAAAGCTTGATGCACCCTCAGAGTATCATTGAATCCTCTAGTTTTTAAGCATTTAGACACTTATTCATCATGCATTGCCTCCATGTACCATGCCACGCCATGTATATTGAGGAGAACTCTGGAAATCGTGGGTTGGTCAACATGTCCGAAAAGTCCGATTCATTTCGGATGAGTTGTCCAACCAACCAGAAGCCGGGCACGTGACAGCCACGCGAGTACATCACTGCCATGACGCCGCCTGCAGGGTTAGAATAATATCTTTGAGCACGCGGACCATCTCATAGCATAAGATAGGTGACATCCAGATCCATCTAATCACGTGATGTCACAGCGTGACACAGACTGTGAGCTACACTAGTGGAAGCCAAAGCAATTGATAGACAAACTAAAACCACAGAAATGTAGAGCTTGAGTGTAGCTACAATTCTGTGGTAGCAGATTTTCAATAGCTATCTTCAAAAAAAGTTTATTGTCTTTTTTAGAAAAAATGCTCAGATCACAAAGAGCATGCATCTCAGACACAAATATATTTTGAGACCAAAAATTTCGCGCTTCCTAAAAGGGTAATTCCCACGACCACGTGACTACATCATCGCATTTCTGCCTCACCTTCAACACATGTTTACTGCACTTTCTGCCTTACCTTCAACATATATTTACCACACTTTCTGCCTCACCTTCTACATATGCTTACCACACTTTCTGCCTCACCTTCAACACATGTTTACCACACTTTCTGCCTTACCTTCAACACATCGGGATCTCCCAGATCCCAATGCTCCATTGCCAGGTTCCAAGAAGAAAATCAAGGCTCAATGTGGGAGCAACTTCAAATGCCGTCATACTACTGCAACTCAATGTTGTTTGAGGAAGATTCTCTACATGGAGCCTGATTTCAGGTGCAAAAATCAATGCTAGAGGAGCATTGTGAAAAGCGGGGCTATGAGGTTATTTTCTTTCCCAAATTCCATCCAGAGTTCAATTTTATTGAGCAATGCTGGGGATATGCAAAACGGATCTATAGAATGTTCCCTGAGTCTTCATCAGAAGAGGACTTGGAGCAGAACATGCTTGAAGCCCTTGAATCAGTTCCACTTGTGTCTATGCGTCAGTTTGCTGTCCAGTCTTCAAGGTTTGCAGATGCCTACTTTTGTGGGCTTGATGGAGCAGATGCAGCTTGGGCCAATAAAAAATATAGGGGTCATAGGACTCTTCCTCCTCATTATCTTGATGATCTGAGGAAGCATAGAAAGGAGGGATGGTTGGTATATTGCGACTTTTTTTATTTTCTTTGTTCTTTGTGTTTAAAGTACCGAAAAATATGATTTTGTGTTTTGTTTCTGAAATTTCGCGCTTTCCCACGTTACTGTCACATCAGAGTAACGCTTCACGTGATTAGATGGATCTGGATGTCACCTATCTTAACTTGTTTGTGATGTAAGCATGGAGACTTCCTGCATTCAGCCAAAATCCAGGAAAATCAAATCAGTTGCACATCCCGCAGCATCTCGGAAGTCCGTCCGCAGCTACGAGTGCCTTCAAATTTGGGGGCGATCCTTGATTGGACGAGATACAGTCGTGGTCGTGTCGGTTCCTTTTATGAAGAGCTCACTTAGATGAATTGTAGAGTCTGATTGATATGGTCATACGACCATGAGAATTGCCAGGAGTCTCCTGTTCAGGCATCCTTAGAGTTCGAGACAGTGATGCAAATACAAGGATGCAAATACAAGGATATATTGACGAGTAATATACGGCGAGGACGAAAAATAAGCCTGAGGCAGCCGCGTGAGTAAGAAATCTCGCGTGTGCATGCCCAAGCTCGATCCCAGTGAGTACACCGTAGACAGCCGGGAAAATGGTGGTAGCGCCCGCGATCCACGTGTAATAATATTTTACTGCATCGGTCGGCTGCACTCAGTGCTGTTGGCTGCATAATATTCCTCTGTCGATCGGCCGAGTGTAGGTGTGGATGGTAGAGGCTGCCCTTGAACATGATGGGCTCCGTCCTATGCTCTAGGGAAATAATATTTCTAAGAATATTATTCTACCCTTAGAGTGTTCCACTCGGCCGAGAATCCGCCGGAATCCGGGCTCCCTACATCTGAGGCATTAATCATATGTGGGGGGCCTAATGTCTAGGGCATTGTTGACTGCATATTGTGAAAATCCACCTTGTGGGGGTGAAATTGCCACGCCGATGCCGTGTCCACAGTTCGCGTCACTGCGCGCCGGTGCCGCGTCAATACGCGTCACTGCCGCGCCTGCCGGGTCATTTTTACTAGACCCGAAACCGTGGGTTGTGATTGAACGCGTCTGTGAATTGATTGCGAGGACTTCAAGGCGAGCATCCTAACACTGTATAGATTGCTTGTGCACTTCTGCCTGGAGCGAATACACATGCCATTTCGAGCTGCAGAGGGGTTGTCGGGCATACCACCATGTGTTGTTTTACTCTATTTCCGACCAACCGTTAGGAAAAATGCAAAAAAAAAAATCTCTCTCCCGACCCCAATTTTTTGCTCCAGGACTGCTGCAGGCGCTTTCAAGCCCGCTGCGCCCCAATTTCAGGTCTGCCGCTGGTCTGCCGTCTGCTCCCGTGTGCAAAATATTGTCCTGAGACGCGGCCGAGGTATACACTGTTCCAATTTTTTTTTTCTCTCGCTCCACGCAATTTACTCTATGTACGACAGACTCCAGCGGTTTCACAAGTGCTTTACTCTATATCTGGGCTGGGGGTAGGTGCATTTTTGAAACCTTGATTTACTCTATCGGCGACCGCCCACCAAGGTAGTGTCCGGGGGCCTCGAGCGATAGTGTGCTAACAGGCATCAACCTCCGGCTTTCAACCGGGCCGCCAACCACCTGTCTGTCCGGCGTGTCCACGACATCAAACCTTATCTGCACCCCACCCTCACCCCGTCCCCTGCGCTCCGCATCGAACTTCGTAATTGCCTCTGCAAGGACCTCACCGGAAAGACCAGTGAGGAGGAGTGATGCAATGTGTTCCTGGCGGGTGTGGTCCGCAGGAGGGACCTCGCGCTGCCGGCGGCGCGAGTTGGTAGCAGGTACGGAGGAGCGATTCCTCCTATGAGGGCGGAACATATACTCCGGGAAGCGCTCTCGATGTCGCTCCCGCTCCTCCTTCGCCTTGAGATGCCAGAACGCCTTCTCTGCCGCTGGGAGGGCGGCCCAGGTAAGGCCCGCGATGGCTGACAGTGACGCGTGAGAGGGCTCGATGTGGGCGGGTACCGCACCACCCCGGACGAAGGAGGAGTGAAAGAGGAGGAAGGCGTTGGGTGGGCGGGGAATACGCATTGAGGGCGAGCGAGCCGCGGGCGGGGCGTCGGGGGGCGTGGCGCCGGCGGGGGGGAGAGACAGATGAAGGCAGGTGAGCCGGCGCCTCCTCTGCAAAATCCCTCGCTCTGGTGAAGGGATTGGACAGAGAAGACTCATTGAAAACGCTGGGCGTGAGGTTTGTTGCAAACGTGATTACCGGCGCGTGCGCACACCAGCTGAGTGCCTGCGGTGCCGGTTAATATCATGGCAAGTAGAAGAGGGGGGTAATTAGAGAGAAGGAGAGAGGTGGGACGCGGGCGGCGGGAGAGATTCAGAAATGACTGACCGTCTGCTCGAATCCGGCGCGTACCACGGCCGCGTTCTGCTGGCATCCTGTTAGTCAATCACTACAAGGTCTCCCAACAATTTCCCGCTTGAGAGGTCGAGGGTAGAAGATGTGTCGGAGACGGGAAAATGGAACCCGACCCTTCCTCTTTATAATCTCGACTCGGCACGTGGACAACGTTTGGTCCATGTTCCTGGTTTGGAACAAAGGAGCAGGCGCAATTCTCTCTCCTGCAGTGATGGGCATCCTGGACACCTGTATAAGTACTGACATTGCAATAAAAATATGCTCCCAAATAATTGAGTTCATACACAACTAGAGAGAGGGCCAAGCGTGAGAATATACCACTGGCTGCAGTGATGGGCGTCCGGGACGCCCATCAGAGAGAGAGGCGTGGCGTGGGAGAATTCTCTCTCCTGCTGTGATGGGTGTCCTGGACGCCCGTATACTGACATTGCTATAAAATATGGTCACAAATAATTGAGTTCATACACAACTAGAGAGAGGGCCAAGCGTGAGAATATACGGCTGCAGTGATGGGCGTCCGGGACGCCCATCAGAGAGAGAGGCGTGGCGTGGGAGAATTCTCTCTCCTGCTGTGATGGGCGTCCCGGACACCCGTAGCCATATACTGACATTGCAATAAAAATATGCTCGCAAATAATTGAGTTAATACACAACTAGAGAGAGGGCCAAGGGTGAGAGTATACCACTTGCTGCAGTGATGGGCGTCCGGGACGCCCATCAGAGAGAGAGGCGAGGTATGGGAGAATTCTCTCTCCTGCAGTGATGGGCGTCCTGGACGCCCGTATACTGACATTGCTATAAAATATGGTCACAAATAATTGAGTTCATACACAACTAGAGAGAGGGCCAAGCGTGAGAATATACCACTGGCTGCAGTGATGGGCGTCCGGGACACCCATCAGAGAGAGAGGCGTGGCGTGGGAGAATTCTCTCTACTGCTGTGATGGGCGTCCCGGACGCCCGTAGCCATATACTGACATTGCAATAAAAATATGCTCCCAAATAATTGAGTTAATACACAACTAGAGAGAGGGCCAAGCGTGAGAATATACCACTTGCTGCAGTGATGGGCGTCCGGGACGCCCATCAGAGAGAGAGGCGAGGCGTGGGAGAATTCTCTCTCCTGCACTGATGGGCGTCCCAGACGCCCGTATACTGACATAACAATTGTAGCGCGCTCCGCGGCAGAGCCCACTAACTGATCCCTTCTTATAGTTTAATTCTCATCACCCTGGCCCCCTTTCATAAAATTGAGCATTGGATCGACATTGTTGACTGTGAAGCCAGAGTTAAAACTACGCCTGGAGACCATTCACAGAACAAGTCTCTTGTATACCCACCTGTTAATTTATCCTGAGTCTTATCCTGTGACCACAGCTCAACATAGATTACGGAATGGGCACTCTCGCCTTCAACATTGATTGAACCGGGTTGAACCACTTGAACGTGAAGTGTGTGGTGAGTGCATAGCAAAGAGTAAAGACTGGCTCTTTATCTCACTTCACAATCAAATTAATTCAATTCAACTTGAGCGTACTCCAATTAAGGTTCCTACTTAGGTTTCAGAAGGAAAGTGTTGACACACTCAATATTCATTGAAGAGGTGAGAGCTGCCAGTCATGGGCCATGTTGACATATTCTCTGTGGGTTATTTTCAAGCCGAATCGAAATTGAACTGCCAGAACATCCGTTGAAAAATGGGATAAATGAACCAAAATGAAACCAAGATGATGTCAAACCAGATAATTCTCACAGTTTGTTTGCAGGTGGCTGTTCTGAATTGTCATTGATTGAATTTGAACAAAAAGGTTCATTGTACCCAATTCTCCTTCGGTCAACACATCAACCAGCTCGCATTGGGCATGCCAGCCCCATCAAAGTCGGGGTAGTGATGATCAGGTTTGGTTCGTTTCAGGTTCAGGCCATTTTTTTCTGAACACCAAACCTGAACCTCAGGTTCAGGTTCACCAGGCTCAGTTCGAGGTTTGAACGTGTTCGGATGCCCGAACCGCATGACATGCAACAGCTACCCGTGCTCAACATCATAGGTCAGTCATACTTTCCTCCTCAACATCCTCTTTCTCCTCTTGACCACCACTTACGTGCAAAGCCCACGAATAGCTTCGTCCTCAAGTGCACCCGTAGTCTATCAACGAATAATTGGTGCAGATGGGAAGCCGGTCGGGTGCAGAGTACATTGTCGATGGGCATGAGTTCCCGTTGGTGTGGGGCACTAAGTAATAAGCTTTTTAGCCCTTTCATTCGACCGTCAGTGGGCAGAACTGGAATATATAAAATGTATCTAAGCAATAAGCTTGTTACCATGTACATTTGTAGGTAAGAATGTAAACTGATATTAGAGTATGGATGTACCAGTGGGTAAGACATAGATGCCATATACCATCTATCTTTCGGGCATGCGTACGCGCACCCGAAGTACGTGCCGGCTTGCTCCGTTAACATTGGCGGGCTTTTGTGGTCCTTGACACGACGAAACATGGTATTTACATCTGCCATGGAATCGGAATCGTGTCGCGATGGCTTGACATTGCCTAGGATTAAATAAATTGTAGTGGAAACAAATAAATTGTTGCACAAACAATGATAAGACAGATATTGACTCCTACCCGAGCATGATCAGGTCAACCATTGCTTAAACATACTCGTATTCTTGTCGATTTGCATGCCTGCCGGCTCATCATTCTCTGGCTCCTTGGCAGAAAATTGTTGAAATGTGGAGTAATCAGACACTCCGGCAGGCCCCAGGGGCTTGAGGTAAGAGGCAGTCAGTGGTCGTGAAAGGACCAATGTAGCTTATGCCGATATTCGGTTCAATAACTCCATGGGATCATTGGGTAAATCAGATTTTTCCGTCGGCGAAAAAGGAAAGAAGTACAGCGTTTGAACGCGTTCAGAGAATTGAAAATAAAAACGAACCTTGAATCGAACTTCGCATTCAGGTTCAGAAATTTCCTGAACTTGAACCTGAACCTTTCGTTCAGTTTGGTCCGGTTCAGGTTCAAACCTAAAATCTGAACCGGACTTGAGCATCACTAAGTCGGAGCGCCGAGACTGTTCTAATTGTACAACTAGCGCAAACTTCTATATAAGCACATCTTGTTACATTTATTGTGGGTATATGATTCAAAATTATTGACAATGCAGGAGGAACGGAAAAGTAGGGATTACATCCTTAAAATTTACACGACTAGTGGGCAGGTCAGTAAGTGATCCACTGAATACTTAAACGAGGCCAACAAAGGGAATGAAAAAAAAAGAAAAGAATGCCATTTGCGAGGATCGAAGAATTATCGGAATTATCGGAGATTTCGGATTTAAAACAGAATTTGGCGGGGCGCTGTGTTTCACTATGGCACCTGAGGACCCACTACCTAAAGTTAGTGGGCATTGCTATAAAATATGGTCACAAATAATTGAGTTCATACACAACTAGAGAGAGGGCCAAGCGTGAGAATATACCACTGGCGGCAGTGATGGGCGTCCGGGACGCCCATCAGAGAGAGAGGCATGGTGTGGGAGAGTTCTCTCTCCTGCAGTGATGTGCGTCCCGGACGCCCGTAGCCATATACTGACATTGCAATAAAAATATGCTCCCAAATAATTGAGTTAATACACAACTAGAGAGAGGGCCAAGGGTGAGAGTATACCACTTGCTGCAATGATGGGCGTCCGGGACGCCCATCAGAGAGAGAGGCGAGGCGTGGGGGAATTCTCTCTCCTGCAGTGATGGGCGTCCCAGACGCCCGTATACTGACATTGATATAAAATATGGTCACAAATAATTGAGTTCATACACAACTAGAGAGAGGGCCAAGCGTGAGAATATACCACTTGCTGCAGTGATGGGTGTCCGGGACGCCCATCAGAGAGAGAGGCGTGGCGTGGGAGAATTCTCTCTCCTGCAGTGATGGGCGTCCCGGACGCCCGTAGCCATATACTGACATTGCAATAAATGCGCTCACAAATAATTAAGTTCATACAAAACTAGAGAGAGGGCCTAGCATGAGAATATACCACTTGCTTCAATGATGGGCGTCCGGGACGCCCATTAGAGCGAGAGGCATGGCGTGGGAGAATTCTCTCCCCTGCAGTGATGGGCGTCCTGGACGCCCGTATACTGACATTGCAATAAAAATATGGTCGCAAATAATTGAGTTCATACACAACTAGAGAGAGGGCCAAGCAGAGAATATACCGCTGGCCGCAGTGATGGGCGTCCGGGACGCCCATCAGAGAGAGAGGCGTGGCGTGGGAGAATTCTCTCTCCTGCAGTGATGGGCGTCCCAGACGCCCGTAGCCATATACTGACATTGCAATAAAAATATGCTCCCAAATAATTGAGTTAATACACAACTAGAGAGAGGGCCAAGGGTGAGAATATACCACTTGCTGCAGTGATGGGCGTCCGGGACGCCCATCAGAGAGAGGGGCATAGCATGGGAGAATTCTCTCTCCTGCAGTGATGGGCGTCCCAGACGCCTGTATCCTGACATTGCTATAAATGCGCTCACAAATAATTAAGTTCATACAAAACTAGAGAGAGGGCCTAGCATGAGAATATACCACTTGCTTCAGTGATGGGCGTCCGGGACGCCCATCAGAGCGAGGGGCATGGCGTGGGAGAATTCTCTCCCCTGCAGTGATGGGCGTCCCGGACGCCCGTATACTGACATTGCTATAAAATATGGTCGCAAATAATTGAGTTCATACACAACTAGAGAGATGGCCAAGCATGAGAATATACCGCTGGCCGCAGTGATGGGCGTCCGGGACGCCCATCAGAGAGAGAGGCGTGGCGTGGGAGAATTCTCTCTCCTGCAGTGATGGGCGTCCCAGACGCCCGTAGCCATATACTGACATTGCAATAAAAATATGCTCGCAAATAATTGAGTTAATACACAACTAGAGAGAGGGCCAAGGGTTAGAGTATACCACTTGCTGCAGTGATGGGCGTCTGGGACACCCATCAGAGAGAGAGGCGAGGCGTGGGAGAGTTCTCTCTCCTGCAGTGATGGGCATCCCGGATGCCTGTATACTGACATTGTTATAAAATATGGTCACAAATAATTGAGTTCATACACAACTAGAGAGAGGGCCAAGGGTGAGTATACCACTTGCTGCAGTGATGGGCGTCCGGGACGCCCATGGACAGTCCCGCTCTGCCAGGGCTCTTTGGTTGACCTTGGAGTGCGGGAGTTTGAGAATGCGCGAACCGGTGCGCGTGGATGGAAGGGCGCGAGTGGAATCGCGCCCGGTGTCGCGGCCCCGGCGTTCGATCCGCACACCCACGGCCTCCAGAACGAGCACTTTGATGGCAACCTCTTCACCGAGCCATATTACGGCGAGATTCTACCGGTGCTTCGATACCAAGTTGCCGCGACTATGTAGCGCGGCTGCGACATCGCGACCGACGATATGTTGTCTCATTTTTCCCTGTGTCTCATTTTTTCCTGTATTTATACTTAGATACCAGTGTATTATATACATGTAACATGGTGGAGCTCTTAGCTATTTCGCAACCTCCCGCTTCTCCGAGGTCCCGAGACAGCAGCGTCTGAACCCGCCTGTTCCGGCTGTTGCTGAATAACCATGAGCACATCGACCAATATTGCAGATGAAATCGACACCTTGGCAGCTTTCCCACTATCATTTTTGGAATGGTCGCATAGAGCAATTTTGAACATGTGGCAAATTTCGCATCAGCGTGTGCTGTGTCATTTTTTGGCACAGAAACACAAGCTGTGTCACAATTCTCGTCAAAGGTGAAGGTGTGCTTATTTTTGTGACTTGGATTGAGGTGGTTTTTTTTTTTTTTTTTTTTTTCACAGCCTCATTTGAGGTGTAGTTATTTTTCATGGCTCAATTTCAGGTGTGTTTTTTTTTGGGTATTTAAGCTGGATTATTGGACAGTATATGGCCCATACAGCAGTATGTCGGGCACCTTTTCATCAGCTGTGAGGAAGAAAGCAAGGACTAAGTGCGAATTCAAGAGGCGAACGGAAATGGTAGGACGCACATGGCCGGCCATCCGTCACGACGAGATAGAGTTTCTTCCGTTTAGGCTCTTTAGACCACCAATGTTGATACGGTAGAATCCCTTGAAGTTTCTTCCCAATCGGAGTGAGCCCCACAGGTTCTATTGTTATGAAGAGTTTCGTAACCTCGGCAGCTGTCTATGCGCATAACTGTTGGAAGATTTCGAGCATCGAGAACGATCGTCACCTTCACGCCCTTCTTGCCATGCTTGGAATTTAGGAACATCATTCAAATACCCTGCGGATTATGCTCCACGACGGCCGTGACTAGGTCGGCTACGGCGGCCTTCGCCTGAAGGGAGCATTTCAGAAGATTGGCTGGTTCCTCAGAAAGAACCTGCCACGTACAAGTGTCCAAAGTGACACGGTTCCAGGGCTGTCATTGTCTTGCGGCCCCATGGAGCCTGAATCGTCAACAATGAGAGTAATATCATATTGTTTGAGGCATTTGTGGTTGTCCCTGAATCGTATCGGTCAGCCCAACCCATCCAGTATGAACTCGCACAAACCAGCCATACGACGGCGGCGCGGCTTCGGCCTTCATGTTTAATAACAAGTAGGAGGGAAAAAGAGATCGGACGCAACGCGGCTTATATATGAATCCTCCAGGGCAGTGCAGAGGCTGACGGAATGGTAGGGCACAGTCACTGTACTATTTCGCTCAATTCGAAAGTCACGCGTCACAGCCCCCAAAATTTTCGAAAATTTTCGAACCTGTCACGGGTCACCGAGAGGATTTTCGAATATACAAAAGAAGTCACAAAATCCGCGAGAAATGGCTCCAAAATGCAATTTTTCGCGCGCATACGGCGCGTTTGACCCAAGACGCCGTGGTGGCATCGTCAATTGCTGAGTTCTTCAGCCTCCCATTTACTTGGTCGACCGCGGTACGCCATAACGTCCTTGCCGCGCGTACGCTCTCCATTGACCAGATTGTAGCCAGCCATACTGGGTAGCGTTCGGCTTTTTCTCGGTGTGCTGGCGAGTGCACCAGCACAATAGACTTGATGTTGGGGTCGCACAGGTATGAGCGCCCGAGGGCCTTCACAACGATCGAGGGTGGAGTTGGGATCTCCTCCACATTGAAGGTGGTTATGTAGGAGGAAGGTCAGAGAAATAATCGCTGGGATCCATGTAGACAGTGGATTTGTGCTGGGGTGGCAGCTCTGTTTGTTCTTTGTTTGTTTTCCATCGGCCATCGCCCCAGTCCTCCATAGTCACTCTAAAAATTCAAACTAAATTGTAAATGTCATTTGAGAGACATCTCGAGGTAATGTTCCATGCCACATCCTTTTAGAAGGTTGTAAGAATGTTTAAAGTATATTTATGAGACAATTTTGGCAATATTCTATTTGGCAGCCCCCACGTGACATGATGTAACCTAATCTCTCAGCCAACTCTCAGCTGGTTGTGTTCGTCTAACGGTCAACGGCCAGTGGAATCAAAAGTCAGCAGTGCGCATAGAACCGAAAACCCTCCGGGTTGACATCTCCTGCCTTCAACATTTTTTCCAGCATTTTTTGGCCCTTTTTTGACACTTTTGATGGACCTGTTTGCGCCAAAAATTGATCAACCTCGATTTTGCGCTGTAGCTACCTCACAAAAAATCGAATCGTTGCTTTGAGATGTATCCCTGCCTCAGGAAGCCTTTCAGCAATTTTTTCTGTCCGTATTTCGTGGCCAGGAAGTAAATAATCACTTCCCGCTCTATCCCGCCGCCGCCGCCATCAACGGACATCAAATTCAACTTTACAAATCACTGAGTTGCTATTTGGCAGCCCCCCAAAAAAACTGGCGGCTGCCAAAGAAGGGGGGGGCTGGCAAATAGAATTATTCAATATTTTGCTTCAAATGTTTGTGGGACATCCTGACACTTACAGTAATGTTTGGGAGCCTAGGCGTTCGAATGGCGGTGTATGTCTGTGAAACCTAGGTTAAAAAGGGACCCTGGCTTTGTGCAGGGCAAAAAAGGCAATCGGACTATTGAGCGTCTTGACATCAACGCCGGCGCAGTCCCAAAGCTTGTATGGAAGGAAGGTTTCTTCGCCCCCTTCGGCGCCGCTACGACGGATGCTTATAACCGGGACATTGCCCATGAGCTGTATGTTGCCCCAAGGAGCTATATCTGGTGCGTTTTTTGGGGATATTGGAGTTTCACATTTCGCACAAAGACACGGGGACGGGACAAAATCGCTGCAACAAGAATCAGGGGAACTGTCATCCATCGAAAGATTTTATGACCTTCCGTAGTTGATGGTAATCTCTTCGTTGAAATGAATATCTTTTTCAGAGATCACGAGAGCCCTGGGTTTCCTTGCTGGGGTCTCCCAGAGCTCAACTACAGCGTTTGGATCACAGCTATGATTGATATGTCGCGCGAGGTTGATTCGATTTGGCTCGCTGGCATCGACGAATTCCTAGAAATTTTTCAATCATTCGTTTATGTAATGTGCCAAATTACTGCACTGCACCTTGGGTCCAACCCGAAGAATACGGCGCCGAAGGCGTCCTTAAACTTAACAAGTCTGATGGCGGTCCTCATAAGTATATTGGGCGCACAGGTCGGCCATGCTGCACCATCAAGCGCACCCCGCGGAAAATAACCCGGCGCCACTCAAGGGAAGTTGGGGAGAAAGTTCGGGTGGAGTGAAAAGGTCCGGAGAGGATCTCACCGGGAGTGCGAACCGACCGAAAGAAAGTGCGTCTTTTTAGTCGGATTATGATTATTTAAGCTGCCGATTACCACCAGACGCACTGTCTTCGCGCTGAAGCTGCTGGCTTAACTACCACTCGCAAACACTGTGCGATTGCCGCAGTACTTCTTGTCCTTGGTGAGACGGTATGATATCCGGGTTACTGCAAACTAAATACAACAGTCCAAAACCGGCAGATTGCATCTTCGATTCCCAAGGATCCCATCTTCCTGATTGAAGACATTGACTGCGCCTTCGCGTCCCGGAGTGACGAGGACCACCAAGAGGAACTTTATGGTGCAGGTGGCCGAGGTCCTCTTGGTCACGCTATAGGGGCTCATGGTGCTCGCTCGCTGGTCACGCTCTCGGGACTCTTGAATGGGATTGATGGTGTCAGCAGTGAAGAAGGGAGGCTTTTCTTTGCCACGGTACAATTTCTCCTTATCCTGCCATCCTTGTCCTCTAAGTATTACGCTACCTCATAGACAAATCACATAGACCGCCTCGACCCGGCCTTACTGCGCCCTGAACGAATCGATTGTAAAGTCGCCTACGGACTTGCCACGAGAGAGCAGGCCCAGTCGCTTTTCATGCACTTCTTCACTGCATCCCAGTTTCTGTCCATTGGAAAAGACGAAGCAAACGCCACCACGCTGGAAGCTGTTATCGGCAATCTTACTACCAATTTCTCACTCAGCATTCCACACACGGAATTCTCTACCGCAGAGTTGCAGTGCTACCTTCAGGGACACAAGACAACACCGATGGCCGCTGTCGATGGGGTGCCGGCCTGGGCTGCTGAACAGTGGATGGAGCGAAACCCTAGGAAAACGGAGGAAGCGGACCGCAGAATGCAACAGCGGCGTCAGGAGATGCAACAGACAGTTTGTGCAGGACCATTGGCTTGGATGCAGGCCCTTCGTCAGTACCTGTAACTGGACTTATTTCTATTGATTGAGAGAGGGACGGGTGCGGAGCCAGTGCTCCTCCGCGCGAGGCTCGTACATGCAGGGATGGCAGCGGAGCTGCGTACGCTCGAGCATGCCTGCAATGAACAGATGTTAGCAGGTGTACAGTGATGGAAGTGAGTCAAATAGCGAAATACTGTAGGTAAAGTTGTTGCCGTTCAAACCCAACGTAGAGCAGCAGCAGCAGTAGGAGGAGCCGTCTTTTCAGCCGCAACAGGAGATGCACAGCGCGATGGTTGCGCCAGAGGGAAACCTCACGCCGCCCACCGGCCTGCGCCTCAAGTCCGAGCCGGGGACGCCGTCGTTTTCCACTTCTAGCACGGGAAGTGGGTACACTGGAGGGAGTGATTATAGGCATGGGCATGAGCATCGCAGTGGGTACAATGCGCACGAGCGGGGGAGGGCTTATGACCAGCATCATGAGCATGCACAAGGGAGATCGAGTAAACGGTAGAGAGAAAGAGACAGGAGGTGGTAAGGTCCATCCATATGGTGGATGACTTTCAACAATTCTCGTTAAGGCACCTGCAGTTTCCGGAACCCACCTGTACATTTCAATCAGTCCGAACCAGAATGCAACGGAATTTGCTGTGATGAAACTTGAGATCGGCAGTTTTGTCCTTGTTTGGTTGGCAGGTGGGGTATGTACTTCAAGCCCACACGGCACTTCCCCTATTGACAACTCCTTTTTATTCCACGCTTCTACGCTTCTCTCGGGACCACCCCACCCGACTTTTCACTTCATCCGTGCTCTCCATTTCCGGACGACCGACCCACCACTGTATGTGTTTCACAGCCTATCGAAGGTTCCAAATGTTAAATTGTGATGGGTCAAAAGCTCGAGGGATGTGGGTGAGAAAGAAAGTACAGATAAAAAAGGAGACAAACATCTGATTCGAGGGATCTGCTTAATATATGAGTAATATTCACGCACTACAAGGAATCATTATGAATGGAGCTATGGACAGCAATTTGGCTATGCTCACATTGGAGAGTGGTCTAGTTGACTACTTAGACAGCGAAGGATATCAGCTGGACTCTTTGCTCTGTACTTGCTGGGGTCTCTGTGAAATAAAATCAAGACAAATGAAAACAACGTCAAAAACAAAAACAACGAACAAGAGAAAACATGGTCTGACCTAGGTCTGACCCAGGTTTGAACTCAGGATCACTCGCGCAGCATCGGCAAGCGGAGTGCATAACCAAATGACACCACCAGACTTGGCTGGGATCATAAGCAGCCTGCAGGTATGTATCATTTACGGCCCTTGCAAGAGTCAAAAAGAACACAAATTGATGATTGACCTGCCGTTCTGGGGGCTGAATCCCAGTGAGAAACCCAGCTAGGCTTATCGAGCTAAGTATAACGAGACCGATCGTGGAATCCAACAACACCTCAATTTGCCTCGATAATCCAGACAGGGCTGGTTGTACCTCGATCCAAATTGAGAAGAAATGAGTCAAATAGAGATGCATCGAGCTGTTAAGGTAAGTAGGCGTCAGTCACTTCCCAACAGCGGTCACGTGACTTTTGTGACAGAATTTTGACGGAGATACTCCTCGGCGGAGATACATAGTAGGAACTTTCTGCAACCTACAAATTTAAAGTGTTCGTTTGGTATTTTTCTAGCAATGCCTTGTTTTAGTTTTTCTATTTCTTTTCTCTTGAGTGACTATTAAGGTGAAAAAAATATATAATTTATTTTCGTATGAAATCAACTTTGAACGCGTCTGGAAGCAACTTGCAAAAAAGCGCGTCTCATTTTTGCCATTACGTCTTGATACACGTGATCTACACCTGCCCTTTTTCGTCGCTCTCAGACGCGTGAAAACTGCTTGAAAATGCCGAAATTGAAACGGAAGGCGTGTACAAACCATCTGGGCGCATTTTCCAAGGTTTTTTCTCTCTGTTTTCCCAATAGTGCACCAAATTTTGTCGAGATACCACAGAAAAAGCGGAAAACAAAAGAAGGCCCAATCCCCTCACCCCCTGCGTCCCCGCGACCACTATCCCCGATGTCTATCAGCTCCGGCATACTTGATGCAATCGAGAACAGCTCCAATCACAGCAGTGGTGATGTACACCGCCAACGGTCCGTCATGTAGCCATCAGCTGGAGCGGTCATGTGCACAATGTGCGAGGAGTGGCTGGTATCTACCCTCCTGTGGGCTGGATATTGGCCGACGGAGTAAATGGATCCACGATGGACCCAGCCTTCCTGGAGACCAGCTGCCGAGTCAGGCTGGAGGCACGCTGGATGCCAACATGGGGATTATTGGACAGCTCATGTAGTCACTCGAATAATTAACAGCACGAAAAATTTAATATATTGACGGTAGAGTAAAAAAAAATCATTTAGCACTACTACTAGTGTGAGTCCTCATCAGCGTTCCCCATGTCAGCGGATGGTAGCCGCTCTGTCAGCGGCAGCGCGCTGATAGTGTCATGCACTTCGCGCTGGACTTCATCAACGATGTCGCCGGGGATGCTATAGTCGTTGACACCGTGGGTGGCGCAGTCAGTCGAGAGAACATTTTCAAATGCCCTGAGCCAAATTCAGCAGTGAGGATGGAGCAACCATGAGTTGAGGTACTTGTTCAGCTTGTGAGGATTTCCGCCGGCACGGTTGCGGAGTCGAAGGAATCCCAGAATCTTGGCCCCGAGTCCTCGATGTAAACTTGCCGCTGAGATGGGCAGGGGTTAATGTACTCGTTATGGAAAAAAGTGATGGATGCTGGATTTTGAGGACGTGTATTTGTGATGGAAGGATAATTTTGGTGGTTGGAACTGGATATGAGGGGGATCTACTAGGCTGGTGGAAGACTTGTAGCATATTGATGCTATCAAAAAACATTGATTTCCCATCAAAACAGGGCCAAAGTGAAAAGTGGCTAGGCTTCATAGCTCATGAACAGATGCAGATTTCAAGATGGTTTGACTCATGGATTCATTTGCATCCACGAGTACTACAATCTGGTGTTTTCACATTTTCCATAAAAAATTCCTGGAGTCAGTTGGAAAATACCATTTTGCTATTTGAGCGGTTATTACAGCTAATGTCGGAACCTAAGGCGCGAACGAAAAATTTCCATTTTGGGAACTTCTTTGTCGCGCCGACCGATTCCCTCATATCTCTCTGAGTTTTGGTCAGATTACCTCGAAACCTATACCATTCTTTCCGAATAATTCATGCGCAAGTAGTGATGTCGAGGAAATCGCGAAAATGTATTTTATCTTGCCATTTGGCACCTGAGGCATTGTTTCTGTTGAACACCACCTCGGAGGGTGGGCAGTTGTTCAAACACACTAAATTTTTGGGACGGAAGACTTACATGCATTATAAAGAGGGTGATGTCGCCAGAACTATAATTTATTCCTCCATTGAGGCACTATTGACTCAGAAGTAATTGTTTGATCAAAATTGTTGAACTTCACATAACTTCCACCTCAGAGGGTGGGCACCTGTTCAAACACGCTAAATTTCTGCGACGGAAGACTTACATGCATTATAAAGAGGGTGATGTCGCCAGAATTATAATTTTCTTCTCCATTGAGGCAATATTAACTCGGAAGTAATCGTTCAATCAAAAGTGTTGAACTTCAGATAACTTCTTCAATCATCCCCCAAATTGGAACTTGGAACAACACAGGACATCGCGCTGCATGAAGGAATGACACGCGGCCAAGTGACTGTCCGCTGGCGAATGAAGTGACCGAAGTGACAACCAATGATGGGTGTGCGATGCGACACGCTCTAATTGAAGTTTGACTATGCGTGTTTTTGGAGATTTCGAGGATGTGGCTTCGAGGAGACGCTCAATGCGATGTCCTGTGTTGTTTCAAGTCCCAATTTGGTGGATGATTGAAGAAGTTATCTGAAGTTGAACAATTTTGATTGAACGATTACTTCCGAGTCAATATTGGCTCAATGGAGAAAAAAATTATAATTCTGGAGACATCACCCTCTTTATAATGCATATAAGTCTTCCGTCCCAAAAATTTAGCATGTTTGAACAAGTGCCCACCCTCTGAGGTGGAAGTTATGTGAAGTTCAACAATTTTGATCAAACAATTACTTCCGAGTCAATAATGCCTCAATGGAGAAATAAATTATAATTCTGGCGACATCACCCTCTTTATAATGCATGTAAGTCTTCCGTCCCAAAAATTTAGCATGTTTGAACAAGTGCCCACCCTCCGAGGTGGTGTTCAATAGAAACAATGCCTCAGGTGCCAAATGGCAAGATAAAATTTTCGCGATTTCCTCGACATCACTAATTGCGCATGAATTATCCTGAAAGAATGGTATAGGTTTCGAGGTAATCTGACCAAAACTCAGAGAGATATGAGGGAATCGGTTGGTGCGACGAAAAAGTTCCCAAAATGGAAATTTTTCGTTCGCACCTTAGGTTCCGACATTACTATTCTAGCCCCTGATGTGTCCACGGTTTTGATGGCAAGCCGTACCTTTCGCAAAACCTAATATTTTTTGCCCGGATCGGC
Organism: Mycena olivaceomarginata; assembly: GCA_029378375.1. Classification (NCBI taxonomy): domain Eukaryota; kingdom Fungi; phylum Basidiomycota; class Agaricomycetes; order Agaricales; family Mycenaceae; genus Mycena; species Mycena olivaceomarginata. Next base: position 383,792 of record JARKIC010000053.1, read on the forward strand.
CTCTGGGACATTCTTTGACTCACAATACGTGACTTGAAAAGTTTCCAGATTATTTGAGGAACGAGAGCTATTGCTACGACGATGCCGGTTTTGATGACACTTTTGACACCTGATGTGGGAATCGACATCACTGCTCTATGTTGCATGCAACTTTTCCCTTCCACTTAAGCTGGGTCTCTTAAACGACTTGAGACACATTCCGAATGCTGGTTTTTTTTTTCTGAGAGAAATGATTGTCTACATAATGAGATATCGAGGAAGTGGAATCAGTTTTGATCAAAATCCGATTTCTGGGGGCATCCTGATTTTCTGGAGCCCTCATTTCTTGCACAATAAATCCAAGTTTCAGGTAGGAGCTAACTACTACGCATGGCCACTACATACTATTTTTTCCAAGTGTTCTATTCAGATTTGCGACCGGGATTCCCAGAAATCCCACTTCGGGGTGCATGGACACATCCGGGGCTAGAATAGTAGCTGTAATGGGAAATCAGTAGAAATTGATCCCATCAATATGGTAGTAATGTTACACCAGTCCACATCCGCCCTATATTTGGTTTTGTGTCAAAACAATGCTCCATCATGGAGATATGGCCCCAAAACCCAGCGTCCATCACTTTTTTCCATAACGAGTAGTACGAAGAAAGAGATGCAAAAAAGAAACACACCATCAGCGCAACACGCGCACAAAGCTCGGGAGTGACAGCACATTTGGTGCCGTGGACGAGATGAGTGGTGAGCTCAAAGATGTTCTGGTGCTCGCGTGCAGAGGGGGCAGGCTCCTTGTTGACCTTGAAGCTAGCCGCAAGCTATATAAGTACTCTAGATGATCAGTGGATAGAAGCTATAGACAGGGAGCGTAAAGGACGACACGCACGCGCCTTTTTTGATCTTGGAGCGCATCTGGGTCAGAGCTTCTCGGACGACGGCGAGTCGGCGACGAGCTTAGCATAGTCGGGGTTACGCTCGATGTTTGACGGCAAGTCGAAGCGATTGATTTTGAGGAGATCCTAAGACGCCAAGGTCAGACTATGCACAGGGAGTCCAAGAAAACCCACCAAGAGAATATTCTTGGCGACGGAGCCCTTGTAGGCACTCAATTTGGTGGACAGTAGAATGGCGGCGGCGTAGTGGGCAATGTTGGTCTGGAGAGATATCAGTGGAAAATGAACAATCAATAGAGGAACACACCTCGGTATCGTCGCTGACTGTGAAGGTAGCCTTTCCCACCTCGAAGGCCTCCAAGCGGTTGAACAGCGCATGGAGGCCGAGGATCATCTTGGCGCCTTGAACGGCGGGGGGGCCCTTTGCTCGCAGAATCAGTGGAGGCGCTATGTGGCTGAGGAAAAACGCACGTTGACAGCATTGATACTGTCGGTGAATTGGTCGGGACGGAGGCGCTTGCTTTCCCCGAGGCGCTGCAGCATCTGAACGACATTGCGGCTGTTTGCAGCAAATATTTTGGCGGGAAGGGGGTCGTTGTCGTCCTCGTTGTCGGAGGCAGGGTCTATGGCGGCGTGGGGGCGCTTGCGGCTGGGGGCAACAGGGGTGGGGTCATCCATGGCGTCGAGCATAGCATCGACGCCGCGGCGAGGAGTGGTGGGTGCAGAGGAGGCAGACATTGGGGCTGGTGAGAGTGCAAAAGAGAGAGTCACTGCTGAAGTGGACCAAAGGGAGTCGTCTTTTTAGCCTCTTCGCTTATCTTCATTTTGAAAAAAAGTTTGATCCCAGTGTTCTGAGACTTGCGTGTTGCCGGGCACGGTCGGCGCGTGTTCACAGGTGCGCGTGGCGCATCACCCCGTGAGTATTTTGGTCGTCATCTCTTGCGTCTTGCATCCATGCCGCCGAGAGGGAAAGGCACGAGTTTGAAGGAGGAAGGTGAGTTGGAATCAAGAGGAGCACCTCCAGAGCCTGAATGCAATATTCCAGATTTCAGGGCAGAGCGCACAGAGGTACAGTGCAGGATGTGCAATGCGGGCCTGCCCGGGGAGCGTCGTGTGTGGATACTTGCCAAGAACGGCGTCAGAAATCTAGGATCTGAGGAGCACAAGAATGCGGTGGACCAAGTGGAGAACGCACAACGAATTCAGGAAAATCTTGACAGCGCCACACTGCCCAAAACGTGCGCATTCAGGTGACCCAAATCCCAGCACCTATTGTGGAGCGACCAAGTATTGGCGCACCACGGAGCGCAGCAGAACTTGATATGTGGGCCGAATACGAGCAGACTGGGGGATTATTCACCGCCGGGGACGAGGAGGAGGACGTTGAAGCGATGCATCGGAGGCTGGCACAGCAGGTCGACGTCTTTGGCTTGCTGGATCCGAAGGAAACAGCAGAGAGGCTCAGGTTTGAGGGGGACGAGGCAATTTCGAAGGACTTGTTGCAGATTGAGGCAGAGGACGACTTCTTGGCTGAGATTATGGCTAACGCAGGTGGGTGTCGAGTGTCAAGTTGGTTTTCGTCCAAATGCGGAAATCGTTTCGCGTTCACGTGCATTGATGCCATGAACGCGACTGAACGCGACTGCGCCCGCTGCTCCCCTCTCCCACCCTCGACTTTGCCTGCTCCGGGCTTATTGAAACCCATTTGCTCATAAAAACATCTCACAGGCCTCGAAGAACAAGATCCGGCAGATGTTCATGCAGATGCAAGTGGAATTCAACGAGAAGGCAACGTAAAACAACACGCAAATGTGCGGCGAACACCTCGGACGCGACTTTAACATCATATGATGATGTTTGAGTGTTCGCACCATGGAAAAAGCGTGAGATACTGTGGTATTTTGTTCAATTCGTATAGTCACACGTCACATGGCCAAAAATCTACATACCTCCGACCAAATCAATCTCTCAGAATCTCCCTTCTGCTCCTCACCACCGCTGATGGACGCTGAAGTGAGGCTCAACAACCTGCGGGAAGCATACCACACACTCAATGACGATGTCCTGTCTGCTTTGCATGTTATGGTGGGAAACCCACCCAGATTGAGCACTGTCCGGGACTGTGCTTTGACTCTAGCTTCTGCTGCTGAATTGGTACATGGGCATCTATTTCTTGGACATCTACTCATTTTTCTCAGCACCAGGATGTCTTCCCTCCCGCCGAATATGGCTTGTTGCAGACCTCCATCTCCGACATGATCACGGCGCTCGACCCTGCCTGTTACGAATCCCTTGATCCGCCTGATGCCCCCCAGCTGGTTGTGGCTCGGCGTGTTCGCACCGGCCGACGCGGCCGTCCACGGGTTGAGATTGACCCACAGTTTCTGAGCGCTGCACTTGACCTTCGGGGCCCCACGGGTATTGCACCTGAGATTGGGGTGTGTTCATGTACTGTTCGCCGTTCAGCTTTGCGGCTTGGGCTTGCGCAACCGGGACCACCGGTATTCCAACGTCGAACCAATGCAATTGGAGCCGCTGAGGTAGTGCATACCTCAACCACACCGCCGGTTTCTATGGTCTCAGACGCCGATCTTGATCAACTGGTGGCTTCCATATTGGAGGTCTTTCCTCGTTTGGCCGGCGCATGATTAGGGGTCACCTAAGGGCTCAAGGATATCGTGTTCCCCGCGAGCGGATCACTTCTTCGTACCTGCGTTCATGGGGTGCCGGCCATCTTCGGAGACCGCCAAATCAGTCGCAAAAAGTACAGTGTCCCTGGCCCAATGTCCTTAGTACATCTGGATGGCCAGCACGGTGAGTTTTGCGTACTCCTGGCTCAATAATACTTCCTGATTCTCCCCAATTTTTGCCAGGCCTTATACGCTACAAGATGGTTATACATTGCATCATCGACGGCTATTCTCGGTTCAAGTGTGCTTCAGTTGCTCCTCGACATCATTGCTACCCACGGCTGTCCGAGTCGCATGCGCGGCGATCACGGTGTTGAAAATATTGAAGTCGCGATATACCTGGAAGAAGGCAATGGTAGCGGCCGCGGATCCTTCATCTGGGGGTGGTAAGCTTGTTTTCGTTTTTGCATTCGGTTTTTTTTTTTGATGTTTCTGATCCTTCTGTCTTTCTCAGAAGCGTCCACAACACCCGCATCGAACGCCTCTGGTACGATGTCACACATGGCTTTGGGAAGAAATGGAAGGTATTTTTCCTCGACCTTGAGACGAATCATGGCCTTAATCCCACTCGCTCGGGCCATATATGGCTCCTTCATCATCTCTTCCTCGCTTCTGTCCATCGGGACGCACAGGACTGGGCAGAGGCATGGAACTCCCACCAGCTCACCGTTCGCCGCCAACGCGAGCGCAGTCCGCAGGACTTGTTCCTTTTTGGAATGCTTCGCGAAGGACCTCGTGGTATCTCTGCTTTCCTGACGCCTGAGGAGGAGGGGATTGAGAACATCAACGAATATGGTATTGATTGGGAGGTTAACGATGAGCCAAACCTCATTGCTCATCTGCTTGAAAGCAATCCTCATGAGCGGGCGACTGAGATGGAGAGCGTGGGAACCCCGCACCCTTACAAATCAGACCATGTGACTGTGGGAAGTTCCAAATCTCGGGTTCTGGAGAAAATTTTGATTATTTTCCCCCTGTATCAGGGTCCTGGGACTGAATTTCAGGCAGTCAAGTGTTATAGTCTCTTTGTAGACTCAGCAAAAACCTCAGGAATCTTGGTGGAACCCATGGTAAACCATTGGTCGCCTTCTGCCGAGATGCGGAGACGGATCTGACGAGGCACCTAAACCCATGTGCCTAGGTACCTCGACACATCTCGGACTAGGGCCACAGCGTCTGCCTCCGGGCCCAGGAAATGCAGTGACTAGCGGCTTCAAGCGAGCCGCGACAACACTACTATTGGCTATTTCATTCATGCTGGCTATTTCTAGTCATTTTACGATTCAATTACAATTATTTACACCGGCACCACAGAGGCCCATTTCGATACTGCAACCTTCAGTTCTGCGATATCACCCATCGAAAAACCTATCACCTTTAGGTCGTCCAGCTGAATATACTCGGACGAGTCCGTTGATTTGAACCGCTGAGTTTTGAAGAGGTCGCGAATCTCATCAAGTGCACATCGTAAGAAAATTTCAACCGGTACCAGGCGACGAAAAATCGGTCATTTCCAGGGCCAAAAATGCTGGAAGACTTGATCAACGCGTCCCCGACGCAAGGATAGCATGCGTACGGTGACTAGTGTATTTCTTCTACCCGCCCTTCTGCTTCGCTCCCTCTTACCCTGTTTCGTTGTCTACGATGTCTGTGTACATCTACATACCCCCTCAGTTTCCTCGCTCCATTCCTTTCCACTCCATTCACAGCTTTTGAGCCGAACTCAGCGAGTCGAATTTGATACCATTTGGATTACGCTGTATGAACAATATGGGATATTATGTATTTTACTCGTACAATGCGACGGCGAGTGCATACGCTGTATGTACGATAGAGGCCCTACTGGAATTGTCATATGGTTGCCGCTTCGTGCGGTCATTTGGAGCCATTACGGGTCGCCGCATAGTTCAGCGCGTCCACAAGCGAGGAGTGTAGCACCTTCGTGCCCGCCATGACATTTTTTCGGTCGGATACTTGAGTCAGGGAGGTGCGAGTGCGACGAGCAGTTTGCTTAAGCTGGAGCTGTAAGACCAGAAGGAGACTGAGCCGTGCGCTCGCGGGCGAGAATTTGGAACTGACTCGAGATTGGTTACCCTCAGGAACGTGATCATATCTAGGTTTTTTGACGGTACGAACGTTTAACTGCATCGACGTTAGTCACTGCAAACGAGGGACAGAAAGAAGATGTTTACCTCGCCAGACTGCTCGCGCTTTTTGACGTCCAAATAATCTTCGCCTACTCTCGTCACTGGCGTGGAGTGAGAGAATGCAGGGGGCTGGTCGAATAGATGAGTAACGGCTGCTGCCGCTGAGCTGAGAGATTCGATCGCACCTTATGGCAGTCGACGTCAAGAGACTCTGTGGTGCCGAAAGTATCAAGCGTCTTGTACTGGTTAACGCGATGTGGATGTCTAGGCGCCTGCGTACGTACACTGAGCGGCGGGGAGCCTGGAAACTTGGCTCGCGAGCCTGTGCACATCTTGTCGCTGCTGACAGACATGGATGCTATGAGACCGTGTTGTTTGCCAGTGTTTACCCCCATGGCACCGCCTCAATTGATCCGGCATACAGTGGGTCCGGTCCGGCCGCCTAGCCGGGGATTGAGATTCGTTGGCGACGTGAGGCACGATCAAAGCGTAGAATAAGTGTTATGTCCCAATGGCCGCTACCCATATTCCACAACTATTTTCAGGTTCTGGAATGTTGCATTGGCGTCCAGACGAGCTTCTGACGGATCCTCAGGAAATTTAACCCAGAAGAAATTGAGGGGCGACCTGCGAAGGACGAAGGAGTTGGCTCGCTGATGAGGGGCAGGGTTAGCACTACAAATGTTTGCTTTCGGCATTAGTGTGATCGGGCGGTGAGCTAGTCTGTACTTTATTTAGCACGAGCCGGTGTATTGGTGATAAGGGGAGCCACGAGCAGATCCGGAAAATTCCGATTCTCAAAGTTTTACTCAAGATATCCTTCACACCCATTTAGATATCGGTTAAATGTGCTGGATTTGCTCAGGGGGTCCATTCGACACCCTTGTCGCGTTCTGGACCGTGGAATTTGTGTAGAAAACAAAAGGCTATGGTGAGGGAAACGACGCTGGCATCAGCAAAAGTGGGAAAACTTTGTAAGCCCATGTGAACTCCGCATTCTTGATGGCTGTCGGCAAGGCATTGCAAAGGTTCAAAATGGTATGTACTACGGCCAACAAGCATTCAAGAGTTTTACAGGATCTCAAAAGGGTTTCACCACAATACATTCTTACACATAGCTGGCAATTCCGCTGTATGGATCATATCGTCCTTTCATCGCTTTTGTAAGCAGTTGTACTGTACTTGTATAGCGCACAACAATATTTTGGATGCCTTACAGAGAAACTGAACAGTATTTGTGGTACCTACACAGTTGCATCTTGTATATTCTCTAGGTTAGCACTATTTTATTCTCTCTACCACGTGGTCAACTGTTTTGATTTACTTTGTCTAAGTAAGGTACGTAGTATGACATGTCAACACTAGCTGCAGCCAATATCCAGAAAAATGATGTACATGATGTATCTCCGCCTCTCAAAGGACGCAATTTTTTTTGCAATTTTTCGTGTATAGCAAACTCATTCTTGATCTTCAGGTGGCGGATACACACTTGGGAATTTCTCCGATGTTGCCATCTCCGCCTCATCAAGGAACGCGAGATTATCGATTGATCAATCGATGATCATGCGGTTTGATGCGATGATACGAATATCATAGCAACAATTCAAACTCCGTCAATCTCGTTCTTTCCTCCTTTCCCCCACCATACCCCGCGAGTGCTCGGTGCCCCCCGTTTGCGCCTGCCCGTTCCTCCTCTTCTCCCGTTTACTGCCTTGTCCCTCAAGTCTCCCGTGTCCTTCAAGCCCTCTTGCCCCCGTTCCATCCGTGGTTTGGTTCCAAGCTCATTCTGCTCTCGTCCTAAGCTTGCTATGACTTGAATGATTCTGGACAATACCCCAAGGCCTCAAGCTTTCTAACAGTTGCAAGTTGTATCTGATCCCTGCTTCAAGTTTGAGAAGAACCCTCGATCAAGCTTTGCCCAAAATCCTCAAGCTTCTGGATGCTTCCGCAAGAGGATCAAGATCTCAGTTGTACCGGTCAAGATCTCAGGCATGCTCGTCCCTGATGCTCTCAGCCTCTCAGCCCCGACCTTCGCAACCTATTTTTCCTGGCACGCGGACGGTACGCAGCTGACGTTCGCGTACATTTGTAACTCTGGTTTGTGTGAATCATTTGTTTTTTGCCCTTCTCTGTCGTATTTGGTCGACCTTATTGGAATGGGGTGAATGGATGCGAAAATAGTGGATCTTGTACCTGGATATGCAGTGTCATGAATTGCTTCGTAGATCAGTACCGCTCTGGCCAACATTGAGATACCAGATGGACAAAGGTTTGCAGAGCTTTTTGAAAGCTTTGCCCAAAAGCAGATGCGACTTTGCGAAGATTTTATCGACATTTGAACCTTTGCAAGACATTGCAAGATATGTATATTTCTCCCGCTTTTGCTGATGGGGCCTTCGTGTCTCTCCGCTTTATTCCATCATCCCTGCTTCTGCGATACTGAAAAAAGTTGCTATCCAAAGAAAATTGACGTCGCACAGTTTACTGCTGCCGTCGTTCCCGGTAAGTCAGGCACCGTGAAAGGTAAAGTTATTTGAGTGACCGATCACTCTTCTTGCATTTTAGGCACTCCCATGGAGGGCGTTCATTGGGAACGCTTTTTGAGTCACTCCATTGGAGTGCTCTCGAGGCACTCCCTACGGAATCACTCCATTGGGGTGCTCTCAGGGCACTCCCTGTAAACGCACTCCATTAAAGTGATTCTCCTGCCGGAATTCCTTCCCGCGGCTTTCCGGCCATCAGTTCTCGGCGTTTATGGTTTCATGTTGCGTGTGGCTGTGGGTGCTTCTCTCTCTTTCCACGACGCCCATCTTTGCCTCCTGCTTGCGTGCACATACTCTGTCTGGGTCTGAACCTACATCTATTACCTCCTTCATAATGTGTTCTTCTGAGCTGGTCTTCTTTCTGCGGCTTTTTTTGTCTTTCAAACTCTCGTCAAGTCGTTCGTTCAAGTTCCTAGCATGGAAATTGCAGCTGCCAACTCGAGTTAATGATCAATTTTGGGTGATTTCCGACCGTCAAAGGCAATGCGCCAGGAATGTGGGAGTAGAAATTTCGATATGAAGCACAAGTTGAGCCCTCACCAATACAGAATGGCCTTGACAAGATCTAGACTTCGACCGTCAACGGGCTGTAGGTGGGCGCACGTGTCAGCCCAAAAAGAATGTTCATTCTTCTTGGACATCTGGCAAGCATATATCTTAATTGTTGAAGGCCATCTATGGTCAGTATTGAAGGTCTCAATGAGGAGAGCAGAATGAACCCAGAAATTTCGAAAGTCACAAATCGGTGAAGATTTGACGAAGACCGAGTGGATGCAACCCATGGCACCTGAATGACATCAAGGAAATGATGTTCCTACGTCCCGCGACGGTGGTCAAAGTGCCATAACTTTTGATCGGCACATCACATTCTGTTGAAACTTGCTCTGAACCAGCGTCATACATGGCATTCCATCCCGCAATATCAAAATCATCGCCATTTCAATCCCTGATGCTGTATACTTCAAGTGGCCCACTACCCACTGGCCGATAGTAAATATCATGATTGTACTATCTAACCACCGGAGGATACATGATTTTCACCTGTACTTATATTTCTGTAAACACTATGTACTTGCGTTTTTTGTCAGGTAGAGTACTTTTATCAGTCGTTCCACTCTTACAGTACGTTACTTGGGTTCTTCTTTAGATCGAAGCCCTCTGGTGCCAGTCCGCACATAAACACTCGACTAAAACTCAGTTTCAACTCTCATCCATGTCAGTTTATGTTGTTATAAGCCGCAAACATTCTCTGACAATGGTTTCCAACTCTCTGGTGCAGTGGCGATCAGGCATTTCGCGCTGCGATCGACCTACCTTTGTAAAGCATCTAGAAACATGAAACATGTCCCTCTTTCCTGCCGGATCCGTAGTGGTCGAACTACTATCCATGATGTCGGCTTGACTTAAATGTGAAGTGTGGACTCACAGACACTCAGCAAATTGTACATAGCGAAATAGGTGACTTGTAATTTCAATGCATGCGGGTACTTATGCCGAACTTCTTTGAGCTTACGGCTGATATTCCGAAGTGTCGGTGCTGATTAAGCAAAGTGTCGGTACTGATGGACCAGAAGCGGAGCTTAAAAGGCTTCGGACGGACAGGGATAATTACATGAAGAGAGAGAAACATTGCGGTGCTGGGCGCAGCATTGAGATGCCAGGAATGGGTTTGATTGGCAAAACACGTCCTGTGAAGCATTTCACAGAAAGCACTGCGGGCCGTCCGCGGAGGCACCCGGCGTGGGCGCAGATCAATAGCCCCGATTCATCTTGAACTCGGAAAGTATGGTCATTGAGTGGAAATTGCTTGAAAGATGGAACGCAATAGCCTTTAATGACCCCAGAAGAATCAGGACTGACAATATACATATTTGCCAAAATTTCTTTGCGGGGAGAAAGGGGGAGAAAGTTGAAAACATATCTGCGGGGCGGGACTTTAGTTTGTGGGGCGGAAAATGCCGTGCCGTGCAAAACAAATTGACACCATCAAATCATCTATTTTCGGGGCGGAACCAGTGTTGTCACTGACCCTGTCGGACCTGGTCCAAGAGGTGAGCCCCAGTGAAAACGGCGCGTCGGGAAGCATCGCCGGGTATCGGCTAGGCTCGGACAACCTCGTCATAGTCAAATTTCACAATTCGGATGCCCCGCGATGCTCGCCGATCCCAGACGCTGCTACACGCAGCTATTTCCGGACACCTCAGATGCCTTCAGATACTCGAATCGGGAGGTATCGTGTAGTATTGCAATAGCACGGAATACAGGAATAATAACAATACGATTTTATTTCCATTCCCGGGGCCTCCGCGCGCCCACCTGCTTGCCCCGCCACCTGGCCGCCTCTTCTCACCCGCCCGCACGCATCGCCAATCCGCGGCCATCGCCCGTCGCCCGCCCGTATCACACGCCAATCTGCCGAGCATCACCCATCGCCCGGCCCCGTGCTCCGTCCGCCAATCCTCCGGACGTCTGCATATCATCCTTGTTCCTTTGGGCGTCGGAATCGTGCTGGATAGAATGTATCAGTCTTCCGGCCTTCTTCAATCGGAATCTTTGAGACAGACCTGTTGGGTATAAGGTCAACAGGGTGCCGAATGACGCTGCTGATGACGCACCGGATCTCGATGATGAACGTGGAGATGATCTGGGAACTGCAATTGAAATTCTGGGTGTTATGTCCCCTTGCTCGCGGGGCGTCCTGCCCTTCGAAACTCAAGACTCAGTTCGGATTGAGTTTTAAGACACTTTAGGGGGTCGTATGGTTGATCGGCTAGGATCACAAAATCGACTTGCCGGTGACAACAGAAGTTTACAGGCAGAAGTGAATGCTTTGAGGGAACGCTGGCGCGGGTGAGTGTTCTCCTCTTCGCTTCCCGATATTACTCAACGTTTGCGAAGACATCGCAGCCTACGTCGTCACCGTCTACGGCCTTGGCGCAGACAGAAGCAATGGATAGCGGAACGGCTGGGATATTAAGCACACCGGAGATTGAATTTTGGTTGATGTGATTCTTGCCAAAACATAAACCGGTACATGAGGTATCGAATTAAGAAATAGCCCAACTGAAATCCATTCCAATTATTGTAGATGTAGTTCTCATTTCAGCTCAACCCTTTCCTTAATTCGATCCTTTTGGTAATGAAACATGTTTTGGCAAGAATGGGTGTCACTGAGAGTTGGAAATCTTTAGTATGCCTTTACCCCTGAGTGCTGCATTGGGGTAGTTCTGTAGATAAGCTAGAGATCACCAATTTCGGTGAACTAATTCTTACCAAAACATAATCCGGTACATGAGGTATTGAATCATGAAACAGCCCAACTGAAATCTAATCCAATTATTGTAGAAGTAGTTCTGATTTCATCTCAATGTTTTCCTTACTTCGATACTTTTGGTAATAAAACAGATTTTGGCAAGAATCGGTTCAGCCGAAAGTTGGCAGTGATTCGCGATCACATTCATGATGTCTTTGTGGGCGGATCAGCACTGCCGGAAATTCCCTTAATATAAGAATAATACGATAATACGCCCACTAGCATATCATATTATATTCATATCATATCATAGGTCCCAAATTCCACCGCTCCATTATGCAAATGGCCCACTACCCCGACTGGCCCGGTAACCAGTCGTTGAAAATAACGGTGATACGACTACGGTGCGTCTAAGAGTGGAATGTGAATAAAAGATATTCAGCAACAACTAGTGCTGTCCATTAATATAATACGAAAAAATATATTATTAATATATTACTAATAATATGAATACAATATGGCGTTGGCCTCGACCGCATAATATTGATACAGGATAATATACTATAGCACTGGGGACTCTGTACGTCAAATTTGGCGGCAAGTTACGGTAGTGATCAAAAAGCATTGCGCGCTTCTTGACGGTGATGGCGGCGTGTGAACATCATTCTTATCTCCGAGCAGCTTCTCCTGCCCATTTCTCCGCCAATTCTTCACCTATTCACAAGGTCTAGGCCTCGTTCTGATCGCCTGATCTTCGAGAATGACATAGGCCTATCTAATACATCAATACTTTTCCGTAGCGTCTCCCGGAACCTCGCGGAAGATCTCTATCTGATCTCCAGTGGTCCACTGCGGCAACCGCTACGGTGACCCCAACCGTGTATTCTACGGGCTTAGAACTTTGGTACTGGCTTCTGGATATCAAGTGCTCCCTCATCACCGACCAATGGCATTTTACCGACTTTATTTGCTCGTCACAGCGGGGTACATGTCAAAATCCCCGAATTCCCTTCGCATGTATAGCCGAGCTTTTCTTGAGGGGTTTTGGTCTGTGGATGCTGTTATTTGCTAACTAATATATGCCAATACATCTTATGTAGCCATATGTACCGTCTTCTCCGGCAAAAACCAGCTCTGTGCTTCGTAGAGCGCACCATTCAATCCAGACCCTGATTTCACCCATCATCCTTGGCTTGAAGGGAATTACTTATGCTCCTCATATATTTTTGTTGATTTGGGATATATTGAGGTGGCCAGAATGAGTGCAAACAAGCAATTTAAGGCGATGGCCCACTAGCCCGTTTTTGCCATTTTTGGAAAGCGCCAGAAGAAAAATCGGTAGGCCAGGAAATGATCGCGTGAATTCGCAAAAAAATACCAACTCACTCCTAGGATCCTCTGTATCCACCCCATTTTATGAGTGCACAAGAGGCCAAAAGTGCTAAGGTGACCCAGTACCCAGTCACTGATAATAAGCTCCGTTACTGAATCGATGATTTTCTTGTCCCCTTTGATATTACGCCTGACCAGCTGCTTTTCAAAAGCACCAGGGCCGTCAAAATAAATCTGAAGAGACAGTCTGAACCGGAATTTGGCTGGCTATCCTCCCAGCACGACCCCGTCAAAATCCGGCTTGAAATAATTGCACAGTGGCCAAAATACTGTTTTGATGCAAAATATCAACATAGTACGGTGAGCGTACACCTTTTCAGGCATCTGCGCTGACGTCCGGCGAATAGCACTCTTCGCGCTGCGTAACTTACGCTGTCCTGGGATTCGTTCTCGTCTACGGTGCGCGAGTTGTATAGTAATGTGGTTCGTACTGTACATTCAATAATAACAGTGCTTCACAACCTACATATCAATATCTGAGATTCACTAATTGCAGTCAGGTATCTTTCTCAAGTGTGAACTGTGAGTCCTGAACCTCGGCGACATCAATGACAGTGTCGCAACTCAACAACAATCCACCAACGAATCTGAGTTCGACAGTTGGTTGGTCTCCGACACCTCACCTGTCGTCTCCGCCCTAGTCATGGGGCACTGCGTAGCCTATGTATCCCACCCTATTGACTACAGATGGCTACATTCGGCTACAGAGGTTCCGCGGTCGGCTACAGAGACTACATTAGGCTACAGAATTTCCCGCTTGGCTACGTAGGATTTGGTTTTTTGATGCGCAGAAGTCGCCGAGGGCAAACCAAAGTCAAAAGCATAGTTAAACCCAAAATTGAAGAAAGAGTCTGTCTCAGGTTGGAAATCATTACTCCTGAGGCTGCTGTTCCAACGCAATACCTGTCGCAGGCATGAGATAAATATTCGATCCGCTGTACGGTGACACTGCGGGTGATACGAAAGTGGCCGATGCTAAGGCTCCAACCATTTAGTTTCCGTGTATGGATCGGGCTAACGTAAACGGAAATGGTTACTAAATGGTTTTAAAACCGTTTATAAATGGTAATTTTTTAAAGGTCTTTTAATGCTCATATGTGGGTTCGGTTGTCAAGTCATAAGCCTCTCCTGCAATCCTTGTGGTCATAATGAACCAATTGTAGGTCGAATAGGGTGCATACCAACCATTCTGAAAGAAATTATGTTTATCCCAACTGCAACACGAGATGGGTTGAACTTGAATTATAATGGTGCGACTTCAAGTGCTACACTTCAATCATTGTGAATGCAACATAAAAGCCAATGTTCAATAGTGACATTAAATTGAATGGTGCAGAAAAATTCCTCGGGGATTGTTGAGGTTGAAACTTGAGACCGATGAAGAGCGCAAACGGTGCATCAGTGCCGAGACATCAGTCCTATCCGTTACCTTATTTGGAATGTGTCCCGCCGGGAGAGCCCTATATCAGCTGGGGAATTGCAGAAACCACCGGATACGCTTGCCTGCCATCCTGGCTATCCATGAGTGTTCGCCTTGATATGACCCCGGATTCAAGCCACATCCCACGACAAGCTTCAAGCCTATGATCAAGTGAATCTCTTCTCAACATCTTCTCTGGCCCATCTCACCTCAAGCCTGCACTCAAGTGAATATTTCCCGGCATCTTCTCTGGCTGTATACTCTCCCAAGCGCCGGCATTTGGCCTACGGACGCACTCATGGTTCCACGGTGGGTCTCTCTGTCCCGCTGGCAGTTGCGTCGTTCATTATTAATTTGTATTTGCCAGCTCCTTTCTTTTACTGTAATAATTCCTCGCTTTCAAAAACTCCAACCGCCAATCCATGCGTCGTCGTACTCATCAGGCGAACTCTGATTTCGCTTTACCGTACAAATAGGCAAGACCTCGCCAATAGATAGGGTGTGGAAAAGCCGCACAAGCCGCATGCGGCTTTTGGCAATTGTGCAAAGCTGCATGGGAAAAATCGAATATTAGGTGTGTCAAGGAATTATTCCAATGAAACACACATGAGCCTGAGACACCTTTGTCGTCGTCCGATACAGCCCGAAAGCCACCCTCGAGAGTCGAAAATCGGTATTTTGACTCCGGGACAGGACGTAGATGGACACAAGGGTGCCGGTAGCCATTGCCATGGTCCAGGGTGCGTGGAGAGTTCGTAGTTGGCCGTAAAATGCTTGCAGTTTCGCAATTGGTGTATGAGTGCGGTATTCACGTCCGGCAACGGATCTGTGATGGTGCGACTCTATGAATGCTTGTGGATGCTCTCATCTTCGAGGTAAATCATCTCGAGTGAGGCAGATCCCAAGACGCCGAGGAAAATCTTCTCGTATGATGGTGTTTACTATTCAACCTGGCAATCGAACCTTTAGCTTGTTTAATCCGAAAGGCGGACCTTCAAGGAGTCAAAATACCTGAAAAAATGAAAATCTCGTGGTCTCGCTCTTTGCAGACGACACAACTGTCTATCTATCTTCGAAGGAATCACTAGAAACACTCTGGGAAGTCCTACGTCTTTGGTGTACCGCATCAACAGCCAAATTTAACGAACACAAAACTGTTCTGCTTACCCTTCGGCCGAGCGTCCTATCGTGCAAAGGTGATACGAGAGAGGCGAATAAACAATGAAACACGACAAGTTACCATTGAAAAGAACTTGAGATTAATCCCGGATGGACAAACTTGCCGGATGTTGGGTGCTTGGATTGGGAATGGAGTCCAATACACTACGCCATGGCCAACAGTGCTAGATTCAATCTCTGCAAGACCTCGAGAGGTGGAGTGCCTCACTGCCAACGCTGGAGGGTAAACGGCATATAATCAACATGTTAATCGGAGGCAGAACTCAATATTTAACGAGAGTACAAGGGATGCCTAGAGATGTTGAAGAAACATTGATACGCGCGGAGCATGCTTTTCTTTGGGATGGAAAAAACGCTAGAGTCGCACATGAAACTATGATGCTTGACACTGCTGAGGGAGGAAAACAGGTTCTTGATCTACCCGCGCGAAACGAGGCGATTGACCTATGGAACTTACAATCATACCTGAACCACGGCCCGGAACGAGCTTCCTGGTGCTACTTTGTTGACTATATTCTACAGAAATTTCTGGAGACAAGCTATCTCAATTTACATCCTGGACAATTCTTCAATGTCTTTTTACAAGATATACATATTCCGATATCGCAAAAAACTCCTTTGCCGGAGGATATCAAACGGATGATAGTTGCGGCACGAAAGTACAACTTGAAATTTACGAGCCTGTCAGTGACAAACGAGGTGAAGTTAGCAATGCCCATGTGGAAGCATCCGGCAACCAACAAGAGTCTGTATAAGCAGGCGTGCCGAAAGGATGCTGCAACGTGTCTCAGATTGAACCATCGCATCCGAACGGTCGGTGACACTGTCACCATTGCGCGCCGCCGAACAATACTAATTAGAAAACCACATCAAGTGAATGCCTCCGGCATTGGCCGTAGGAACTGTGGCTGCCCCTTGTGTCATCAAGACCGAATACTGTTGGGTTGTGAGAACCCAGGACAATGTGTCGAAACCGCAAAAATGTTGATAGGCAGCATCTTGACCAAGTGGAATCCAACTATGGAAAATCTTGATTTATCTGAAGAACTCATGCTGACAGATGAGGAGATACAATTGAACGAACAGGCTCTTGGAACTGACCAAGTTATGGTCTTTGATCCGAACTTCACCCTCCTAACTCGCAATATCATCATCGACAACCACAACTCCGTTGCAGAACACCCAGACGCGTACGTGATTACTTGGAGGAGGAGTTGGAGAAGGGACGCATGTCAGGCCCCTTCAGTCTATCAGAGACGGAGGCGATTTGCCGTGGCCCCTTTTTCTGCTCACCAATGATCGTCGCTGTACAGGATCAAGGCCCTGGAGAAGATCCGAAAAAAAGGGTTTGCAGAAACCTTTCCAAGGATGACAAGCCTTCGGGCACCCCAGCGGTCAATTCTTTCATCGACAAAGCAGATTTTCCTACAAAATTCGACTTCGCGCTCGACATCGCTAAACTCGTACGTCCTTTCCTCCCACTCATCTTGCGCCCCGAATCCGCATCCGCATCCGCATCCGCATCCGCATCCGCATCCGCATCCGCATCCGCATCCGCATCCGCATCTTGCATCCGCATCCGCATCTTTTGCATCTGCATCTGCATCCGCATCCGCATCTTTCGCATCCGCATCTCCGCATCCATGCTGACCGCCGGCCAGATCGCCGAAGCCCCGCCTGGCGCGCAAGCCTGCGCTTTCGACATCAAGTCTTTCCATCGGACTTGCCCCGCCCTACCCGATCACAAACCCTTTCTCGTCGTCTCCTTCGAAGGCGCCATTTACATCGATCATTGTTTCCCATTCGGCGCAGCATCGGCGAGCAGCAACGCAGGACAGATCTGCCGTGCTATCATAGACATCCTGAACGCCGAAACAGGCTCCGACGCCGACACGAGAGGTTACGATATCATGCACTACCAACAACTCATTCAGCCAATGCTTATTCTGACGGTTCAACAAAAATCAGAATCGGCTGCTTGATCCCGGGCATCAGACTGCGCTCAATGCTTGCGATAGCAGCGGAAATTGCCGAAAAATTCATACCAGGGGGGGTAGGCAAGCGCGGAACGCGCGCTTTTTTGGGGTCTGAATTCGCAGGTGACAGCCAGTACAATTTCAGCCAGGACTGTCTGGTCACAATTCTTTGTCGTGCCCTGGAACCATTGCATTCTTATCCAAACAAGCGCAATCCAGAATCGGCTACTCGATGCCGGGCCATCAGACTGCACTCACACTGCTGGGGAGACTAGGTAAATGAATCGGGTTCTGTGATCACAATTATGACTGATAATTTACTAGTATAAGCGTACGAGTAAATCGGGCTCAAGATCCACATTGAATCTCGTTGACAGAATTATCGGAAACCCTTACATAAAGCACCTGAAAGGCGGCCAAAAAAGTTGAAGAAATGTTCTATGTGGCCCAAATGATGGCATTGATACATTCAAACTGAACCCGATCGGCTGCCGGAAAGTTGCGGTGAAACAATGTTATGCTCGCTCAAAAGATGGAGGCATGTCTGTCGGGGGCAAACCAAGAAAGTTGCAAACTAGGTTTCAAGTTGCAAGCAGAGTTGCAAAGTTACACCCCCAAAGTTGTATCGATTTCCGTGCCAAAAAAAAGTTGTACAAAACAGGGTAGTTTCTACACAGTATATTGCCCATAGAACTGCACCGAATTTAATCAAATTGCATTTGAAATGACTGAATCTTTTCAACAAGATATGCCTATCTCGGGATTCTGGTTTTCGACACGGGTTGATTCAAACGGATCTGGATTGACTGAGAACTTTGCCCGCGGATTCAAAAGCACAGAAACATGGGGTTATTCTCTGCACCTACCTTCCTCCCTATTTTTCACCACAAAAATTAAACAGTAAATCTAAAATACGGGCACGGTACGATCCCATGGCCGAAGACAGACCAGTTGATCTGAGTTTGAATTACCAATGCAAAAATCTTACCAAAAAAAGGCTATTCCGGACCGTGGTTACCGAGTGAGTGGCGTCAGACACAAGCAACAACAAAGGATGCAAATGTTGATCTAGCACTCTCAAAATGTCGAAGTTTGGCTTTGGATAACCTGCAACGGATTCGTCGAGGATGCGCTAGCATACCTATCCAAGAAAATTGCGAGTTGATGAAGAAATGAGTGAGTAATTCAATAGCCTTTTTTGGTAACTAATTTGCTTTTGTAATTCAAACTCAGATTGACCAGCCTGTCTATCGACAAGCTTGCTTTCATAGACAGGCTGGATTCGAGCCTACCTTCGGATAATTGTGGGCAAGAATCTATATGAAGTTTGATTAAACAATCAGCGTCTTGACAGGGGAACAGGTTTAATCCTTGATTGATTAAAGGGCTCAAATGGCGCAAGGAGCAGAGGGCAGCAGCGACTATTGGAGAGGTCAGTGCTTGAATCTGTTTAATCAGGTTATGAACACAGTCTGTTTAATCCGGGATGATCTGAGAAACCGTTCATGTTCTGTTAAGCAGCAAAAATCAGTGTTCCACACACATTTTATTTAGAAAATGTCGAGCTAGGAGATTCGAACGAGCGACCTCCGCAACACCAGAGAGATGAAAAGGCAAACACTATAACCATTAGAGAAGACAACCAGACTGAAATCCTGTCACCCGGGAATACACCAGGCACAACCTAACACGTTGGACTTGGAATTCTCCAACCAACACCAACACTCATTTCTTCACCCAATGACATGGTACATTCAAAACAAGTCCTGTGGCTGTGAAAGATCATTGACGCCAGATACTCATTTCATTGATGCAAATACACAAGGTTCAATTCCCCGCACCAATTGTGACTTGAGTTGGGCCATCTTTTAAACTGTTTTACACTGCTGCTGCTTTATTTCACTGATATAAATTTCAATCTGTAATAATTTAGCCAGGTGCTGAAATTGTCTGTGCAGGAATGGGCAAGCTGTGCATTGAATTAGCCCCTATTTGCGGTTTTGATCCGAGCTGAGCCATCAAACTTTGCATTCAATTGATGGCACAGCTCCATATTTAGGCATTTGATCGAATTTTCAATTGTGCATTCAATTAAGCAGTCTCATCCCGCAGTGTTTGCCCCACAGCTTGCCCACCACTGCACCAATTGCCAAGGTCTGGTAGGCATTTCAACTCAGAATTGCCATGGCTATCGAATGCACACAGTGCTGAAATCGTCTGTGCAGGAATAGGCAAGCTGTGCATTGAAAACGTTTGAGCTCCCGAATTTTGCCGCTTATGTAATGTTTCCACGCACTATATATGGTAATGTCTACCAACTTGATTCCTCCAGTACGTGGTGAAGGACAGTACCTGCAGCCCTTGTAGTGGACCACTTGGATCCAAGGGGACTTTCAAACATGAATTTTTTTTTCTTCTTCCCTGGCTAGGGACTAAAGTTTTGTCAAGTCAGAAATGTGACTGACCCCGTCTGATGAGGTCACTGACAACACTGGCTGCACTTGTCACGGTCATCAGGGAAACCCCCCCTAGAAATTTTCGCATATTTTTGTACAAAATATTGGAAAATATCTTGAATTTCATGAATGAGTAAAAATGACCAGAAATGTGAGGTCGACTTTAAAATGTTGCGAAATTTGAGGGCGCACTGATGAGCCAGCGAAGGCAGTGCAATGTCTTGTGACCGCGGAGTGATGACGTGATGGCCGGACCCTCTCTCTCCCGACCACCACGACGTTCCGCCATGTAGCCCAGGGCCACGATGCATCCACAAGAGCTGCGGATCCGTTCTCCTGCGACTGTCAAAATTTGCTCTGGCGTCATGCCTCCCACCTAGACTCTGTTTCTTTTCCATGACCATCCCGTTTAGCGGGGCAGCTCCCTATCTTGATCTCGGGTCTCTCGCTCTCTGCTCCCTGCCTTCCCTTGCAGAGGAGCCAATTTTGCTGGTGCTATCAGGCTGTGCATCTGACAGAGACTTGGGGATGGAGCCGATGGTTACTCGACTAAAACGCAAGGTGAGTCCACCCTCTTCGTATACCCGCTGTCGTTTTGATACTTCTTCTCTAAAATCCGAACAATTCCACTGTGGTATCGAAAGCACTTTCCTATGACTCTTTCATTCCATCTGCGCCTTCGAGAGCCAGGTTCAATTTCATGCGCCCGTGCCGCAATTCCCTTGGGTTATTGAAAACCTGCCTTTCCAATTGTCTTCGCCATCGAGAGCCAGTTTATTTTAATTTCTTTCCATCTACCTGTGCTATCGAGAGCCCGGATGTCATGCGCTCGTGTCGCATTCGCTTTGGGTTATCGAAAACCCATTTGTCTGCGCTATCGAGAGCCAGACTTCGATTTCATGCGCTCGTGTCGCTTCTTCATTGGGTTATTGAAAGCCCGCATTATCTGTGCTATTGAAAGCCAGATTTACTGAGTGACATTTCTTTCGGGTTATCGAACACCCATTCGACGCATTTGCTGCGAAATACAAGCGCTCTTGTCACATTTGGAGGGTTCAGCCCATTACAGGAATAATATTTTATGCTCTAGATGCTAGGGCTCAGCCCATTGACCTTCTGATATGCTACAATATTATTTGCTGTATAGAGCTGTGTTCAGCTCATGGCTGGGAATAATATTTGTGCCCCTAGGAGCCTGGGTCGAGCTCATTACCTCAGGGTTCAGCTCACTATCTATGGTAATATTATTCCCCCTAGATGCTGGGGTCTAGCCCATCAACCTTCTGATATGCTCTAATATTATGTGCCCTATATAGCTGGGTTTGGCTCATGCATGCAAATAATATTTCTGCACCTGGAAGCCAGGGTTGTGCTGCTGAGAAGAATAATATTTTATACCTTAGATGCCAGGGTTCAGCTCATCGACCTTCCCGTCCATGATAATATTAATTGGTCTGCACAGCTGGGTTCAGCTCATCACAGGAAATACTATTCTTGGCCCTAGAAGCCTAGGCTTGGCTGCTCGCAGACATAATATTCTAGACCGTAGATGCTAGGGTTCAGCCCATCGACCTTGCTATCCATAATAATATTAATTGGTCTGCATAGCTGGGTTCAGCTCACCACAGGAAATACTATTCTTGGCCCTAGAAGCCTGGGCTTGGCTGCTCACAAACATAATATTTTAGACCGTACATGCTAGGGTTCAGCTCATTGACCTTGCTATCCATGATAATATCACCCCCACATAGCTGGGTTCAGCTCATCACAAGAAATACTATTCTTGGCCCTAGAAGCCTGGGCTTATTGTGGGTCACACATAATATTTTATGCTGTAGATGCTAGGGTTCAGCTCATCAACCTGGCTATCCATGATAATATTATTCACCTCACATAGCTGGGTTCAGCTCATCAAGGGAAATAATATTCTTGGCCTTAGAACCCTGGGCTCAGCTGCTTGCAGGAATAATATTCTACACCCTTGATACTAGGGTTCAGCTCATCAATCTTGGAGTCCAAACATAATATTATTTGCCCTACATAGTTGGGTTCCACTATCTGGTAAATTTCGGACCAAAAAACTGCATATTATGAGGGTTGAACTAAGAACCTTTCCCAATGAGGATACAACCAACACATTAGACATAACCACTACACCATGGAATCCATAGTGTTTACCTGTACAGTGGCTGACCTTACCTTGGCCAATACCTGTTTCTACTAAGTGAGGGGAAAAGATGAAACAGTGCACCCCCTCATCACAAACACCAGAAGGGAATTAATCATTCATAGGGGGCCTAGCATCTAGGCAATTATGGACTGCATATTGTGATGGTGGGGGACAGTATGTAAAGGAAGGGCATGTTGGAGTTGTTTCTAATTCGGAATGGAATGGAATGCGGAGATATGGGCATGGGTGCAGTAGTGCGCAGTAAAGATATCACGAAGGATATTCATAGACGTGGTAGCAACTTTTGGTATATGAGAGTTTAAAGTATGGGAGGTCGAAGGACGGGTACAGCGCGACGACCAAATGGGGGCAATACAAAACATACCAGGCGACGAATCAGGTCCAAGATAGACATCCATAGGTCAATGCTCCGGCGGATGAACAGACTTCGAGGAAAAACCCCAGTCGGGGTGCTCTTCAAGCGAAAGGTCGACGCGTCGTGGTTCAGGCCATTCGGTTGCACTGCTTACGCCCTCATTCCAAAAGGGAAACGACCCTGGAAGTTTGCGCACAAAGGTCGTAAGTCAATTCTACTCGGGTACACAACGGGTAAAAAGGCTTATCGACTCTTCGACACTGTAACACGCAAAGTGTTCCACAGCCGGCACATCGAGTTCGATGAGACGGGCACCGCACCCTCCATCATCGACCTGAGCACAAAAGATACACTGCAGCAAGAATATAGAAGTCTTGGTCGGTTTCTAGGGCCGTCCATCGCTTCTTCAAGCAATCACAGATCCTGTAATTGTCGGCGGCCCATGTGTACACGATGCCTTTGTCGTAGAGATGATAGAGGCGGACCAGAGCAACAAGGACATGGTGAAGACGGGTGTTAGAGTAGCATGCATGGTCAGCCGTTGATTTGATCTAAGCTTTTTTGACGCACAGAGTTCCGCCTTAGTTACAGGAATCTATCGACTCCTCTGATATGCTCTACCTACTGCTCGAACTTTAGACGTTATTGCCTTTCACAATGGCCAAGCTGTTCCGGGTTCACAAGGCGATTCTAACGCTACCGGTCTTCCAGGCCCTTGAATTCGAACCCTGACTCTCTCCGCCTTCGGTTCAGGTCTCGAATCCGGCCGGCATGCTTTCTAATCCCCCCCCCGGCTTCGTCCTTTAGGCCTTCTCGCAATACGCTTGCGAGGCCGTTTATAGCCTTCGCCATTGGATATGTCAAGCTCCCAGTAGCCCCCCATACCAGGCTCTGTCACCGGCCGCTGAACCTTTCGAAACACCTGGTTCAATGACAAATTGTGCCGTATAGAACTCTCGAGAGGCATTAATGAACGAGAAGAATTGTCCAGAGAGGGAGGTGTCTTACCTTCCAAGTTTTGTTATCCATGTTTTTCCGAAACCACACGAACCGTTGGCCTATTTCTTCGTATATCTCCTGCAGCGTCAGTCTTTTCTTTGGGCTGCCATATATCGCGAGTTTGACCAGCACAGGGAGGGTTATGGTGGGCTTATCCCCCGTCGGTGAATCTTGGAGGGCCCAAAGATTGACTGCCGTATTGGGAGGGAGATTTAGCTGCTGGCGTAAATACTCTCCAGCGTCTGAAAACCGCGAGCATGTCCTGTCGAGCTCGCCTTGATATCCGGACTCATACTGCGATGGGCTCGAAATCAAATCTTGCGAGAAGATTAAGGCTCATTACCTGGCCTTCTACCGCTTCAGACCGCCTGTGAAGAGCAGCCGGAGACACACATTGCGGCGGCTCCGCATAAATACCGCGGCTCCAATTTGGTTCAATAAAGCCTCGTCCATCGTGGAGCGTGGAATGAGGAAGCTCAGCATACACCGGAGTTGCGAGATGAAGTCCGAGTAACCCGACTTGGTCGCAAAGTTCTGCAGATTTCCGGCCACGAGGAGATGACGGATGATGATGAGCAGGAAGTTCGATATTACGCTGCTCGACACCGTCCGGCTCCAACTTGATCCTGTCGCGCCAGAATGAATCGGGGATGGCGTCAAATGGGCAAGTTCAACTTACATAGCGAGATGAGGTCTCGGTGGCCCGGGAGATGGTGGATAATGATGAGGGGCAGAAATTTCTAGTTTGCGGTTCATTTCTTGGCTCGTGACCGCATTGTCATACATTGGGCTCTAACATCGCGTTTAAGGATTAAGTGACACAGATATGAGGTGAACAGACTAATGGGCTTTTATAGTAGCCAGGATAGCAGCTGTATGTGACAAGCTGGATTCCTTTTTCCGAAGACGAGACGGATGGTCTATCGAAACGGTTTTATTTAATGGTTTCGAGAAAAGTAAGTCCGCACCCTTCGAATAAGTTGATTCTGGACGCGTTGCTGTAGCCTATTCGACGTGTGGTACCGGAAATGGACCACAAAATTGCCTTCAATACGTGTTGTAGCCCAGTTCAGATCATCTGAGTAAAATAGTTATTAGACGCATATGGGCAGTGGCAGCGGTGTAGATGCACCGATCCAGTCTTCTATTCCGCTCTCCTGTGAGCTGAAGACAGCGCCATGGCGGATGAGGGAGGAGAGCTCTCCAGTTTGAAGAGGTCGGATGAGTCGGGGAACCACTCCTAGTACTGCCGCGCTGACGAGGATGAGGGCCTCCTCTTCTGTGCTCACTGAATAAACCGGGGCGGCCATTGTATGTAACGAGTACGGGAGAAAATCACAAAGCATCGTAAACACCAGATCGATCAGCGGCGCCTGAAACCCTAGACTAGCTTCCTTCCAAATTTGTCGATTCCGTCCCACCAACGGAATACGAGCAGCCGACCCTGAATTGATCTTGCTACAAGGTCAGCGACCGGATCATCTGTATTTTAAGCATGCACTCTGGCATTTTGGGGCACATGAAATGCCTGCATTTTGGGCAGCATGACCCAATGCAAATTCACCCCTTTATTAAAATTACGTGTGTCTGTCCGTCCGAAGCCATTTTAAACTCCGCCATCTTTGCCATCAGCTCTGGCATCACTTGCCGAGAAACCGCAGGATCAGTTGCCTCGACCGAAGTGGGGGGCCGTGAAGTATGCTTAAAATACACAAGAGCGCGGGGGGCCGCTTCACGGCCCCCCACTTCGGTCGAGGCAACTGATCCTGCGGTTTCTCGGCAAGTGATGCCAGAGCTGATGGCAAAGATGGCGGAGTTTAAAATGGCTTCGGACGGACAGACACACGTAATTTTAATAAAGGGGTGATACTCTGTCTCGGTACCCCAGCCGCTCCTGTGGGAATCCTCCGTGATTGACAGCGGAGTTTCAAAAGATAGCGCAGGATTCCCACAGGAACGTCTGGGGTAGTTGGTATCGTAACACCCTGCATCGAGTCACATCATCCGCGTGGCCGCATCAGCCGCCCAGCCAAATGTCACACTTTGTGACACGATGGAGGGTATCACGATACCAACTACCCCAGACGTTCCGGTGTGATCTCTGCGCTATCTTTTGAAACTCCGCCGTCAATCAAGAGATCGCACCGGAACGGCTGGGTTACCGAGACAGGGATATACTCTGGCATTTTGGGGGACGTGAAATGCCTACAAGTGCTCCATGGTACATTGACCGTGGGACACTCAATTTGAATCTGAAGCGCCTCCGGAAGTGCTTCACGCTTCAAATGTGCTTCAGGTTTTCGACGCCTTTCCCTCGTTTTATTAATTATTGAAGCACTTGCCTTAAGTACCTCTGAAGCACCTGGACAAGATGCCTGCATCGGAAGTTGCCGATTTGCCGGTGTGCCGCTCAAAAGGCAATATTTTTATACAATTTTCAATTGTTGCTTCTACGCGCGAGAGCTCCGGAAAACATATGGAAGATGTTGCAGCAAGTATACTGATAATTTTAAGGAAGTTCCGATTTTCTCAAGTGGAAGCCCCCACAAATTATAAAATCCCAATATATATTGTGCGGACCTTGCCGGATCGGAGATTGAAATCTCTGGGTAACCTAAGAGGGCGCAATTCTGTACAAGTACAGTACAGTTACTGGGAAAACGTATACAACTCTACATGGCCCTAGTCAGCTGTTCATCTCGGCTGTAAGGTTTTGCATTTTTGAATCTGTGATCAATAAAGGGGGAGGGGAACCGCAGAGCGGTCCCCCGAGCGCTTGTATAATTCAAATTTCTGACATATACGACGGGGGATGACCAGCACTATCAATCCTCCGGCGCGGATAAAGTTCGTGAACCTTAGTAAACGGATCTGTCATGGTGCCATTGATGAAATCGACGAATTCTAGGGCTTGTTCACGCTTTTGCCTCCTTCGTCGAAACCAGAGTATCAGCAGCGCTGCTGAAACGAGGAGTAATGTTCCACCGAGTGCTCCTCCAATTATTGCTCTAATGTGGAATGTTCTAGCAATCATTGAGTCAAACCCTTCATACCCAAAGCAAGCTGCAGTACCTACATACCTTCACAGATGAGGACGAATGGGTCTTACTCAGCGAATGTGAAGGTGCTACAAAGCTCCCCAAAGTGGAGGAATGTATAGCAGCGCTGGTGTGAATACCAAGATCTGATCTGATCACGGCCGTTGCCACAGTTGCAGTGATTTTGGATTTTGAAGTTTGTATGACTGAGGAGGAACCAGACATCCATGATGTGCCGGTGACAGAAGCTTCTGAAACGTTCTCCCAGGTGATCCTGCCTTGCAAAAAGACAGTTGCTGAGCTTGTAGCTTCCAACTTCGATGTTGACATAGGAGGAGGAGTATTGAACAAACTCGAATGGAGCGTCGGGATTTTCGTAGTGGAAGTTACCCATTTACGGCTGGTCGAAAAGGAATTTATTGATTCCTGGCTGGTGGAATTACTCAAGGCTGTTGTTGCTGAGTCGGTAAAACCTTGGAAGTGTGAGTGTGAGCCTTAACCTCATGGTAGTTGACAGACCGGAGGTTAAGAGACTCGTCGTCCAGCCACAAGTGACAGACTGTGGATGTGTAATTGAGTTTGAGGGTCCACTTACGGCTCCGGACAATCAAAGACAACAATTTCATCAACCATTTATCTGACATCCGATCCCCATCGGAATCGAAAGGAAATGATGAGAGAGGGCTCCTGAATTTTTTTGGTGAAATTCTATCGAGCGGTTGCTGAGATAATGACCATTTTATCATTAAGAATGCCAAAATTTTGGCCGGACACCAAAATTCACAGGTAAAATCATGAAAATATTTATTTGGGCTGCTTTCGTCTATTTGAGATTGTTCCTGATGAAAAAGAATATATTCAACGAGCAGTTCTGCAGGAAAACCCCGAGAAAGTTCAGCGTGACCGTGATGAAATGTCGCATTATGCTTGATTGATTGATTGATTGACCCAGTCTCTGTTTTAGCCAGAAGAACCCAAAGTGTAGGAAAAGGCTCCGGAGCAAGCATGGGAGGTGTAATATAGAGTGATGAGAACCCCAGAGAAGGTTTTTAAGAGTATAAACATCT
Source organism: Mycena olivaceomarginata (assembly GCA_029378375.1). NCBI lineage: Eukaryota > Fungi > Basidiomycota > Agaricomycetes > Agaricales > Mycenaceae > Mycena > Mycena olivaceomarginata. The sequence continues at coordinate 411,382 of JARKIC010000053.1, forward strand.
CCCAAAATGCCCACAGAGGTACACAAAATCCTGTTCAGATTGCTCAAAATTTTGGCCAAACCCTATTTCTCGTGGAAAAATTCCGGAAAAATCGGTTTTAGGCGTATTTCAGGATGCTGAATCTGATTATGAACTCAGCTAAGCTCAGAAAATGGCGGTTGTGCTGCTGTTCACTTTGTTGTTTTTGATTGTCCGGAGCTGTACGCTTGGGACACTCGATGTATTGGAAAATATTGCAGATGTCTTATTCGTCGCAAAGATCGTCGAGAATCGAGAATTTGATAATGAAGGGTCGAGGGCTTAGAAGGATGGTAGATGATGAAAGATGAGAAATCACTGCGAGTGCATACCGGAAGGAATAGAAGGATTTGTTTTTTGTGTATGTATCTGTTAGATTCTGAAGTCTCGAACACAACTGAATGAACCCAATTACCTCAGTGTTCATTGTAAGCGGTCCAGCACTAAAATACTCGATATACGTTTGGACCTTTTAAGTGGCGTCCTGTTGCCTGGCTGCCGAGTGCCTGCCAATCCAGTGAGTCGACGCGAAGACATGTTCGAATGACATCGAACCGGCCAGATTGACGGCTTCTCGGTCCACGACTCCTGTTTCCGTTTCCTCGGTATCTGGGTCCTTCTCAGATCAGAACGAAGAGATTGCGCCTGTTTCCACGCAGACAACTCCGAGAACCGCGATTTTCCTGCAAAACGCGTGCTCTCGCCACGAGTACATTCGCTCGCGGCAGGTGTAACTTGTACCCTCTTCAACAATGGTAACCATATTGGTTGTTGGTTCGATTCTCGCCACTGCCTCTAATTTTTGGTATTTACATGAACCAAGTTTGAGCGCTGGTTACTTAAAGTGCCAAGGTTAACACAGTTTAAAAGCGTTCATTCGTTCATAGTGCCCTCGTCAAAAGTTTTAATCTGTTTACCATTGCAACGCTCATTGCTTAAACGAAGCTAATATAGTTACTGCATGGACGCCACCTTGTTTACTTCTCATCCTGAAGACGAACCCAACATCATCGCCATTCACTCTGGGAAGGCAGCGACCGTTTGCGAAAATGCCAATATGTTCAGAGTGACATTGGTTTCAAACGTGTTGTTGGATTTTACGAGTTCGAGCCTTGCGGGACGCACACCTATGTAAGTTTTACTTTGTAACGACACAACTGAGACCTAACTATCCACAGCCGTTGTATTCTGTCGCATCTTTCTCAACCGATAGACAGCGATAGCGCACCAACATAGTATTCAAGCCATTGAAGAAATTATCTTTGAAGACACCGGCAGATGCCTTCAATGGCGCCATATTCATGGCACTCAAATCAACGATTACACTGGTAAAATCCTTCAATGGGCGGGCCGATCAGCATTCTGGGCAAGCAAAAGGTGCGTACCTGCTTTGATTTACTGGGAGTGTCCCAAGTCAAGTGGATCCATACAAGACTCGGCCTTCATCTTCAAAATGTCTCGCAAGCTTACCCCGCAAAAATGGATCTTCATCAGCCATCGTGCACATTAATCTCCATGCGCAGCATGTCCTTCGAGGATGGACACTGCATGCCGGACGACAGTTACGTGGGAATCTTCTCTTTGATTCCTCCATACCCAGACTGTCCATCGAGGACGGACAGTGTATACCGCACGACAGTTTTGTGGGAATATTCTGTTTAATTCCTCCATACCCAGACTGTCCTTCGAGGACGGACAGTATATGCCAGACGACAGTTGGGTGGGAATATTTTGGTCAATAGCTCCATACGCAGCATGTCCTTCGAGGACGGACAGTGTATGCCAGACGACAGTTGTGTGGGAATATTTTGGTCAATAGCTCCATATGCAGCATGTCCTTCGAGGACAAACAGCGTATGCCGCACGACAGTTACGTGGGAATATTCTGTTTAATTCCTCCTTACCCAGACTGTCCTTCGAGGATGGACAGCGTATGCCAGATGACAGTTGTGTGTGGGAATATTTTGGTGGATAGCTCCATACGCAGCATGTGCTTCGAGGACGGACAGCGTATGCCAGACGACAGTTGCGTGGGAATATTTTGGTCAATAGCCCAATACGCAGCATGTTCAAGGACGGACAGTGGATGCCGGATGACAGTTACACAAAAATATTGTGGTTAATAGCTCCATACGCAGCATGTCCTTCGAAGACGGACAGTGTATGCCAGACGGCAGTTGCGTGGGAATATTTTGGTCAATAGCTCAATATGCAGCATGTCCTTCAAGGATGGACAGCGTATGCCGCACGACAGTTACGTGGGAATACTCTGTTTAATTCCTCCATACCCAGACTGTCCTTCGAGGACGGACAGTGTATGCCAGACGACAGTTGCGTGGGAATATTTTGGTCAATAGCTCCATACGCAGCATGTCCTTCGAAGACGGACAGCATATGCCAGACGACAGTTGCGTGGGAATATTTTGGTTGATAGCTCCATACACAGCATGTCCTTCGAGGACGGACAGCGTATGCCAGACGACAGTGGCGTGGGAATATTTTGGTCAATAGCTCAATATGCAGCATGTCCTTCAAGGATGGACAGCGTATGCCGCACGACAGTTACGTGGGAATATTCTGTTTAATTCCTCCATACCCAGACTGTCCTTCAAGGACGGACAGTGTATGCCAGACGACAGTTGTGTGGGAATATTTTGGTCAATAGCTCCATATGCAGCATGTCCTTCGAGGACAGACAGCGTATGCCGCACGACAGTTATGTGGGAATATTCTGTTTAATTCCTCCTTACCCAGACTGTCCTTCGAGGACGGACAGCGTATGCCAGACGACAGTTGCGTGGGAATATTGTGGTTAATAGCTCCATACGCAGCATGTCCTTCGAAGACGGACAGTGTATGCCAGACGGCAGTTGCGTGGGAATATTTTGGTCAATAGCTCAATATGCAGCATGTCCTTCGAGGACAGACAGCGTATGCCGCACGACAGTTACGTGGGAATATTCTGTTTAATTCCTCCATACCAGCGTCTGGCAGCGTCTACGAAGCATCCCCGCGCCACCGCTGCGCGGTGATTTTCGAATTTACTTTTCATTCACGCTGACGTGGAGCTTGAAAGTGGTTCTGCCCGAAGCCGCCGGTGCCGACCCAGGGTCTGGCGGATCTCGAAGAAGATGCCGAGAAGGTGAGAAGATCTTCCCAGCAGATTTCAGCATTACATACCACTATAGTTACTACTACTACTTGAACCCATCGTCTACGTCCACAATCCATCCCATGACAAGTCTTGTTAACACGTCAGTCGTTTGCTCGCATCACGAAGACACACTCAGTCATTGGACTCAGACTGGGCATGTTATTTATCTCTGTGATAGTATCGGCAGCGTAAGGGCCTCGATAGACCATATTTTCAAGGACTAACTGTGCTGCAGGCTTTATGGAGGTTAGTGAAATTGACAACTGGAGCTCAGGAAATATCACCATTCCTAGCTGGCTGTCTTCAAGCATGGCTGTATTTCCGTACCTATTTGAAACGGGATTCGCTGGGGACTAAAGCTTTGGTGAGCGCCAGCCGGTGGCGCAAATACAGAAAATATGGGCTCAAATACGCATTGTAGGTGGCTTGGGTTATTGTTTGTGATACATTCCAGCAGGGACTCATCACAGGTGCGGCACCTACATACCTACATATGCCGCTCTCTTGCTCACATCGGTGTCTATAGCTTGTGGTTCGTATATCGCATATTCCAACCGATTAGAAAGAAAAAAAACTAATATATATATATAAACCAGCCTACAACTATTTTGTTACAAACTTTTCCAACCCAGACTTGACCTGGCTGTCGTCCGGCATACGCGATTCTATTGTGGGACAGATGCGAGTCTCCGCACAGGGCTGTCCTTTGTCTATCCAAATTATGGCTTTGCTTACCAGTTGAAGGATTGCCACATAGTCAGATAATCTAAAATGGTCGAAATATGAGCCAGGGAAGGGTTGATGTAAAGAATTGCCATTTTGGGATGGAGGCGTTAGTGTCCCAAAAGGGAGAGTCATCGGCCAAACTGTTGATCCCTATGCCCAAATTGTAGAGCCTTGAGGGCTACAAGAGTCATCTACAGCATTTTGCAACTGGTGGCCCCGTTGGCCTGCAAAATGCAAAATACTTTCCAAGAGCCAACACTTTTTGAACAAATATTGGTATTTAAAGCAACCAGGCATCAGTTACAACCCAATATAAGTATGCTAAGGCAGCTTGTACCCCACTACGAACAGCGATCAAATTCACAGCAATGGCCGAGTTTATCAATTCCAAGCCTAATACAGCCAGTCATTAAATTCAAGTATTTTAATTGAAATATGATATTTAATTATGTAACACTATTGGGCAGGAGGCAACGTCGGTGCGCGTTACACAGCGATCAAATGTGTGACACAGTGACGGGCACATCACGCAAGCAGCACGTCTACGGAAGGCGGATTGATGGCAGCAGAGCGTTGATCCATAACAACGACAAGCAAATATGTTCTCAGGAAAGTCATCGCGGGCATTGGAAATGCATCAATTCAGGCACTAGGGCGGAACAGTCCTGTTAGACTGCGAAGTTGATGGGAAACTGACACGCACCGGTTGAAAGACACCCTCAGAATGCCATTTTCAATCACATGCTTCATCTTGCCATTTTGAATGCTGTGCCTCACTATCAAATGGTTTAGTTTGCATTTTCAACCACATGCCCCAGAATGCCATTTTGAGTCACAATCAAATGGTTTAATTTGCATTTTGAACCACATGCCCCAGAATGCCATTTTGAATCACATGCTTCGTAATGACATTCTGAACCCTGTGTCTCACTATTGAATGATTTAATTCGCATTTTCAACCACATGCCCCAGAATGCCATTTTGAGTCACAATCAAATGGTTTAATTTGCATTTTGAACCACATGCCCCAGAATGCCATTTTGAATCACATGCTTCGTAATGACATTCTGAACCCTGTGTCTCACTATTGAATGATTTAATTCGCATTTTGAACCACATGCCCCAGAATACCATTTTGAATCACATGCTTTGTAATGACATTTGAACCCTGTCTCTCTCTATTGATTGGTTTAATTCACATTTTCAACCACATACCCCATAAAGCCATTTTGAATCACATGCTTTGTAATGACATTCTGAACCCTGTGTCTCAATATCGATGATTTAATTTGCATTTTGAACCACATGCCCTAGCCTAGGACATCCACCATACAGGGTGATTTATACAGCCACTGTTAATTTTCAACTTTGGAATTGAACTTCGGAATCAGGTAGTATCAACAACTCTGTACCTGAAACATACAGGGAGTGTGCCACCAAGACCCTTCAGCATTTCAAGCTCGGCAACCAGAATGCAGGCACCACCTTGCACACCGCCGCGCTTCTGCATCATGAGCGTGGGGGCAGTGGCCCTGGTGAGGAGCAGATACGACTTGCCATCAATGTGAGTCCACAGATTTACATTTTTTCACTCTGGAAATCTGATTTTATGGATAGACTCGCTTGAGCACTGCCAAAGGAGTGGAAGGCAAGATTGGGAACATTATCAAAGGGTATGGCGTGTCCCAAGCGATGCATGGTATGTGTGAATTTTATGCCTGCAGCAACAGCTTGAACTCACAGGTGAGGTGCCAGATATCTTGAAGGACACCCTGGAGGTTGTGAATCCTCAATTCATGAGGAACAGGCTTGGAACTAAGGAAATCCTTCTGTGTGTTGCCTTCCCTGTTGGGCAGAAGCCATGAAGATTAATTTGAAACTTAGATCCGAGGTTTCCTTTCGATGGTCTGGGAACCGTCTTCCTGAGCCAAATTCTGTCACCGGGACACTTGCCAACTTCTACAAAATCCATTCATTAACACAAGACAAGGTTTCCGCACACATTAGAGACTTTGTGCAAAAGCCGCATGAGCCGCATGCGGCTTTTGTGCATTGTGCAAAGCCGCATGCGGCACCATGCGGCTTTTGTTTCTCTATCAATGATGTATTTGATCCTTGTGTATATGCCGTAGAGTACTTTTGGAAGCTGTCAGTATTGATCCGGCATCAGGCAGGTGGAGCAAGTGTGGAAAATGGCCTTTTTTTGGCAGCATCACGGCCATAGCCGCACAGCGGCTGCGGAGAAGCCAAATAATGACGTCAAAATGATGCACACTATAGTTGGTAAGTGGTTCAATATACGCTAATTTACCAGTATTCCATCAAAATGAATATAGAAACACTCATAAAACCCTTGGTTTATCATGCGGCTTTGCACAATGCACAAAAGCCGCATGCGGCTCATGCGGCTTTTGCACAAAGTCTCTATTGACAACATCCCTCAGCAATTTAGAGGGGTTGCAACTGGCAAGTTGGGCTAAAAATTCCCTGTAACTTGTACAAGTAGATTCTAACTTGTACAACGACTATTACACCCGAATAACTCACAACAATCCTAGTTTAAAAAATTTCACCAAGACCCGGGCTCAAGCCCAGCCCGACCCGACCCGGGCCCTACCTCAGGGCTTGGGCCGGGCCCAAAATTTTGTCGAGCCCAAGCCCTGGGCGACCCGACCCAAGCCCGGGCGTTCAAGCCCGACCCGACCCTAACAGCACTACTTTGAGCTCATCTTGCGTGTATGTTGCTGTTATTTGGATCGGAAGTCGCACTGACTATCTAATAGCCGTTTTGGGAAATGATCTCGTGTATTGGAATTTCAAACTCACTGTTTGACCAGCCTGTATATTGACGAGCTTGCTCTGATATACAGCCTGTATTCAAGCTTACCCTCATTTGCGCAAAAGCTTGGGCCAGCCGCGTCTCTTGCATCGTCTTTGGCTCCCGACCGATAAGATCCGGATATCCTAGGTAAGTTTTGTTGGGCATATTGTGTTCGGCTTGAATGGCGTGAACGGCGAATAAAAACAAGTGTTTAGTGATGCGATGGTTCGGTTCGGGGACACACCGACCGAACCCTAAACGCATTCAGGGTCAACGGGACTCCCCAGTGGGTAACGAAGAAACCAGCATATCTGCGATCTTGCCATGGAAGAGGCCGGGCATCCATACACCCCACCCAAATCCAGAGTACCCGTCTTCGTGTCCAGCGCGGATGTTCAGCAGCGATCGGAGTCGGGTAATCAACAGTTGGTCGCCATACAGTATCTTGACGATCCAATTCCAATGGGAGATGCCGCGTTCCCGAGACAGAAATCATGTTCTGAGGCACACCGGAAACACTTATTATACAACTTGGTTTGCCGGCGGTTAATTTTTTCTCAGTCCCTCACAGCACTCATTCCACGCCTACGAACCTTATTCCGCTGACAAATCCGTACCCATTCCACTTCTGAACGACGACCAACCAAAAATTTCCCGAGGGTTTTAAATTGAGAACTGCCCAAATGCCGAAATATTATACGGTTCGTCGGGGGTTAAATTTTCCTCTGGGGCACGCCTTCACTATTGCTATCCCAAAATCTTCCAGACTCGGCAAGTCGTCGAGTTCATAGAAGTGATCCTGGGTGAAATCGTGGAATTCTCTGCTTTAGTAAGGGTGGACAGTGCATTAATTGGGGTCGCAAGCTCCCCCAATTCTCTGAGGGATCCAAAAAGCGGATGGCTGTGCTGAGAACTGACATGGCGTCCGTATATAGACGTTTGAATCGGCAGTCCTGCTTGAAATTCTTCCAGCTATCACCCCAGCCAATCAGATTTGGGAAAGGGCTTCAAATGTGCTCATACAGTTGAATTCGTTGGTCAGGTGCAGTTTAGCTTCATTCTGTTCGCCACGTCTCAGCTTCAAGGGCCCTTGGGCTTGTCGGACTGTATCTGTCTCGGGCCAACAACCAGTGGCTTTGACAACTGAATATTCTTCGTTAAAAATGTTCCGGGAACTAATTTAACTGGGTCACAAAAATTACCGACCCTCTTACAGTGCCGGCAAAAAAAGAATGAGCGGGGCAGTCTGATAAAACCTGTACACCGTTGTGAGTAGCTAACTAATGTATCTGTGAGCTACGAGCGTACAGAAGAGAGAAAGAGAGAGATGCCTACCCTCACTGGACGCACAATGTGGTACGCGAGTGAGGGTTCGCCAGCGCGTCAGTCACACATAACAGATGCGTGACGTGACGACGCGGTCACGTAGTAGGGCACCTCAGTTGGATTCCACCTGGTTAAGATTCGACATCACTCATTTTGGTTCTGTTAACGTTCTCTCGCCCACGGAAACAGATCTGGCTGCATACAGCCTCCCTTAACAAACGAAAGTATCACTAGCCCGTTTTCAATATAATATGTGCATCTTCTTGTTCCTTGCTTGCATCCATTCCATGAGACCAAAAGAGGCAGCCGTATATTTCAGGGTGCGGGGGACAACAGCGGTGATCTGTACGAGAATTAGGAAAAGCAATGTGCGGAAAGGAGTGGTCGAGCCGGATATAAAGCACGTCGTCGGGGTCTTCCTCCATGCAGTGCATTAGTCCGCTCGCTGGACGGCTGCACCCGAACCCCGCCGTCATAAAAAGGGTCATCATTTAAGTGTGGTGTCTTCATCCTCAAGCCCATTCCCGCCGCCCCGACGAAGCCAGCCGAGATTGCGGACGGCCGAGGCAAGGTCGTCACCTTTCTTCCCCTGGAGTAGAAGTGTGGCGACCTCTGCACAACGGCGCTCGTCCTCTTCTGGTGTTAGGGGGCCGTTTGTGACCTTTGACGCGGTAATGGAGGTAGACGGACTGTAATCCCGCTTGTTGTTCACCTGGTGAAACCTGTATGGGTACTTGAGACGGTGCTCAGCCTTTGCTTGCTTGGCTTTTGTTTCCCAAATATGTTTTTCTGAATGGGGGGAGCGCGCGCCAGCAGCGGCCTGCAGGAGTGGTGGGTCATGCAGGGAGGATTATGAGACGTTGTGCCTACCTATGATCTTACTCAGGCTTCCGCGGTTCGTCTCAATGCTCAGCGGAACGTGTTGCTGGTGGACAAAGTCTGCACGGAAGAGCATGAACGCATTCGGTGGTCGAGGAACGTGTGCTTCGCCGTATCTTTTGGGCGGCTTTCGCGTGGGTAGAGGTGCGCAGGTGATGCTGGGCGGAAACAGCATTTGTCCGATGGAGAGCGACGGCGAAGGTATCGGGGCGTGCGGCGGGGCCGACGGATTGCACGGGTTGCACATAGGGCCAGGCATAGTCCGCCGCGAGTGCTATGTCCGAGGTTTATTGGAAAGAAAGAGCGCTGGCGATTGGTACTCGATTGGTATGGTGAGTTGGGAGCAACGTGAGGGTTACATGTCACATCTGTCATCGTGACGTCATCATCATATTCAAAGGCCCCGTGACCTCGGCAAGCGCCGATGCGCTCCTGCTAGTCGACTTCGCTTTAAGGTTGAATAGATCGTCTGCAACTAGAAACGGGACCCAGCAGTTCAACATAGTGAGCGACTACGGCGCCTGCGAATTGCGAAGGTGCGTTGCGATGACGAGATACAAGTGCTTGACGATTTTGACATTATGACTTCCAGAATTACGACGCCGATTACTCTGATTGTGCTCCGATGGACGTTGATGATCCTCATGTTTCCTTGATCTTGGAGCCGCAAGAGGATGTTACGATGAGTAATTCACTGCTCCTTCTATACATTCTGTTCATTTGACAAACCCGGTAAAGCTCCCCTCCAGGCTCATCATCAGAAGATGTTCGTCCGAATGGGAAGGCGCAAGCGAAAGATCGAGAATCAGCGGAGGCCACAAGAGAGGGGGCGACAGAAAAAAAATCCGGAACAAGCTACTATTATTCAAAACAGCAAGAGGCGTTCGGAGAGTCCGCCTAGTTCGTTGCCCACGTCGGTCCCAGAGCTTGCCGATATAATCACGCAGTCGGATCGCTTCCAATTGCAGTCTCCAGACCAAGATGCAGAAGGCTCTCGGGGCGCGAGGTTTGGGTAGGAAAGATCATCCGAGCGGGGGGTGACTCGGCATAGTGGGAGGAAGACGTCCGCAAGGTTCTGCGCTCCGACCAGTCACACACGTACTCTTCCATTGCACCGTCGACGGCATCGTCCGGGCGCCTTCCGTTGCGGGTTCCTCACCGCGCTAAAAACGACGATCACTTTTCATGTGTGCATAGCTTCTCACCTCTCATCGATAGAGCATTGTAAGAACAAACAGTCCACATAAACAGCATTCATTGTTTCGACCTTATATTCAATATCCTCTTCGCAATAGAGGAGGTGGCGGCGCGCGAGGAGATTGTCAAACTCTCGTAGGGATGGGATTGCGGCTCCCGACATATATGGAGTCGGAGGCACTGGACCACTCCGCCGAAAGAAGAGTCCACGAGGGCCGAGGGTCCAGAAGTACAATGAGCCTCCACCGTAGATGGGCACCTAACGACATGCTGCTGCCCACAGCATGGGGGTTGTTTGACTGAGGGGGTGGAGGGTCTCGCCCTTCAGGCATAAAGAAAAGACAGGCTCCAGCTCCTGCTGCGATCTTGGCAATTTCGTCATTACAGCCAATTGCAGTACCCTGACCTAGGCCTGATACTAGGCTAGATTTTCCGGAATAATTCCATCGCAATTAGTGATAGAGAAAAATGAGCGAAAATACATTATTTTGAGTCATCTGGCAAGTATGGCCTAGATTTGGTCAAGCATCCCCAGATCACGCCCAATCGAGCCGATCTTTTGGGGGAGAGACCTTGCATACCTTAGGATAAACGCGATAGAGCCACAATTTTATCTATGTTTTCCAAGAGTCCTTCATGGTACTCAAAGAAATCTTGACCGAATTTCTTGAAAATAGGCCAAAAATTCCAGATATAATTCCACGATCCCGTCGCTTTCAGTCGTTGTCCCTGAACCGGGTGCTGAAGGCACTCAAGTTGGAGAGCTTCCACTCGTGCTCCCGGGAAGCGACGTAGGTGATATTCCATTTCCACCCAGAGCAGTTGGCGATCCTGGCCGGCATGTTCCTATGGGTGGAAGGAGACTGTTGCCAGTGCTAGAATGTGAGATCGCCCTCGTCCTCCCTGATCCACCCATCCCACATCCACTTAGAGGGAAGAAGATTGAGTCGGGCTGGTGGGTGGCGTTTGCCTCAGCGTCGAGACTGCCGACCTGAACGATCCCCCCAATGCGGAAGTCAAATTTAGTGAGGCTTTGGGCTCTGGCAGGGCCCAAAGCGGAGCTTATGGTGGCACTTTGCAATCTGATTTTATCTATGTTTTCCAAGAGTCCTTCATAGTACTCAAAGAAATCTTGCCCTCAGCAGGGGCCGGCGAATTCCCAGATAGTTCAACGGAGATTCAGTGAGAGTCTCATTTAACATCTTCTGCGTCCGGAGCACGTGAAAGTAGGTACATTTCCTCCTTGTCTCATATGATCTGGTTTGTGATGCTCTTCGCTCCCAATTTTTTAAGTTAACTTGATCATACACAGTCTATAAATCTCATTGAAAATCGGGACTTTCGGGACCTGTTGCTGTTTTTGAGGGAAACACTTCGAGATGAAGATGTCCCTCATAGAACCAAAGTTCGAGAGGCTATAATTGATGCCTGGATTCTTTACTATCTTGATCTTCAAGCTCAATTGCAGGTCAGCCGGTTTTATCTTCATTTATTCTGGTATATAAAACTTACCAACTCGAGTCAAAAGGCGGCACTTGGGAAGCTCTCTTTTACTATCGATATTTGGAGCAGTAAAAGTCTCAGCCCCTACCTTGCTATTACGGTGCACTGGCTTGCGCGAACTGCCAGTAAGCAGTTGGCTTTGCAACAAGCTCTGCTCGCTTTTCGGAGGATGCTGGGGCTCATAGTGGACAACGCATTGCTCGTGTTGTTTTCTACATCCTTGATCAGGCCAATCTTCTGCACAAGGTATGACCACACTATACTGAAATATTGATCCTCAATTTCGTAATTCTAGATTGGACACTTCACAATGGATAACGCCTCCAACCACCAAACATTTATGCAATGCCTCGAGCGGCTTCTCGCTGAGCGGCACATCATCGACTTCTGTGCTAATAATGAATACATTCGCTGCTTTACGCACATTGTCAATCTGTGCTCTCAAGCGTGTATCAAGGCGATGGAGGCAGACGATGATACTAGCCTTCAGTATCCGGACACAGATACGGATTCTGATAGATCCCGAGACGAATTGTTGCCAGAACAATGTTTGCAATTCAAGTAATTTCAGGTGTGAGAGAAATAGGGGTGAAGATGGCCAGGGTAGACGCAGGGAAATGAGGCCCGTTATATCTGTGAAATATGCCGGAGGTACGTGGCTTCCCGGCCTGATTAAGCGGCACCGCAGGCTGCCACGCAGCGAAGACCAAACTGCGCGTCGATCAGCTGATGAGCCACATGGGGTTCTCAGCTGTAAAATTAAACTGTGCAGAGGAGATTAGACGCCGAGACGAAGAGCAGGAGAGTGAAAGCCGGAAGGGGAGCATTGCGGCGCAGTTGGATGACTGTTAATTTCGGCCACAATGAGAATATCAACGACAAAAGAAGCGAGATGAAAATGTACGAATGCTGTGGGCATTTCATTTCATTAATTCTATATACGCCGTACCTGGCCCGGGGGCTACGCGGCAGTACATCCACGGCACCCAGTAGACCAGCCCCGTACGACGCCATTTGGAGCGGGGGGCGTAGGTGTTCCCAGGCTGGGCACTTGTGACAAGTGTGACCAGACATGATGATTTGTAATAACTGGACCTAGCGATCACTGTCGAGGTAATCAACTGGATTAAGGCGCTCGAACCCCTTCCCACCTTCTAGACTTCCTACTCCGACTTCCCACCATTAAAAATGTGAATCAGGTCTACTTACCAAGCCCTTTCATGGTATATACTCAGTTTCTTCCCATGGTCCTCCCCAAAAAGTTGATTTTTGGAAGGGTCAGAAAATTGTAGATTGTTGCGTTCTAACTTAATTCACCCCAAGAAGCTACCAAGGCTTTCAGAGTGCTGCAAGGAGTGATAACGGCACTCAAACATCTGGTGAAATAGATTTAGTGATTGGCGTTGACCGTCGCAGAAGCAACACAGAACCTCTTTTTTCACCCCAAGTAGTGGAAAGGCGTGGAGTTCCGGAGAAATGGGAAGGCGACATGTCCCAGTTACGGACCTTGACGGCCTATGTCGGGTTGGGTCCACGGGCTCAAGACCATGCATTTCTAGGTTTCCCGGTGTACAAGGATAATCCACTGTCCTTGATCTGGGAACCAGCGGAAACTCGAAATTCCCTCCCATTTTGTGCCTACAAAATGAATGCCTCGGAGAAGATCAGCACTACTGTGATTTTCAAACGCTCTCAGAAATTCCCCGAACATCTGGTAAATATGAGACAAGACCATCGCAAATACTTAATGGACTTCGCTGCGTCACTTACGTCCGGGGCGTGGGATTCAGGAGGAAGGAAACACTATTCGTAAACTAATACGGCACGGGGAGAGATGAGCCGGTCTAGTTATGTGTACAGTAAATATGTCTATTAGATAGGGATTCCAGTCAATACATCCTCTATTCATTCTTTTCTGTGTGCTTTCTGGTGTTTTCTACTGTAGCGGTAGAAATCACTGTTTTAGCCAGAAATTCCGGCCGGCCGCAAGTGACAGATAAGTTTGTTTTCGGCCAATCTTCCCGGAAGGCCATTCCGGAGTTTTGGCCCGTCAAGAGGTTTTCGTCCAACCCGCGGCCATCTTGTCATCCATTTTTTGGCCGACTGAGTTCAACTTCATTTCAAGGTATTATTTTCAAACGCGTGACTTCAAAGGCTCGGGGGTGGGCTCGGGAGGCGGCGCATCAATTGAACTGAACAAAATGACCTCAAGCCACATGGCAGACTGGGATCTCAGTTCCGCACTGATTTCTGGATTGCCAGAGAAATTCTGAACAGGTTAGGCAAACTCGGGCAAACTCATCAAGCATGGTGCCATTGTTGTAGGCATTGTCGCACGTAACATAACCTAGCTGAAGTTCGGGATGAGTTTAGGTTACATGGAAGCGTGAGCAAACTGACCCGCTTCTCAATACCCCAATCGCTTCACGATTTTGTACAACGCCTGGCCTAGGCGGACCCCATGATGGGCATTATTGAGGCGTGTGAACCCCAAAAGCGCTTCTTGTAGTACCCAAACTCCAGGAGAAGACTCCTCAATCCAGTGGCCAGTAACGGCGTAATAACCGTCAGTGTTGTCAGCCTGCCAAGCATCGCAGGTGACATGGATAAGCCCCTTAACGGCGTCACTCTGCAAAATGAAATGTTAATTGCATAAAAGAAATGGGATGGATTACTCGCGTGGAGAGGCGGTCACCAAACAAATGTGGTCCATCACCAAACAGTGTGCCAAGATTCTGTATCAAAACAGTATTTTGGCCACTGTGCAATCATTTCCAGCCGGATTTTGACGGGATCGTTCTGGGAGGATAGCCAGCGAAATTCTGGTTCAGACTGTCTCTTCAGATTCATTTTGACGGCCCTGGTCCTTTTGAAAAGGTGCTCAGGGCTCTCCATGCCAATCCAAACAAATGCAGGCTGTCACCAAACAGTGTGCCAAGATTCTGTATCAAAACAGTATTTTGGCCACTGTGCAATGATTTCCAGCCGGATTTTGACGGATAATGCTGGGAGGATAACCAGCAAAATTCTGGTTCAGACTGTCTCTTCAGATTCATTTTGACGGCCCTGGTCCTTTTGAAAAGGTGCTCAGGGCTCTCCATGTCAATCCAAACAAATGCAGGCGGTCACCAAACAAATGCAGTCCGTCACCAAACAATGTGCCAAGATTCTCCCACCCTCCTTTGCGTTGCCTCGCGATGCAAACGAGCCTTTAGACTTCTTCTGAGCCTTCTGAGCTTCCTTGGAGTGGTCTGCATCACCTGTCTGTGCGGGCGCTGCTTTTCGAGTTGAAGACCTCAAGACTCGCCCTGTAGGGCTGGCAACCATACCGTATACGGGCTTGGGCACCCACTCGTCAACGCCCTCATTCCGTCTTTGTGTAGCTCCCGGTTAGTTCGACTGACGAAGGCTGCGCTCATAGCCGAGGCTTCCCTCACGGACACTTTATTTACACCGATCACTGCATCCTATTGCCGACTGGGAAACCGGCAGGCAGTATATCAAGCCGACAAGAGAGGAGTACAGATGCAGCAAAGAGATCGTAACGTCATCAAGAGGAAGCAACTCCGAATAGTCACCGACTAGAAAGGGTTCTCGTCATCGACATCCATTGCCGGTGCCTGCTGGGGCTGCGTTTCATTAGACTGGTGGGAATCATCATCGCTCTCCTTTGCCCGCTCTTCTGTGGAGCCAAATAGCTGGATGGGTTTCGCACTCCTAGACAAAGGTATTAGGAAAGCTACGGCCAACAGGGACGGTGGACGGACTTTTTGAAATGCTGCTTTTTAGCGGCAGAGAGCTTCTGAGTGCACGGCGTCATCAGGTTGTCTGTCGGCGAGATATAGGTCGGGTTCCTACCATAAAGCATGTTAGCATTTGACCATTGTGACACTGGGCGAGAACAAAGTACTAACAGGCTCTTTCCCATTTTCTTCTGAAGGAGAGCTTCGGCTCCCATTCCTGCGGGTTGACTGACGACATTCCCCAGCGGCGCCTTGGGGACGACGGCATGGGCGGCCTGCGCGGGGTTGTGAAGTGGCTGAATGGGCGCAGAGATAGGGGAGTCGTTGGGAGTGGTGGTAGCAGACATATATGAGAATGTGCGATGGATGCAAAGGTGTATGCGACGACGAGGTTGCGGGTAACAAGAGCTGAAATGATGACATTAAATGACTCGTGTCGAACTCAACATCACGTGTTCGTGAGCCCGATCGTCCGCTCCGCTCGGCCGGCACAAAGAGCTGGCCGGAGGATAACCATTCTGCAAAAGATTCCTCCAGAACTCGTTGAGGTTGTCTGCCATCAACCACCTCAGGTCTCGCGTCAATTGTGGCACTGCAGTCTTTCGCACTCCAGTACAAACTACAACTTGAGTTGGCTGGTTTATGCGATGGCCAGCTTACAACCGGGTCTGCTGCGCGCCTAAACATGCTCAAAGCCCACCAGGCAGCATTGGCAAGTTTCGATTGCATGCGCAGCGCAAAAACGCATCGGCCGTCCATGGTTCATGATACTCGTTATTACAAAAAGTAACCGGCCACTCCGTTACGCGGCTACACGACCGAGGCTTTGCTGAATTATGGCCAAACCTGTGGTCTACAGCTCACCCAGGATCTCCCTTGGGCCGGCCTGCCAGAGAACACCATCTGTTTTGCTTTCCTTGTGCCATAAAGACATGTTCAATCAATTGTTTGATACAAGAGTGTGATTCCTTCCTCCATTAATTTATTTGTGTAGGCTCATAGAAACCTTCGACATCCACAAAACCTTAGCTGTGGACTCCAATGCATCTAAAGCTATTTATTAGATACTAAGATGGTGAGAAATGTGACCCAGACAATTCCTAATAAGGAAATACCACTCTTTTCAAATTTTAGTTCTGCGCTAAGTCTGAGGGTGCTATGATGTTCTCAATCGCTGGGCACATTGGCTTCAATTCATAGATGAACTACAGTGATCCACCGGTCAATGATACACCACTAGTCAATGATACACCCAGTTTCTCTTCTTCCTCTTGTCATGCATAGCACCAACATAGTTCATACTAAAGTAATACATATAAAAACACTGTTCCTAAAGCTTACAGTGCATAGCTGCCTTGG
Source organism: Mycena olivaceomarginata (assembly GCA_029378375.1). Taxonomy (NCBI): domain Eukaryota; kingdom Fungi; phylum Basidiomycota; class Agaricomycetes; order Agaricales; family Mycenaceae; genus Mycena; species Mycena olivaceomarginata. Next base: position 428,108 of record JARKIC010000053.1, read on the forward strand.
GGAAAGAGAAATAGAGTGAGATCAATTCCCTATTTGGCAGGGAAACTGATGCACCGGTCAATGATACAGTTAATTTCGGTTGTTACGCAGCCAATGCTTGCTCAATTGCTTTGAAAATTTGGGACAGCCTAAATACATCCTACAAAACATATTTAGCCAACTCATAATTGTAAAAGACACCTTTGCTTTGTAGAGATCAGCATCATAATTTTAGTGTATCATAGACCGGTGGATCACTGTAACCAGAGTCCATTCTGGCTTGATTTGCGGTCCCTGACAAGTTCCTGATCCCGTATTCTCAAGGTCCATGACTTTCCCCATCAATTCGTAATTATCTCCCGAGTCGCATTTATTTATCCTCGGATGTCCAAATTCGCTTCTGCTCGACCAGGGACCTCCCCGTTGTGCGCATCAGCACGTGTGCCACGATAGTTGAACTTGAACTCTCACGGTCAACGGCATCAAACGGCAAGTCATCTTCTCCCCGACATTCGTCGTTAGAAAATAGATTCAAGACACACTGTGTTTTCTTTACAGAAGGACATTTGAGTCGATCTATCTTCCGGTTCTAATTATGTGAAATCGAAAACCGCCTACCCGTGCACAGCAGCTCAGAATTACAGATACTCGCTTCACCTGTTTTGTATACAGTCTCAAGATTGCCACCCGTGCATATGTCTCGGAACTTTCTGACTGAAATCAATTCCGCCTCTCATGTGCTATCCAAAACAGCGATTATTTCTTCAATGTTTCTTGCGCTGCTCTGGGGATTGCCATGACCAGAAAAATGAGCTCTGTTGTTTATCACAATATACATCCCAATGTTTGGTCTGTACTAAGTGTCGGGATCGAACCCGTCGACGAATACTGTACCATTTAATTCGATTCGTATGTCACAGGTCACAGGCCTCAAAATTTACGAATTTTTTCGTACGGGTCACAGGTCACCTAGCGATGTACGAATTCTGAAAACGGTCACGAAAATCGCTGTAAAACGGCTCAAAAAATCGAATTTTTTCCCTCGGCGCGACGCAACAGGTTTCGGCTCCACGGTATTCGCACGAGCTGCCAATCATGACAGCGGGAGCAAATTGTCCTCCCACGGCTCTGACTCTCCCTCAACCATGTGCGCCCCTCCTCGATCTGCACACCTGGGGCCAATCCGAGGCTGAAGCAACATTGTTGGCCTCAAGGCTCTGAGTAGCTGTCTTACACCGTTTACAGCGGTTCTACGGACTAATTCTATGCCATTTTACACACTTTGCGGCGGATTTACGAAAAAAAAAAATCGGTCACGCACCCTGTAACATCGGTGTGGGCCGAAAAATCAAGTGCTTTCCGCGGCTTCCGATAGCGATTCTGCAGCGTGGGGTTGGAGGGAGGTCCTGAGGTGGCTCGAGCTCGTGATGGCTGCCGTGACCGAGAACCTGAGCCTGCAGGAGTGCTTGCATTGGAGTCGTGACCCTGAGACATTTCACGATAATGTTCCAACTATATTCGTTCAGTTGGCCTCCAGCATCTCACACAATTATAACCAACCTTTGCAATGATAATCTCCCTAGCTGCCTTGATATCCTCAGATCCCCAGTTCTTTTCGATCCATGCGAATCGAATAGATGGGTTGATGACTAGTAAATCTGGTGTTAATGTAATTTAGCGATTAGAGGTCGAGCACATACACATTGAAATGATGTATGCATCGGTGTCACCAACCGGTTGTAATACTTTTTGGCGATGGTAAGGCCTGGCTTGATAAACTGTACAACATTCTCCTTGATCAGGTCGGCGTCCTTCACCGTTGTCTTCCACGAGTCGACAAATAATTCGAAGGCAGGAAGAGCACCGGCTAACACAGGTGTGTTTTCTGCTGACATGACTTGTTGAACGACATGGGGTTGCTATGAATTACAGCTCTTTGCGGTACAACAGGCGCGGTCAGTTTTTTTTTTTTTTTTTTTCTGTTTTTGGCAAACTTTCATGGGAACAGCTGGCCTGAGCTCAATTCTCAACCGTTTCCCCTCACAATAGGCTCATTCGATTCGCATTGAAAATCCACAGCCAATGGGATGCCGGTATTTTTGATCCTTTTACGTAATATAATTTCTCCCGGAAAATTTTGGTTTTGAGTAGGACACCTGTAGCACTCGGAATACTACTCCGATTGGCCTAATCTTTGGATATGCTATACATCTGATGTGACCCTAGCCAATGTGGGTATTTATGGAGCTTAATGTAATTAAAATTCCGTGGACAGCTCTACTTATGGTAGTGTCTGGATATCGACTTCGCTAAAGTGTGCGCTAGATCATAATTACTCCGCATGTAATATAAACAAACACGCCATTGGTGAGGGTCACATCAGATATAATAGCATATCCAAAGATTAGGCCAATCGGAGCAGTATTCCGAGTGCTACAGGTGTCCTACTCAAAACCAAAATTTTCCGGGAGAAATTATATTACGTAAAAGGATCAAAAATACCGGCATCCCATTGGCTGTGGATTTTCAATGCGAATCGAATGAGCCTATTTTGAGGGGAAACGGTTGAGAATTGAGCTCAGGCCAGCTGTTCTCATGAAAATTTGCCAAAAACAGGAAAAAAAAAAAAAAAAAAACCGACCGCGCCTGTTGTACCGCAAAGAGCTGTAAGGTTCAGCATGCTACAGAACGAGAATGAAACACAAATTCGGAGACATGCCTCAAGTCGAGTCCAGTGAGATGCTTCAAGGGGATTTCTAAAGGACCGAGCATCCTTGTCCAGAACAAAGAATCACAGAATAGGCTATATATTGTGTATAAGTGGTAAGATTCACAATATTAGTATCATATTCTGACCTGCTGGAGGTAGCGTAGCCGTCGAAGCATATAAAAGACAGAATCCCAACCGACATCAGGTAAACAGTCACCGGTGCCAAAGTTGTTGGAATTTGGACATTTTGGTCGTTGCGAGTGGTCCAAAGGCTGGTTTCGTTTCCGTCCTCGATTATTTTCAACAATAAGTCGCGGTGCTGGCCCGATTTGCGAATGTATGCTACTGTTTTTCTTGCGCGACAAATTGGGCCAGATTTCCGGATTTTTCTGACCTGGCGAGTGGGGTGAGTCTCTGGTGTGTCTGTCTCTGTCGCAGTGTCTCTCTGCTACGGGGATCTTCTTTATTTCTGAGTTGACTGTGAACCTCTGTTGGCTCTCGCTTGGACTGGCACGAGCATCCACTTGAGTTTGTTCCTCAAAACATTCGTCTATATTTGCCTACATAAGGTGCTCACCAATATTGCCGGTTTCGGACTGCTCGCAACATGGATTGTTCCGCTCCTGGCGCCCCTCAACCTTGATTCTGGTCTTTCTAGCGGCATGACTGTACTGAACCAATCTCATACCTAGCTACTTATTTTGCATTCACAATTCATGGTCCGTATTTGGCTTTGCCCGATTGTATTTCGCGCTATGTCAATATATATGTTCCTTCCTTTTTCCTGCCCTCTGATTGATTTCCGGAGCGAAGCGGAGGTCAGTCTTGTCCGTAGATAATATTCGCACGGTAGAGGTCGTATGCGGTGATTTCTGGCCATGATTTGTCGCGTAGATGCTCTGGGTCAAACGCAGATTACGTTCCATGTCTTGCATTCACGGATTTCGTGCACTAGATTGCGCCAAGTCTTGCGCGCCTCGTTCACGGTCTCATGGCAATAAGCGAAAGCAGGAATCTCGAGTTTCTTGAGCTCCAAGACCTAAACAGGTTTGATATTAGATCAAGACATTAGGGAGAATCATACGATGTTGGCCGCAAGACCCTTTGTCGGTGTAACTACGATTCCTTGCGGTAAAGCGCGAGTCGGAAGGTCAGGGTACAGCCGCGGGTTGCGAGCCATTTCGCGGAGTATCGGAATAGGAACTGAGAAAAAGCGCCGATTTGCCGCCACCAGTGGCCATACAACATAGAATGCTCTCCCCGTCGAAGACGCGCGTAACGAGATTGTGCTGATCTGGGTAGAGGCCGGTTTTCCATTGGGGCAGAAGCTTTTGACTATTGTACTTATTTTCCGTCGTCCCTGAGGGTCGCCCCAGCGATGCCGAGGTGCGATGGGTGGCGACTGGAGGTGAGGGAAGCCAGTAGATGCAAGGACGCGATGGGAGAGTAAAGGGAAGGGCCGTGGGAACAAAATTGAAACTCCGAAGATTTGTAATAACGCGGCCACCATACATGATCGCGCGGTTAACTACAGACTAGGCTCGACCCGGAAAATGCGGCCCGGCGCTAGGGGTAGGAAACTCCTTCCCTACATAGGAGGGAGTGGGGGGTCAGCTCGAGCTCGAAAAAAAATTATCGACCCCATATCCGTTTTTCGAATCCCGATCCCCACTTGATTTTTACTTACTACTCCTCGATACACGTAGAATATTCCAGTAGCTACATTGTATGTATACAAGCCAGCAGTGCAGCTGCTCATAAGGCATCTGTTTGCCCTAACGGGAGCTTTCCAACCCAACAGCGCGATTGCAAACCTTCTCATCTATTTTATTCCGTCATCACGTAATTCCAACAAAAATGAAGAGATTGCAGGTTTTACTCAGCGGTAGATACTGATTTCGCCATCAGGTCGAGCCCCGAGCATTGCCCACATTAGCATGCCGATAACACTTTGGTAACTCCAGATCCTTCGCGCCATCTTTGCCGACCGCGTGACGTCAGTGTCACGATACAGCCGATATCGCCGACGTGGCTTGCTCATGAGCAATTTTTGCGGACCCTATGTTGATGTACCCTCTGACACTGTGCCGAGTTGCATGAGAGGCTGTTGAGCGGCCGTTTGTGCTCATTGGCCAAAGACACCGTTTCTGTGAGCGGCCTCAAAATCAGTGTTACGCGAATCAATCGGTTGCTAAGACAATTCCCACATGAGCTAAATATTTCCATGTGCTCCAAGGTCACCACAGCAGTATTTCTCTATTGCTGGCCAGGCAGCCCGAATGACAGGGATAAGGGGAGTCTGTGAAAAGTAACTTATGGAAACTAACTTGTGCGTAACTTGCCCCTTTCGGCACGCGTGCGGAAAGTTAGCTCATGTTTTCTCACGCCCCTCGAAATCAACTTGGCTTCACTTGGCTGGGCGCCGTAGTCACCAATTGCAATTGGTTCATCGTGCGCCACCTTCCTTTGTAAGGAATACCCCTCGACACTATCCCTGTAACCTAGGTGCCGGACCGCCTTCCCTGGTCACCTAATCAACTGATAAACATACAGTAGCAAGCTCAGTCTGGCTTACTCTAGGTATTTAGGCTACCGGGTGCTATGTATGCTTGACCTTTTTTCCTGATGAGTCGGGAACAAAACAACTGTAAGTATAAGTATATACCTGATCAACACAGTAAATAGGTGCTAATAGAGACGTAAGTAAACTTAGTAAAGAGTCACAGAGTAAGGAAATGACACATACTTCAGTCTGGAACAGAATAACTGAGGTATCGGCCGAGGTAAACAAGTAAGTGATCGCTAGGGAGATGTGAACCTAATTAATAGGAGGCACATTGTTTCAGGGCTTCCTTTTACCGTTACACGCTCTCCACGCACTCTCCACACATCTCTCAGCTCCATGTTTTCCCCCGTAAGACGGCACCATGCCACATCTGTAAAATACACTCATGCCATCACTATGATTCAACTCAGATCTGCAAGTAGTTCAATATCTCTAGCATGCAAAACTTGCAGTTTGTTTCCTTTCCCCGCCAGTTGGCAAGTTTGCATACGGGAACTCAAGTTAACTTGGGTTTACTTCCGCCAAGTTAACTTGGCAAGTTAACTTCGCCCGCCAAGTTAGATCACGTAAACTTACTTGCCATCAGATGGCATCAGTTACGCCCAAGCCAGCCAAGTTAGCTCAAGTTCAACCGAGTAAAGGTAACAGATATCTATAGAACGGTGTATTGAACATGCCATTGCTTGGTGTAATCCAAAAATATTGTATTATGGAATCACTGATGTGGGGGCGCCTGCCAGCGATTGCTCCGGTGCAAGGCAAGGGCAGGAGTCACATCCTTCAACCGACGAGGGGCGGGTTCTGTCTCTCCCCCGGAGTCCTCCTCCCTCTCCCTCTTTCGACCACCAGGTGCCTTGTTGTCGGATCCCAGGTCCAGTTCAACATCCGAGGGCGGAAGATCTGAAAGCGGGCTAGATCGATTGGTTGGAGAGTCCTGCGGCAGAAAAGCGATGGGGGGGAAGTTCAACGCCGTTGAAACAAGCAGATGAGCCAGTCAAAGACCAGTCATACTCCTGCTTGTCAGACTTGTATGCCGTTGCCAGGCAAAAACCCGGGGAAATCCGTGCAGCTGCAGCCTTGCGTATGAAAGTCCGAATCTTGCAGAACTCACGTGGCATGCTCTCGAGGCCAGCAGAGGTTTCAGGGACCTGTAATACAGTCTCCAGTATGGTCAGATGCCTGACAACAATGCCTCCTTTTGCTGCTGCAAGTGGATCATCCACAGCTATGTATTCCCCTGGGCTGAAGCGGCGGGCCAAAAAGTAGATCTGGATGTCGTCGCGAGCAGATCGACCCAGGTATACTCGGAGAATGACAAGCTGGAAGAGTGTTGATGAAAGTATTGATGCGCGCAGTCGGACCGACTCGGAAACCTCCTGGGTACGTGGAAGGCACTCTGTAATCACCTCTGCGATGTGACTTTCGTCAAGGGATGCATCCCCAGCCAAAATTGCGGCGCTGGAAAATTTAATCCATGCCCGCTCAACGCTCCCAAACAAGCCGTTCTGCGCGAGCGTAAAGTCACTTTTAGAAGCCATAATGCATGCGAAACAATAGTGTGTTTGCTCAGAAGCATTCAATGGCTTTGGTCCGTGCACAAAAATCACAGGCGGATGGCTCCACCAAGCTAGTGACGTCATATTTTTGGTAGTCATTTGCAGAATCTCAGACTGAATGAGATGAATGAAGAGGCGTGATAGTGGTTTCCGCTACATATACGTCACAGTGCATAACGCACTAGGATTCTGTTTACCGGTTGTTTATTCAAGCGCGAACTTCGGGCACCCAAAATTGCTTCAGCAGTAGTGCGTCTGCCTCCAACTCTTGCCTATAAGTTTCTTCGTCGCCAGGCAAGATCTTCGATATCCATCGCCTCCAACCAAAATGAAGCCCCCACTTCTCCCAGTTGATCATCTTGCAGATTTTCCAGTGCGCTGGAAACCAACCAGCACATTCCCAATCAATAATCGCGAGAACCGTGCAGGCGACGGGAATCCACCATGATGTTTTGGGTGGCGAGATCATTGTGAGTTAACACAAGAGGGTGAGTTTTCGAGTGTGCAGCGATGACAACGGGGTCACATGATTCGAGGGGATGCAGGTGCCGGAGTTGAAGATTCATGATTGCCTCGGTCTCAAACGGTCCTGTCGGGGGTGGCCGAACTATAGGCCTGTTTTATTCTTTATCGTGGGCTGGCCCACCCATTTTCGTAGGCTGCATGGGCTTGCCTCACCTTGGTTGATTTTCACCATGGGCCAACCCACGCATTTTCATAATCTATGTGGGCTTGCCCACAGTATTTTATTTTTCAACATGGCTAGCCCATCCACTTTCATAATCTATGTGGGCTTGCCCACTGTGTTTTATTTCAATGTGGGCTGGCCCACCCATTTTCATGTTCTACATGGGCTTGCCCACCCTGTTTTATTCTTTATCGTGGGCTGGCCCACCCATTTTCGTAGGCTGCGTGGGCTTGGCCATACAAAAAAAAACCAACCACAAAAAGCACTAAGTTCAGGGTTCGAACTCAAGACCTTTGGAGGACAGATTGGTCAGCAACTTAAAACCTGATATAGACCACTGCACCAAGCAACCAGTGCTATTCAGCCATTTATGACACACACATCCTGGCCCAACATTCACCCCTCAATCTAGTCTATTTTCCACGCCTGTCACTGCCAAATTAACCATCATTTATCGCCGGCTGTGGGAATTTATTTTGCGTTTTGTGCAACAACCAGGGGCTTGTTCCCAGAACCGTCAATACAGTCAGAGAGCCCTCGGCAAGCTCTATAACTTTGATTTTGACTATATTTTTAGACACGAACCACCAACTTCCTTTTTTGGTCACTACGCTTTTCGCCCAAAAAGGAAATTACAGTGTTTTTCCCTTTCTTTGGTCAGAAGTCAAACATTTTGGATGATCTAACTCATTGGTCAGAATGGGATTCATCATGGAACATGATGTGAAGCATACCCAGAAGTACTACACCTCTGTGAGAGGCAGATAATGGGCAGCATGATTGATTGACCTTTCATCATGAATATCTTGGTACCATGACCAATGAATATGATCCAACCAATACTACAATATATTCCTCTGTCATAGACACGACCCTTCACATGGTAAAACAACTCTCCAGTAATCCAGAGAGCATATTCAAACCATATTCTGAAACACCATGATGGCTTCATTGTGATGGCATCCAGTCAGCCAAGTCGTTGGATTTATGATCCTAGGCTCCATATTATCTATACAAACACATGAGTGAGGTGCTCAGCTCAATTGTTCATGGCTAGGTCCCCTATTAAAGGTGAACATGCTCAGAATGACTATTCAGCCAATTTTACATGTACTACAATTGAACAATGCGGGATATGTATTCAAACCAAATATTACAAGGAATCCAAACATAGAAAGCCAAGAATCATCCCAATATATGTCTTTGAGGACCCACAATCTGAAGTGACATTTTTCGCTTTCTTGGTAAATTAGGGTCCATGCAGAGGTAATAGTGCAATATAAACAATAGAAAAGTCATCAGACACGATGAGAGACCGATATTACACTTTATTTGAAGGATTTTAGTCAAGATTTGGCCAGATAGTGTTTTCATCCACATACAATAAGTGCACTTTATATTGCTGTTGAACTTATGCACTCGGAAATACCATGTACCTGAAATGTGGCCAGATTCCTTGGGATACAGTTGAATATTGATCTTTCATTATGTCTCTTCTCATTTTGGGTGTTTATTTGGCTGTAGCTGCTATGGATGGTGCCCTATTCACCAAATAAGCGAAAAATGTCATGTGACATTCTGAAGCTTCAAGCCCATATATTGGCACAATTTCTGGATCTGGATGTCAGGAAGAGCAGTGAAATGAAGCCGAAGTCAACCTTGCCCGCGGTAATGTTCCGGCCGATGGCGATGCTGCGAAGGCGTATCTGGGAAAGGTGGGATTAATTCGGCACATACAGGTGGACCACATAATGTTAAATACAAGAGGATTTGTGTCTAGGGACCCAGTACAGTGCAATAAATTTTTGATCCAAGGATAGTCCGTGATCCAAGGAGCAGCCCTATACTGTATTGGTCGAAAAGCGTCCATGTGGCTGTACATATTATGTAACAAGCTTTTACTCTGATCAGACCCCACTGCTTGATAACAGACTTCAATATATCGAGGAACGAGATCAGAAAATATTGAAGTGTCTGTCTGTGAGAGACTAATTCGATCCAGCCCTCAAGCTTACTTGCTACTCGTAGCCGCATAAAGTGTTGGCGTCGGGTGGTTCTCGGTGTTCAGGCCTGCAAACAACTCCAAATAACTTGTAGACCGAAAATATGAGGAAATAGAAGATATTTGCAATGGCTAACTTATTACTATAAAAGGCAATTCCTGAGATATAAGGCATTTCGGGCCAGAATTTGAAATCGACTTTTTCTACAAGGACCGTGGGAAATTTTGGTACTCATAGTCAAAAAGTACTTATTGAGTAGTGCAGAATAGCATTTTGAACCATATTAATAGGTCATGATTGAGCCTGAAACATCGGTACAAAGTGGCCATTTTCAGCAAATTTAGCCAAAAAATGGTCAAAATTGCCAAAAAGCCCCATTTTCTAGCCATGATTGTGAGCTCAAATCATAAGGTACTAATATGATTCAAAGTGCTATTTTGCACTACTCAAGGAGCACTTTTTGACTATGAGTATCAAAAGTTCTCACGGTCCCTGTAGAAAAAGTCGATTCCAAATTCTGGCCAAAAATGCCCTATATCTTCGGAATTGCCTTATATGGTAATATGTCAACCCATGGAACTATCTTCTATTTCCTCATATTTTCAGTCCACAAGTTATTTGGACTTGGTTGCACGCCTGAACACCGAGAACCCCCGACGCCAACACTTTATGCGGCTACGAGTATGTCGTAAAGTATCCGGAATGGGGGCATCTCCGGAGAATTCCGCTAGACTTGGTTGACTCTTTATCTGTAATTCATGAAGGGGGATTCTACACATCATCCGACACAAAAACACCTTTCACTGTGCTTTCCCCGCAGTAAAAATTGAAGTTTAAACAATTGCTTGATTAAGGGGATGATTTTGCCCTGCCTCAGTTTGTTCATGGAGGCATGTAGGTAGTATCTTGACCTCTGAAATTTTATGTGTGTGTTCCAGCACGCCTAAGGCTATTTATGAGGCGTTAAAACCCTCCAAAACTTCATTAGGACATTCACCAAGAGGAAAATTCTGAATAAATCTCATTATTTCTAAAACTTCCCACTTTACTCTGTATCATGCCTTGCACTGCAGGTGTCGATTTCATGCTGTGTATCCAAGCTCATAATCGATTTGAGCCGCATAATCACAGTCCTCGGAATATCGCGAGGCAATTCATCTATATGACTGCCATGGATTTAATAAAATGCCAGGTCAACAAAAGCTTGTTGTTGAATACTGTTCGAAATGAATAGAGCAAGTTTTGAGGCAGTATGCCAGCAGCTCGATGGGGTTTCGTGAATTGATACCGCTGACCTCAGGGTCATTGTATCCCACTAGGAAATTCCCCAATCCTAACGCCTGCGGAACTTCCCCATCCAGCATAACAATGCGGCACTTTGCATCCGAGAAAAATGGTGCAAGCTTCAGCGGCCTGCCGGTGACTCGAGCAATGGTGTCAAATAGCTCAGTGAAGAGTTGGGTGAATGCTTCAGTTGTTTAGGTGGGTGCACGGGTCCCCACCCCCGTATAGGCAAATAAAACCAAGATTCGCCAAACCCAGGTACATAATATTATTGTCCATACACAGCAGTAGCCAACCCTTACCATCCAGGGTAAATAATCTTATCCTCAGCCGCTACTAGGCATCCTGGGTAATAATTTTTCAGAAACGCCCATTCCAATTATGTATGGTCTGCGGACCCATGCCATTGAAGCGCTGAGCGCCGCGGGCAGGGCCGCCAGAGCCCCCGCCGAGTGCCATCGCGTTGGGATTCTGTGCCTCTCGCAGCGCCTTCGGTGCGCTGGGTGGCATCCGCCCGAGCTGGTGCGAGCGCGGCTGAGTAGGAGGCCCGTTCGGTGTCGCAAAAGGAGATGTCGAAGCAGCGAACGGCGACATCCGTGCGGGCGTGGGCTGGGAGCCGAAGCGCGGAACACGCATGGGAGTGGGAGGCGGGCTCGAGTTGGGGAGGATCTCACCCTCCTCTTGCGACGGAGCGCGCGCGCGGAACTGCGCGGGTGAAGGTCGAGGTTGCGGCAGCGGAGATGGTGGACCTCGAGATCGTGGTTGGGGAAGAGGGCTGGTGGTGAAACTCGAAGAGGGCAGGCTTGGACAAGAACGCAGTAGGTCCCGGAACCCCGTTGCTGGTGAAGGACGAGGACGGATAATGCGGCGCTTTGGGTGATTGAAGCACCGATGGCGGAGGTGGAGAGGGCAAGACCGAGCGTGGCGACAATGGTGACGGAGAACGTCGGACTCGGGGTGATTCAAGGGCGGGTGGCGGGGGTGGAGAGGGCAAGAATTTGCGGGGCGGGGAGGGTGGTGGTGGAGAGTGTCGCCTCTGCGGTGAAGGAGAGACAAACAGCGGCGGCGGAGGGGCCGACATAAAGGACGGGGAAGGAAGTCGCACGGCCTGGGGTGAATGAAGAACAGAGGGCGGTGGAGGAGGAGGGGCGGGGGCGGTAGGAGGCGGTGGACTGGGTGCAGAGACGGTGGCTGCGAGAGGCGACACTTCCCGCTTGATCCCATTCGTCAGACGCGGTGAAGGCGTCCGCGACTCGACGGTGCTGGGCACCGCAAGAGGCGAGAGAAGGTGCGCATTCCCGCCCGCAACGAACGCCGTCATGCTTAGGAGCGGCGCCTTCTCCTTCGGCTGAAGCCCATCCAGCGGCGCTGGAGCGATCTCCACAGGCACCGCGTCAGGCATCTCGACATCCTGCTGCACCACCTCCACAGACGGCGGTTTGTCGCCGACTGCTGACCTCCGGATGCCGTCAAGGATGCGCGTGAGACCATCCTCCGCCTTGCTGGGCACGGCATCGTTCTCTTTATCCGCCCCGTCCTTCTCGCGCTCCCGCTGCTCTTTCTCGCGTTCCATCTCCTGCCCCCGCTGCATCTCCCGGTCGCGCTCCTCCTGCTCCTCCACCTTGGCGCGCTCGAGCTTTCTGCGCGCCTGCCACTCCTTGAATGACACCTTCGCAGGAGGTGCGGGTGCGGGTGCAGCTGCGGCAGGTGCAGGGGATGGGTCGCGTGCAAGAGGGGCGGGCACAGGGATGTCAGGTGAGAGTGAGGCGGTCGGATCCCAATTGGGCGAAGGCGGCTCGACAGCCACCGGCGATGCCACCGTCTCCCTCATGGTCTCCACGTCATCCACAGGCGCAGTGCCCGGTTTCACGTCCTTCGTGACGACGGGCACGACCTCCAACTCGTCCTCCGACTCGGGAGCGGGGCTCGGGCTCTGAGGCGAAGGTCTGTACGGCTCCTCCTCGCCGACAGCCATCGGCGGATCCGCATCGAGCTCGGGCTCCTCCTGCACATGCGCATCCGCAGGTGGGTCGACCTCGACTGCGTCCGCAACGGGCTCCACAAAGCGCGCGCGCGGTGACACGTTCGCATCCACGTGCATCTCCTCCGCAGACGGCGAAGTGCTGACGACTGTGGCCACGGACGCCACATCCACAGCCTCTCCTGCAGCCACGTCAGCGCGCCCATCCCCATTGTCCCTCCTCCCCCACCGCACGCCCGCTGAATCCCCGTGTTCTAGGACCTCCACATTCGCACCCGCGCGAACGGAGAACCACGCCGGACGCGGGCCCGACGGGTGCGGTGACTGCAAGCTAAGCGCCGCGAAGCTCGTGCTAGGCGAGGGACCCGGCGGCAGCTGCGGGAGAAGAGGAGGCTGGAATTGGAAGTGAGGCGGAGGAGGAGGAGGAGGGGCGAGCGGTAGGCGGGGAGGGAGAGGTGGTCGTTCTCCTGCACGAAATACGTCAGTTCTCTTAGGCTTCGCGAGACGGAAACAAGACTGACCTGCGTCGACATCCATCGCGCTGTCCCGAAGAACGACCTTCCCCTTGCCCTTGTCCACCCGCGGTGGGGGCGGGGCTTGCGCGCGCGAAACTGGAACCGCCGCCCCGCTGGCATCCTTCCACCGCTTCCGCATCTTCGGCGGGCACACGCTCTCCTCGACGGACTGCGTTTGCTGCACCTCACGGTCGCGTTCGTGCCGCCGTATGCGATCCCGCTTTCGTGTCATCGTATCTTCCAAGGAGTTAGACGAAGAACGAGGAGGAGGAGAACACAAGAATAACATAACACACCTCCATCTGCATCTCCCACGACGTCCACATCTTCTTCCTCCTCTGCATCTCTAGCGTCCCTGCCCGTACTGTCATCCCGCCTACCCCCCGCGCCCACCGCCATACTCCGGCTCGTGCACGACATCCCACCCTCCCCCGCGCTCGACGACAGCGTACGGTTTACTGCCACTCGTGCTCGTACTCGCGACAGCGGAAGCGGCAGCGCTCGTGCTCGCATACCCTGCCCCGAATCCCTGCGCGTATGCGTACCCGCCATCCCTATACTCCTCGTATCCCTGCCCATATCCGTACCCATACTCATCTCCCGCCCAAGCCCGCGCCGCATGCCCGTACCCCGCTGATGCATCCAGAACGACCCCGCCCCACCCGCCGCTCCCGCGCACCCTTTCGACGGCACGCACCCCGCGCTCCGCGCCGATGAGCGGGCCCCAGCGCGAGGTGGAGTAGGGGTGGAAATAGGGATGGCGGCGGGCGCTTCGGGACTCGGGGGCGGTACGCCCGGGCCCGCGAGGCGTTTGCGCTTCACCGTGGGTGTGGTGGTGGAGGTGGATGACACGGACTTCGATGCGGGGGTTCTCGAGGTAGACGCAGCGGGGGGACACGAGGTCGACGCCGCGGAAGATGATGCGGGGAGCGTGTAGGAGCCTGAAGTGGCGAGAGTGGAGGCTGAGGATGAGGTCGGCATGTACGAGGAAGTCGACGCGGCAAAAGAGGACGACGCAGGGAAAGACGAGGGCGAAGGGAAGCGCGGCGGCGTTACGCCATCGATGTCGACCTCCATCTCCTCCCCCAGAGGGAGCCTGTCAAGAAAGGAAGGGAAAGCGCGTTAGTAAAGGATGAGCACGAGAATGACCAGAGGGAAGGTGGGAAATAGGAATCGCGGAATGGGAAGAAATCGCCAAACTCGAACTTCCAGCTCGCGACACGACAAAGTCGAGCATGGCCTCCCCAAAGAATACCACGGGCAGAGAAAGGAACGAAAAACGAGCACGCACCCCTCCGTCCCTGCCACCCTCCCCCACCCGATGCACCGCATTCGCGTCGTCCCACTCCCACCCCACCACAATCTCCTCCCCCTGCTTCAGCGCGCGCGTCGCGAAGATCCCAAAGTGCGTCTGCGGCGCGTCGTCTTCTTCGTCCCCTCTTTCCCTTCCCTCTCTCTTCTTTCCCTTCCCCTTCCCATCCTTCCCCGGCTGCGCATCGCTCCATCACACACAAACGCCCTCACCTCCGCGTTCGGCCAACACCCGCTCCGCACCCACCTTCCCCTCCCGCCCGCGCCCCGCGCGTCGAGCGCCACGTCGAGCGCCACGTCGAGCGGCGGCCCCACCAGGTGCACGAAGCGCTTCGGCGCGCCCGCGTGCGCGTACCCGTTCGGCGGCGCACGCATGTACGCTGACGTGGGCGTGATGAGCGCGGGGTAGCGCGCGAGGAGCGTGTGCGGCGGCGCGGGGAGGGCGGTGTGCAGGGCGTAGGTGGGCGGAAGGGCTGAACACGCAGCGGCGGCGGAGTGGGAGGAGGGGAACGAGGGGTGGAGGAGCGTGGGGTGCGGCGCGGGTGGCGCGCCGCCAAAGACGAACGGGGTATGCCCGTGCCCGTGCCCGAGCGTGTGCGTAGGCGGCGTCGCCTCGAGCGCCGACACCCCGCGCCACTGCGCCGCGTACGCGCGGAGCTTGCGCTGCGTCGCCGCGTGCGGGACGATGTCATCCTCGATCTGCACGTACTGCGTGCGCTCGTCCTCCATGTCGTCGATGTGCGCGTTGCCGCCGTTCGACAGGGGCGGACTGGCGTCGGCGGGGACGGTCGTGGTAGGCCATTTGCCGGAGATGGAGGCGCGGCGGCGGGATTTGGATGGCGCGGCGGGCAAGGGTGGGGGTGCGTAGCCGTTTGGAGGAAGATCTGAAAGGGGTGTTAGGTGATTTGGAGATGAATGCGGCGAGAATATGAAGGAAGATTGATGGGCAGATATAGCCAAGGGTGAGATAGCGAGACGAATGAATGAGACAGTCAAAGAGGGAAGACGAATGGAAAGAGTAGTAAAGACAAAAAGTGAGAACAGGTGGGACGAATGAAAGACGACTAGGGATGCACGACGAAGACACGTACCAAGATGATCCCCCGGCCGACACTTCCAGCACCACCAATTATCCGGCACGCAGTCCTTCGCAATCGCAAAACATGCACAGTGGCACCACCGGCCGCACCCGTCGCACGCGATGGAGAAGCCGTCGTCGGTGCTCGAGCCACAGATGCAGCGGATGATGTCGTCGCCCGCGCCCTCTTCCCCTCCTCCTGTACCTGCATCCCCGCCGGCGCTGCCGGACGAATGAAGCGCGGCGTCGATCCTGACCCCGACCTGCCCCTCCTCACGCCGCGCCTTGCTACCGCCACTCCCGCTCGCACCACCCATCCCGAGCTTCCGCTTCTGCGGCACCGTCGAGCCCGAGGCAGTCGCCACCCCACTCCCCTGCCCGTTGTCGAAGTAACAGATAGTCCAAGGGTGGACTGAGGTCGAGGGTAGGTCGTACTTCACAACGCTGCAGCTGTACAGTAGATAGGGATATGATAAATGGAAACGTTTACTCAGCTTATTGAACTCCTGCCTGTACTCTAGGCGCTCGAAGACTCAATACAAGACGCCTCAGGATGTCCTAACTCGAAGGAGACCTGAGGGAGATGGGAGAAAGGAAGCAAGAAAGAAGTCCCTGTTTCATGTACATTTCGATCTTATATACTCGATCGGGGTGGTCGTCACGCGTGCTCTCGCGTCACCAGAGCCCTGCACAACCATGCAATACAAGTATGAAATATAATATATGGTCCGTGAGCATAGAGAGCTCGATATAAAACCATACCATCTGTTAACACGATTGCAATGAGACACCAACCGGGACACGCGCAAAGACGAATAGAGAGACGATGTTGCCGCCTCAACATCTGTCCAGAGGATGACCAGGCCTCGGACGCGTCGATCTCCAGCGCGAGCCGAGAGGGTAGAAACACTAGAACCGCGCTCCACAGAAGCTGGCCCGAGAGGAAAGGAAGGGGAAGAAAAATAAGAGATGAGGAGTATAACATACTAATGCAATGTGGGAGTCCATGCGAGCCAACCGACCCTCTAATCCATCGAACGGCGCATATGAACATGGCGCGGCGAAACCAACGCGGTCAGGTGACCTCTTGTACGTGGCTTGTGAAATCGAGGGTAATCGTGTATACGGCTTGAACGCGTCTCGGGACATATGGAAGGGTACCTAGGCGATAGGGAATAATGAAGAGAAATAGATGGTGAGTAGAAATGAGGTGGCTGATAACGCCAGATGAGGAATTCGTGTGCATCACGCATATATGCATGAGCGACGAGCGAGCCGGGAGGCACTTCCACACCGTGTGCGCTCTTGCCTAACCCATTCGTGCGTGGCGGCCCTCCGCTCCCATTCACCCGTGCGCCATTCCCATTCGCATGCGCCACCCCGTCTCCCTCCCTCACGCCCGTCGATGAGGACGCCGACGACGACGATGCGTAGTTTGCTCCTCCCCTGCTGTGCTCTCGCGCTCCCCAATAGACTCCTCCTCGCCGGGGGGCCGGTCCCCGATGCATGTCCGTGCAATGCGGGCTGCATTTACCATCGGAGAGCAATTCGGAGCGCGAACGGGTGCGTCGTGGGGCCTCTGCTGTGTGCTGCTGGAGGCTGTATCTAAGTGTGTGGTGGAAGAAGAGAGTCAGCGCCGTGTAGTATACGGAGCAAAAGGGGCGTACCGGGCGTTGTCGGGATGAGACTGGACACGGCGAGTCCAAGGCGAGTGCGGTAGAGTCCCACCCAAGTAAAGATAAGTCGCCCAGGGAGAACAAGTCGACCGCAGAAAGAGCGAGAGATACCGAGCAATGTAAGATCACACGTCAGCCCTTCGATCCGAGGCCTAGTCAAGGTGCTCACGACACTATTTAGACCCTAGATAGAGCCTAGGAGCGTCTCCGGTCAGCTTTTAAAGCGTACAAACGACCCCGACGCTAAGCACCCTCTGATTCCACCCAATTCTTTTCTGGGATTCCTAACACGACCGAGGGGTAGATAGGCCTGGTAGGCAAGTTGTTTTAGTCTTGAATACGACCAGAGAAAGAGCCAAGGACCAGGGGTGGATGGATGACTGGCGAGGAGGAGGGGAGCGGAAGAAACGATACGGGGCGTGGCGATGCCGGCGTGCTTGGTGACGACGGGCGCTGCAAACAACGACGGGTGGGCGGGAACGATCATCACGGATCTTGGTCTGGAACTCTGTTCGCTGGCGCATTCTGGCCGTCTGACTAGTAGGGCCACTCATTCTCGCTTGCAAATCTGTCTGGGCGACGCTCCCGTCCATTCACCAGCCTCCCTACTCCCCGCCACATTTTCCTGCTTCTACTGTACTATGTATTACGACCATTTGTTCACGCCATGTCACCCGTCACCTCAAACGCTCACTGGGTTCGGTCTTCAAAATCCGACGGACCATGTCACCGACTGTCACCGATCGGCAAAAGTTCATTCGCCCCCCAATCATCCCGCCGATCCCGTTACGAGTTCCTCAACAACGACATCAGGCCCAATGGAGCCGCAGAACTTCAGAAGGCTCGAAAAATTTAACGCTGATCCGGGGGCATCTGTTTTCGCTCAGTATAATACCTTTGGGATATTTTTTGGCCTTGGCCCTCGCTTCCGTGCAAAATTGTCAGCTTGCAATATGCGAAGAGGGGGGGCCGAACAGCTCTGAAACCGGGCGACTCCGAGAGTATTTTGCTGGGGGCCTGAAAAAACATGTCTTAAATAAGTACACAGAGGAAATGGTTTTTTTTTTTTACCCCCATACCGATGGACGTACACCAAACCTTCACCAGAGACGAATGGATTGGCCAAGGCAGGGCATGGGCGACCGCACCTCATGGACTCAAAAAAATTGCCGCGGGATTCTTCTTGATTCCGCAGGTTCACGAACACGAACTCCTTCCCTCACCGTTCCTCCCCATCGCAAAATTGCTGGAATTCCGACTGCCCCTTCAAAACGCTACGGTCACGGCCCCCCAGCCTGCACAATATTTCAGTACCATTGCTCCAGATATCGACGACGCAGCTTTGATGCTTCGCGTCGGCCATCTTGCCATTCCAGACACAAAGACTGTCAACAAGCTTTTCGCCTGCAGCTGTCAATGTTGGCTCGACGGCGTTCAGTCCGTCATCTACAGTCACCTTGGCGGTGTCATAACTCACTTTCCACTGTCTTAGATGTGTATGACGACTGTGACATCCCTCTCGAGGTTGTCTCGGAGCATCTTTCCTCGGGTGTAAGCAAATCGAATAGGCGAATCGAGTTTACTGTCGTTTGCTTACTTTGGATGCGCTCTGGACGGGACAAATTCGAAGCACCTAGAACTCTATACGGTGCTGGCCGAGCATGACAAGGCCGGGTTCCCGCTGTCGTATTGCCTTCTTTCCACCACGGGCACCGACGATCTCGGGAAGCGCAAAAAGGCGTTGGAAGCCTGGACCCGCAAACTGCGTCATGACTACGGTTTTATTCCGGTCTTCATTCATGTCGACAAGGATATGGCCAAGGACGTTTGGAAGGCTAAGATCCAGCTCTGCTGGTGGCACTTTCGAAGAGCCGTGCGCACACCATACAATTCGCAACGCGCCCACGCGGAGTTCGCGTTCATTGACCCGTTATTCAAGCCGTTGGGACGTGCCGATCCCACGGAGCATGAGGGTGGATTCGCACCACTCATTTTTGGGAGGATTGGCGGGCGCGGACTCCTCTTGGCTCGTACACCGCCGTTTGTGAAAATTATTGAGTCGATGTTTTGGCTCAATGTTTAAAGTTGGTTGCTTAACCATCATACAATGTAGAGAAAATGTTTGTGAAACAAAAGTGTCGAATCCCACAAGGGTTTCTCAACATGGGTGTTTTCGGAACATTTGAGCCGATGTTCAGGAGACATTCAGTCGGACATTCAGACAACGAAGAGAAGAATATTGTGGGTTTTCTTGAATCAATGTTCACGACAGATTTGGATAGTTTCAAGAAATTATTAATTTATACAATGAATACGCGGCATCGGGGGCCGATTCAGGGGCAGTGTACGATAGACTACCGGGTTCATAAAATATTTACTTCGCATCCTGGCGCGATGGGAGCGGGACAGACTTCGTATCAGACCTCGTTGTCGTCACCGTCGCTCTCAGCAGAGCGCCGCACTCTCGACGGCCCAGCGACGGGAACAGCCGTAACACCCGTTGTGGAAGCGAGGGATGTCAGCTCCACCGTCCCAAACGTTTCGAGATCTGGATCCAAAATCAAGCGCTTGATGAACCTGGGCGACTTTGTTAGGTTTGTTCCGGAAAATGATACCTCAACTCACTTGGACTGCTTCGCCGGATCGGGGTGGCTTCGGCGTAAATTGCTAAGCTTGGTATCAACCGCTCCCCAGTACTTACTGTCGGTTGACTCCGAGATAAGTTTCCGCTGAACAAGTCCATCAATCTACGCCGCTTCATCGGATTGGGAGGAACCTACCAAAATCGCAACCCTGCCACAGAATGGAAGGTCAACGTTTCAACCTTGGCGTTCACATGGAGCTTCTGGAGAATCTTCGTTGCAAGTTCAACAATGTTGAGTGCGCCGGGGCGCAGTTTCTCGCCCTCCACGGGAGCAGATCCGAGTGAGGTCGCAATCTTACCAAGTAATTAGTTCAGTATCACCAGAGGTGCTGACAACGTACCACACCCTTGATAGTGTTGCGTTTCGAGATTGAAACCCGACCGATGTGGCTGCCAAGAGCATCCATGGTGCCCTTGTCGTCTTGCATTTCCACGGTGAATCCCCAGCCGTGAGCAAGAACCATGTCCTACACAAAAGAGTCAGTGCTGTATAGCAGGTCATATAATACAACGAACCATGAGTAGCTTGTTGGGGTCCGAACTTATCATCCTTGTAGGCTGGAAGGGAAGGATCGGCGAATAAAATACGCGCATTCCCCTCAATCTTGTCCTGGGAAAAGACGAGTCTGGATGAGTGCTGATCAAACTAAGAAATCCCCGTCAAGTACACATGTCCACGGGGTCAATCAGACCATTATTCATTGTGCTACAGCTGTCCTAGTCGAAACCATGATTTTTCTGAACAAATTCTATTACGTAGAGGGCTCTATAACGATGTTAAACCCTGTATAAAAAGTTCTGAGGATGCCATCCTCTGCATACTGTACTATTTCGTTCAATTCGAATGTCACGCATCACACCCAATTTCTGGAAACCTCGCAATAATTTATTCTCGATTTTAGCGGAATTTGGAGATTTGTCGGAAAATTAAAAAGTCACGTGCATTTTCGAATTGAGCGAAATAGTACAGTATTTGAAATGTGCAGCGAATGAGCCTATGGGAAAGGCAAACGGACCAGAATTGAGGGTCGCCGCAAAGTTGATGATGTATCATCAATATGTGCGCTCAGATACCCCCCTGCAGGCCCACATTGAAACTTTGAGGAGCCTATCCCCTGTGTATTTAAGGCGCGGAGAAAATGACCCTATAAGCAGGAGAAAAGGTGAGGAATTGAGCTCAGAACAGGTGTCCTATTAAAAAAGCGACAGGAAAAACATGAAATTCTCGCTGGGATGCTTCTATAACAATGTTACAGCTAATGTCGGAACCTAGGGCGCGAACGAAAAATTTACGTTTTGGGAAGTTTTTCATTGCGCCGACCGATTCCCTCATAAGTCCCTGAGTTTTGGTCCGACCACCTTGAAACCTATACCAATCTTCCAGAATAATTTGTCCGCAATTAGTGATGTAAAGGAAAATGCGAAAATGCATTTCATTTCTCCATTTGGTACTGAGGGCTTTGTTTCTATTCAGCACCTCCTAGGAGGGTGGGCACTTGTTCAAACACACTGAATTTTTAGGAGGGAAGACTTACATGTATTATAAAGAGGGTGATGTAGCCAAAATTCACTAATTGCGGACGAATTATTCTGGAAGATTGGTATAGGTTTCGAGGTGGTCGGACCAAAACTCAGGGACTTATGAGGGAATCGGTCGGCGCAATGAAAAACTTCCCAAAACGTAAATTTTTCGTTCGCGCCCTAGGTTCCGACATTAGCTGTAAAGCCCATATAAAGGATTCTGAGGATGCCATCCTCTGCGCATTTGAAATGCGCGGCGGATGAGCCTATGGACAAGGAAAACGGACGAGAATTGAGGCCGCCGCGACTCATCCGGTGGCTGACCCGGTGACGTCCGGTGGCTCATTTTGGGTGGAGTGCGCGTCATTTCAGGTGCCACCGGCACCGCATGCCTCGGGAGTCACCGGGTGGCTACCGGTGGCTCATCGCAAGGTCTCTATTCCAGCAGGTGAAGGGACCTCCCGCAACAAGGGGAAAGGTTCCGATCCTCGTAACTGGGGTGCTGTAGATTTTCCTTGGTCAAAACCCAACAGGGAATCCATTACTTCATCTGTAAGTGGCACTCTTGCCAGGACAATGGCACCCAGGACTGAGAGAGCATAATGCACATCATCCTCATCATCCCAGTCAGCTAAGTTTTGGAGTGCTATGGTGTATAGCTTGTCAAGATTTTTTCTTGCCCCAGTTCTAGGATCCATTAGCTTGGCGAGCTTCTCTTTGGGATGCCGGCCTCCAATGAATTTGCATGCAGTAATAGCCGGCTCTTTGGTCGATTTTTCCGAACAAGGCCTTGAAGCACAGCGTGAAGCGCTTGAGAAGCTCTTGAGGCATAATTTTACTCATTGACAAAACATTCCAAATTCATGCGTGCGACATTCCCGATTCCCCGGCTTGTCACGCCTCAGTTTCCTGGCATTCACCGGACTATTCCGTGGGTAAGATAGGTGACATCCAGATCCATCTAATCACGTGAAGCGTTACTCTGATGTGACAGTAACGTGGGAAAGCGCGAAATTTCAGAAACAAAACACAAAATCATATTTTTCGGTACTTTAAACACAAAGAACAAAGAAAATAAAAAAAGTCGCAATATACCAACCATCCCTCCTTTCTATGCTTCCTCAGATCATCAAGATAATGAGGAGGAAGAGTCCTATGACCCCTATATTTTTTATTGGCCCAAGCTGCATCTGCTCCATCAAGCCCACAAAAGTAGGCATCTGCAAACCTTGAAGACTGGACAGCAAACTGACGCATAGACACAAGTGGAACTGATTCAAGGGCTTCAAGCATGTTCTGCTCCAAGTCCTCTTCTGATGAAGACTCAGGGAACATTCTATAGATCCGTTTTGCATATCCCCAGCATTGCTCAATAAAATTGAACTCTGGATGGAATTTGGGAAAGAAAATAACCTCATAGCCCCGCTTTTCACAATGCTCCTCTAGCATTGATTTTTGCACCTGAAATCAGGCTCCATGTAGAGAATCTTCCTCAAACAACATTGAGTTGCAGTAGTATGACGGCATTTGAAGTTGCTCCCACATTGAGCCTTGATTTTCTTCTTGGAACCTGGCAATGGAGCATTGGGATCTGGGAGATCCCGATGTGTTGAAGGTAAGGCAGAAAGTGTGGTAAACATGTGTTGAAGGTGAGGCAGAAAGTGTGGTAAGCATATGTAGAAGGTGAGGCAGAAAGTGTGGTAAATATATGTTGAAGGTAAGGCAGAAAGTGCAGTAAACATGTGTTGAAGGTGAGGCAGAAATGCGATGATGTAGTCACGTGGTCGTGGGAATTACCCTTTTAGGAAGCGCGAAATTTTTGGTCTCAAAATATATTTGTGTCTGAGATGCATGCTCTTTGTGATCTGAGCATTTTTTCTAAAAAAGACAATAAACTTTTTTTTGAAGATAGCTATTGAAAATCTGCTACCACAGAATTGTAGCTACACTCAAGCTCTACATTTCTGTGGTTTTAGTTTGTCTATCAATTGCTTTGGCTTCCACTAGTGTAGCTCACAGTCTGTGTCACGCTGTGACATCACGTGATTAGATGGATCTGGATGTCACCTATCTCACACCAATTGCTTTTCGATCTGTCAGTGCACATACTTTGCCTGAGTAATATAAAACTCAGTGGAATCGGTTTCGAGGATGGGGGGATGTCGTGTTCGAACCAAGTAACTGAATGCATTGATGATTGACTTAAAATGCAGTGGGCTTGAGCTTGAGAAACACGGCTTGTGTCACACGCCGCAAGCCGTTGTTCATGGGCACCGGGCTTGTGCATGACTTGCCTCGAGATATTAGCCTACCTTCCCTGTTCCAACGATCGACCCATACTTACATATCATTACCGATTGGTAATGTCTTGAATCACTGAAGGCCGGTCAGATTCAATGGGACAGTGATTCAATCACATTCAACTGGAATTTAAACGAACCGGACGGGCTTGGGTTTGGGGAGCTTGATACACATGGCTTCAAGTTGGGCTGCCCAGAGTGGCTTTTGTCACTTAGGCTTGAGAAACTAGGCTTGTGTCGATGACTTAGACTCAGGGAAACAGGTTTTTGCTTCCGCACATGGAGCCAACAATAATCGACGGTCGTTTAAGTAACTTGCTGAACTTCTGGTACCAGATCGTTGCCGGGCCGCCGCTTCGGTTTCCACCAGTCGATGCCCTCTCACGCTCCTCAGCCCTGTTAATGTAACACAGAAATTCCGGCTTGCCCGCTTTGGTGCACAACCCCGTATCTATCTTAGAACTTAGTTAAAACCAAAATCTTCGCCCTATTAATGTTTCTCTATGTGTATGAGCTATCATTGAAGAGGAATGTTACCACAACCGCAGCCTTGAATCTATCTCGCGCGCGCCCCATTGAATTGTTCTTGGAGCACTGAGATGGTATAATAGAAGCTGTAAGGCTTGCGAAAAAAACCGCTTGTGTTGAGCTGAGTAGGTAGTATTGGTACGGCATTAGGTGTAATTTTGCTCAGGAACCCACCCGAACAGAATGTCTCCGTCGGATACCGGCGGCTGCAAGAATAATCAAAATATAGAAATAATTTGGTAAGAGAAGTGAGTTCTTGTGCACGGCAGCACAGCATAATTTGCGGTAATGCTCATGGATCGGGAATTGGGACTGCTGGATAATTGTATCAGAATGTATCAATGCGATTTGTATTGACTGCAACCTCGCAGCAAAAGAGCCGAAGGTCATACATTGTAGTTATCAATGATGCCGGCGAGCACGGCCGTAAGGTTCCGGACATGAAGGTAAGAAAATACAACATTACTAGAGTGTAAATGTGCAGTGTAGGGGTCAAGCCCAAGCCCGTCACAAACCCAAGCCATACAAGCCCGCCCACCAAATTCAAATGCCGCTAAGGGGGACAAGCCGTTTTGTCAAGCCGATTGGAAAAGTCTAGCACGAAAGCGTTATCGTAGAGTTTGACATGGGATACTAAAAAAGCTACCGGTGTTCTATGGGTGCACAACGTTGGCCGCGGCGACGCCACGCTGAGGGAACCCGCAGAGAGGCAATGGGGAGATGGTGATGGCGGTGGGAACCAGCATGGAGGTGTCAGGCACCAGATATTAACAACTTACTTACAGTGCTAAAGGTTGGTGTAAGCGAGCTCAAGTCAAGTCAAGCCACAAGTCAAGCCGTCCAAGCCCGCACAGCTAAATTCAAACTCCGCTAAGCGGCGCAAGCCATTTTGGCAAGCCCGTCGGCTAAATCTGAACTTGACGATGAGGATCACATTGGTTGAGAATTTCAAGTTTTTTGGTGAAAATGAAAAATTTCGTTAATTTTTTATGATATTCAACCAATATTTGCTCTGTGCAGGTCACTGTACAGAGCTACCTTGACCTACACTGAGCTGCACACAGCTTTGACACAGCTACACTGACCTAGGCAGAGCTACACACAGCTTTGACACAGCTGCACTGACCTAGGCAGAGCTGGCCAGAGCTACAAGCAACTATGCAGGGTCTGTCTAGGCACCAATGTGTGTAGTTCTGCATGGGGACTTGAGTTGAGCCTCTGTCTAGGTCGGGGTTGAATGTAGTGGTTGGAACTGTTGTAGACTTATCCACTCAACACACTCCCAGAAGGTCCTTAGGGATCCTTATCGACTGAAATCCTGTCATACGAACAAACACAACTTGAAATCAACAAAAAAGCGGCTATAACGTCCGCTGAAATTTGAAAGAAAAAAATCGGTGCTGGCCCCACAGTACCAAGCAGGGTCAGCCTTGAGTTTATCAATTCAGGGGTAAAAAATCCGTACCGGCAAGAAACATTAAAGGAACAGTAGGGATCGTCACCGTACCCGTCCAGGACGCTTGGACGGACGGACGGACGGACAACCGTCCCGTCCCGTCCCTGAACTCCTGTCTGCCCAGCATGCCGTACCGTCGCCGGACGGCAGTGAAGACGGCCGTCCCGTCCACCGGAAGACGGAAGGACGGACGGATGGGACGGACATTTATGATTGTATGTACTGGTTAGTGAATCCCAAGGGGAAACTCGGCGCAAATGATGGAAATTGTTGCAGATCCATCTGTTTCCCGCTCTTTTTGAATGCATCTTGTCAGACTGTCCTCCACTGCAATTCTGTCTCGGGTGGATCACCGTTGACTAGTTTTGTGAAAGCGCCGTAGAACACGGATGAAGCCAAATGAGAGGATGAATGAGGATAAGGAGACTGAGCGGGAGGATTTCTCCGACTCCGAACAGTCTAGCGAGGATGATGATGCTGACGCACCGCAAGTCCGAGATGGTATTGAGACCTCGGAGATCATGTCTGAAGGTGCATCGTGATACGAGGCATCTGCTTAATATACGAGGTATCTTACATGTTTCGGAAAACCATCAATGTAGGCATGAACTGGACTTGAATATAGATACTTCCTTTATCCTAGCCTGGGTGCTTGGTATAGCAGGAAATACCAGGCAGTATAGCAGGGTCCCACGAGGCAACGGTCTGTCCAGCAAAATAGACTCCTGAAGCCCGTGTGCGTGCGAGGCATGAGGAAATGCGAGCCGGCGGGAACAACACGTTTCTCGTCCATCATGAGGTTTTGGGGAGCGATATCGCTAGAAGTAAATGAAGTGAATAAATCATGGATATGGATGCACGCTGACTCACAAGTGACATATATCGTTGTCATGCATGAATTGAAGGCCCTGTACAGAAGTGGTCAGAAACCACGCATGGTTCGCTGCTCTTTTTTTACCCCTAGATACTGCCGCAATGCGTCAACGACTTCTGCAGGGCAATGAAATGGTGGGTCGTGGAATCCGCGGCAGTACGGCATGACAAGTAGGGTCCAGTTCTCGTTGGGTACGGTGATGACCTCCAGTATAGGTATTGTCCTGTTACGCAGGTCTTGACGGAAACATGGGCTATCCAGCAAGAGCACAATCTTCAGCTCGTCTTCGTTCGTTACAACACGTTTCAGGACGACCTTCTCCCCGGTGCTTAGTTGAATGGCGTCGAGGGTAGGAGTGCTCTGGATGGGAATGAGATCGGAGAATGACTGTTGTGCATAAACCTACTCCATATGATCGCAGGGTATCTTCGTGCTGCTCCTTTTTGTCCCCTGGGACTGACCAGGATGGGACCCAGCTAGGCTCGTAGCGCGGCCGTAATTTATCGCGGACAGATTCCATGTACTGTGAATGCTGCGAGCGAATCCATCTCTAGCCCCACAGTGAATCATGTCGCACGCTGAAACACGCCATTGAGCTGTCTGAGTCTCCAAGCAATCAAAGCTCCGAGTTATAGTTGCTGCAGGTTAACTCCGACGGAAGATGGGTACCACGTTGTCAAACTTGTGTGACGTCGGACTTCTCGTTGGCCGTGGACCACGCTGGACACATTGCGCACGCACCGAGCTCACATTGGGCTCCAGGAATGGATGTCGAGAGAAATAAAGGCGGCGCGGCATTTCTCCTCCTTGCCGCGGCATTAGCACAGCCACTGATATGCAACATTTTTGTGCGCGGCAGAGACTTCGTTGCTCACTCAAGAAAGGGGACCCAGCTGGCATAAGTTATTTGTGTAGCATTATATGTATTCCCACTTTTGTAGCTCTGAATACGTAAGATCACATTTCCGGCCCAATCTTGAGATTTTTGAAACAGAAATTGCCCTTGTTCTGAGTGACTATGTAGGTATGTGCTTGACGTCTTGGAGTTCGTCTGGGAATAGCAGGTTTTACCTATGCCTTTCGCGCCTGCGGCCAAGGCACATGGGCGATGGGGTGGCCCTACTGAAGCGGTTCAGTGCTGATCAATCAAATTATTCATTGATGCTGCTTCTTGGGATAGTGATGGAATGAGATTCCGTGACACAGGATTGATTCCAGCCAGAATCGGCTTGAAAATCGGCCCGGGGACCGAACTGCGATAAAATGTCTTCA
Organism: Mycena olivaceomarginata; assembly: GCA_029378375.1. Taxonomy (NCBI): domain Eukaryota; kingdom Fungi; phylum Basidiomycota; class Agaricomycetes; order Agaricales; family Mycenaceae; genus Mycena; species Mycena olivaceomarginata. The sequence goes on from JARKIC010000053.1 coordinate 456,050, forward strand.
CCTAGTCTCTTTTCCAGACGTTATAGGGCAGTTTCCGCTTGCTGTCCTTGCGGGCAGTGAGCAGACTAACCGGAGTAATCGGACCACCGGAAAATGTTTCGAGGCAGTTTTTGATGAGAATGTCAAATGATTCACTGCCCTATAACATGGCTGCCTGTGATTTTTTGATTGATGTGCCCCAAATTTCAGACTCCGCCGAACCCGAAAAGATCTGAAGCCGAGATTCTTTGACGTGCGCTGTACGCCGAAACGGGGCAAATTTTGCGGCCAATAACCCAGATGAATGCATCTCACGGCAGCGAAGCCAACGCTGGCTCCAAAAACCCAGAGAATGCCTCCCAGAAAGCACACACATTGTCACAGTAGAAGGAGCAATTGATCCATGATGCGCGAAAACGATTCAGACGACTGCTGTACATGGGTCGCGTTGCACCATCGATCTTGGCGTGAACAGGGAACATCACACTATAGGAAATTTAGATGGGCCGCTACTGGTTCTATTGTCATCTGCTCCGTCCCTTAGTGGTTATGATGCAGCTGCCTGATTTCTATTTGTTTTGATGAGGTCAAGAGTTCGAATCTCGCCGCTATAATCTTTTGCTTTAATTATTTTTTCGTGCCCCACGCAGTGGGCCCCGCGGCGAGATATTCCCCCAAAGACGCAGATTAAGCTCCTAAAGTTCAATAAGCGAAAAGAAAAGGCTCCGCGCAGCGGGCCCAGCGGCGAGCGACGAAGGGGGTAGGCGTAAGTATCCCCTGCCCAAGATGTTCTCAAAAAACGACATGGATATAAAATTCCATGTTAAATTTACCCAAAAAGGAAAATCAGCACCTGACTGTGAAATCTGGTACGGCGCGAAAGGATAATAAAGAAAGAGGTAAAGGATGTGACAGAGCCGGGATTACACATAATTTCATTACCGTTCCTCTAGCTGCATTGGATGCATTCGACATTTTTTTTGCATTTGAAGGTGCTGTAAGAATCACATTTATCTGGGGGTTTCATGTGGTTCTGGCTCTGTCACATCCTTTCATAGATATTGGGCCATTGGGACACGTTCTGAGCTTGCAAAACAGCATTCTACACGAAAACGGTCCAACAACGGAAGTTACCAAATACATGATATTCACTACGTTCAACCCAGCCCTACACAGACTTTTGGCCAGGTGAGCCAGAGTCTGCCAAGGTCTGCCAAGCTTTGTGGAGGTCTGTGTAGCTGGCTAGAAAGGCCCTGTGTAGCCGTCTACACAAACTCCTCTGCACAGCTTTGTCTAGCTCTGTCTAGCTCGTCAGGTGCCTGTCCAGGCTGTGTTCAGGCACCTAGACAAACTCTGTGTGGCTGAGCCTAGGTGAGTCTAGCTGTGCATAGGTCGGTGTAAGCACCTGAAGTGAGCTAACAGACTTTATGTTCGTTTTCTGCGCATCGGCGACCGGCAGAACTTGATGATGATGATCGCCGTCACTGAAGATCACGCTCAGGCAATACGCTATGACAACTGATTTGCGTTTGATGTTACATATCCATGATTTGATCGCGATCCTGCCTTCTGGTTTCTGTTGATGTTTTGAGTGTCAGCCCTGATATTCAACCAATATTTGCTCTGTGCAGGTCACTGTACGGAGCTGCCCTGACCTACACTGAGCTACACACAGCTTTGACACAGCTACACTGACCTGGGCAGAGCTGGCCAGATCTGGCCAGAGTTACACACAACTACACAGGGTCTGTCTCGGCACTGGTGTGTGTAGCACTGCATAGGGACCTGAGTTAAAACTCTGTCTAGGTCAGGGTTGAACGTAGTGATTTTCGGAAATTCCCCTCTGTCACTGATTATACGCATAGATTATCCAACTAGATCTAGCCAGGTTCTATGTGAATCAGACCAGAATCCATTGAGATATTGACAATTCTTTGAAAACATCCGAAAACAGAAATTATCTCACTACGCCTTCGGTTCCGACATTAGCTGTAATTAGTATTTATTTATTTGTTATACATCAAGGCGTGGGCATGGCGGTCAAGAAATGCGGACAGGCGGCATGGGCGCGACCAATAAGAGCTGTAGAATTGTGAAAAAAAGTTTCCCGATTGTAAAACACTTGAGGTGAGTCCTTGGTGCTCAGGGCACGGGGATAAAGCCCCAAAGGAATGCATGGGCGCGACCAATGAGCTTCGTTGGAGCAGTAACCGACAGTGAGGCGGTCATGGCGCGGTCAGACGGGTGAGAGTGCTCAGGGTCGGGGCCAGTTTGAGGCACAAAATCAGTAATCTCAGGCGGCGATCACAAAAGATACTAATTGTCGAGCCTTCAGAAATCCAGACCGAAATTTGCAACAGACGTGGAGGGAGTGCACATTTGGGTATCTTTCAGGGAACCACAGAGTCAGAGGAACTGGACACGCAGGAAGGCCACAGGACATTATGGTCGAAAGCAAAGTGTGAAGTGATTAGATCAATGGCGGTAAAAAATTCGGCTTTGTCCGGACACTTGTGCTTGTCCCATCTGAGCCAAGATCTGAGCAGGCAGTCGTGTTGAGGGAGGCTCTACCATCCGACCCACATTTTGTTTTGCATTGAAATGTGGTTTGAAACCTGGTTTCATCATCTCGAAAAAGCTAAATTATCAATTTCATGAATACGCCAACACTTATTTCGACCACGAGTATATGGTCTAGTACATATGTGCCTGCTTTAAGTCAGAATTTATTGAGGACAAATATAAGCTGTATAAAGGAAAGATCAAAGTTGTTACTACACTGGAGATCCGCGCTTTTTTCTGTTTTCACTGCATTCAGCCAATGGCTCGGCAACACCATTGTGAGATGTCACGCCAGAGCCTGCCGCTGCCTGGCTAGACACCCCGTGTCGAGGTGCCTAGACCCAGCTCAATTTGATGAGCTGTCGAGGCCATGGCCTAGGCGAGCTTGATGACCGATGCCGAGGGCGTCAGAGCGCCTCGGCATGAGAGGTCTAGATGATCGTCGTGAGAATCGACGTGACTAAAAAGGGGCGTGTCGGGATTCGCCCTGTCTAGGTGCACGTGGTTGCCTAGGCAGGCCTAGCCATAACTCCGCGTGACTAGATTTTGATTTGCCGAGGGGTTGGCTGAACAAGAAGGAACCTGGGCCGACACAGGGACTTGCCTTTTTGGGAAGGCCCGGCAATCAAGAGAAGCTTGATCGCGTCACCACGGAAGGTTCCGAAGTCCCAATATGGGGGACAATGGCTCGCTTAACGACTTGTGCGCCGACGTCCGTGACGCATCGGTGCGACGTTGCAAGGGAAATTCAGGCAGTAAGTAGCGACTCATTTATTGACAGTAAATAGCTTCTACATAAATTCAGTGCACATTATATGACTGATGCCTCTTTTGCATCTTTTCGGGTGACGGCGGCAAGAGGTGCTTTCGTTTTTTCGGATTGAAGGGAGTACGAGCGGAAGTTGTGGACGGCGCATTGGCAGTGCTGGGAGGTAAAGGTGTCGCTGGTAAGGTTGGGGGTGGGTGGGAATGACACCCTCCACCGCGATACCAAGCATGGACGCAAGGACAGTTCGTCCGTAATCAGACCAGCTTGGCCAGAGGTTGTCCGTGGTCCAGTACGTGTCAAGATACTCAACGTGCGCCAATACTTTTTTTATCGCCCTTTTCGCTGCTTTTGACTCGTTCGTGTAAGATTCGCGCAGTGCTTGGCGTTCAGCCTCGAGAAGGGAGCGTGCAGCTTTGATTGTCTGGGTCGCTGTGAGTGCTCGCTCGAGGCAGATCATGCGATTCTTCAAATCTTGATAGACCGTGTCCTTCCCCTTCAGAAGTTTGTTTCGATGGTTTCGCCACGATTGCCGGAGGTGGAAGCGACAAATCAGTAGCCAAATATCGCTCCAAATGGCGATCAATGCCCCGCGCTCCTTGAGGTCCGTGTCGGTAATGGCTGACATCGGCTTGAAAGCCACACCGGGATGTCCATGACGATGGGCGCACTTGTTAAGTGACTCTGACCATTTTCGCAACAGTTTGGTCAAGATGGCGGTATCGTACCCCGACGAGGATTGTTTGTTCCCGGCTGGGGCCGAAAACAGCAAGAATGCGACGGGGATACCCTTCTTGTTCTCGTCCACGGTCATCACAATGAACAGCAGTAGACGGCTATCGCACGCTCCAAAGGTACCATCGAGCAGGATTTGTGACTGATGCCCGTAGGTCCAGGCAGCACGGTTCATGTCGGCGTTTGCGATCGCCACTTCGAAGCGCTCGCCTCGGCTGGCGCGAGGGGAGTAGTGGAATATTGCATCCGCCAAGGTAGGATTGAAGTTCTCAGACTTCGGGTCGAGCCAGTTGTCGACATTGATTTCCGGTGCAGTCGTGACAGAGACACCTTTCATTCGGTTATACTGGCGATAGAGCGAACGGGAGTCGTTGGATACAAGAAGCCAGCGGTATGGAGAAGACGCGAAGTCTGCCGGGAAGCCTGGGTACGCTTTGGCATCGACCAGCTCGCGATTCTTTTTTCGGATATCACTGAAGGTAGCGCCATCGTGGAGCTGCTCCAAAGCGACGACGTAGATGGAGGGATGGACGGGAATGGGAGGGAAGCGAGTCAAATTCGCTGTTTGACACCCCTCGTTATGCTCGAAGTGCCCGCGGATACGCAGTACTTTATTCCCACGAACGGTAACCTCAGCATGGGCCAGACATCCAGTAAACGGAACTGGAGTATGACGCTTCTGGCTCCCAGGTTCGTCCGTTTCTGAACGATCGTATTTGGTATTTCGCTGATGATGGTCGTACCCGCATTTACACAGGTATAATATCCTGCGGGTCTCTTCCTTCGTTGACCAGAAGCTCCATTGCTGCGACCAACGGCTCCCGATGTCTTCCTGAGACTCAGGGTCTATATAGAGGTTAGTCTCAAACATCTGGAGTCTACGGGTATGTTAGGTTTACTCACCCAGGTCATATTGGCCCATGACTGCAGCTGCTTCCAATTGGGAAGCATCATCGAGCGCATATATGCAGTCTGCAAGCGATGGAGTCGCGAACGACGTCGGGGTGGCGGGACGGTACATTTCTTCAATGGATTTCCGTTGCTCGGGACTGACTTTGAGATGGGAGATAGGAATCTGTGACGCCGTGCTGCGTGCATTCAAGGGGGCGGGTTTTTCGTGCCGCGGAGTATACTGTCCTGCCCACCGAAGGTTTTTGCCGTAGGCGTTCGCGGGAGGAGGCGCAGAGGGGCCGGCAGCGAGCGTAGCATTACTGATATTGTTATTTTCCGGAGAGAAAATGAAGGTAGACATTGTTATGGAATGGGGGGAATTCCACAAGTTCACTAGGAACCGTTTGCTTTCCGAGGTAAACGCGAACACCAACTAGCACACGAGCCGCAGCTCGTTACCACCAGTTAGTGAGTTGTCGTGGGAATCAGCTAGTGCTAGACTTTAGCTGATTCCGTTCGACGGATGTTGTCCTGGGCTTCGACGAGTGCGAGACTTTCGCCGAAGCCGTTTAGACTGAGTGCGAGGCAATTAAGCGAAGCGCAAGGGTGCGTTTAGAGCGAAGAGGTTAACAGGTAAAAAGTGCTGTATATTTCACAGACATACAGTTTATATACTGTAAGGTATATATGAAATATAAGCTGAAACGTAGTAACAATGAAATTAGGAAGATGGTTGGTAAGGAAGGAGGGGAGTTGAAATAAGTGTAACTAAATGGTAGGTAAGAAGGAAGTAGGGATTGACACGGAGTGAGGCAACCGGAATATGAAATAGTCAAAACAGTATGAACTCACGGTCGTTGAGTCCAAAATGACTATATCCATGACAGACATTGACACAGAGATATGGTGGGACAAGAGAGTATACACAAGACAGTATACAACTATTTGCCACAAATTGACTTCGGGTATATCCCAATGGGGCGGATTTGGAAGTTTGATGTGCTGATAGGCGGGCGTCCGGAAAAGGCAAGTCCCTGTGCTGGCCCTAATTCCGTGTTTCTTCGCGGTCTTGCCATTTTTCTTTGAACAGGGGACACAGCTGAACTATGAACAGGAGCTCAAAGATGATCTGGACAACACCATTCAGACACTGCAGGTTCGGTCGTCCACCAATGTCGACACGGTCCGCAAGTCGCTTGGGGTGGAATCCTTTGTAAAGCAGCTGTCCCATGTCGTCCAGAGATCGATCGCTGTTCGGCAGCGACAAGGAAATCGTATTTGGGCGGCATTGATTAAGGAGCAATTGGCTCCTCAATATGGAACGGTTGCGGCGGAAAGGGGGCGAGGTATGTTTGGCAGAATGAAGGTTCATTCAGTCACTGCTTCTCAAACTATCACTCATCTCAGCCTAGGAGGCAAGTTGATCTTGAATTTTCACGTTGTGCATGCAATTCAACTTTTGTTCCAGCTGAACATGACCTTCATCCGAGACTCGGCGCACAGGTCACGTGTTTGAAAATGTGGACCATTGAAATTTGAAAAGGCAATAGGGTCACACGGTGCAAAATGCAAACCAGTAATTGGGCTCTGGAAAGCGCAATAATACCTCCGAGCGCGATCTGAATGATCAGGGCTATAGAAAATGGCCCTGGGACTTCATTGGAATTGAAATGGTCTGCAGGATGACCGTTTTCTCCTTGTCACGTTCTCCTCTGGGGCTTATTCCCACATGATATACACGTTTTATATCCTCCCATTTTTTTAAACAAAGAAAAGAAGTGTCCAAAATTGCCAGAAAGCTGTGGAGTGACCGAGTTTGGGCAAGGGAAGCATAAAGTGGAGGCAGAGTGGAAAAGGCGGATGCGGCATGAGAAGAAATACTGACGATGACAAAAGAGGTTAGAGCAAGGGAAGCCGGTGATTGATTGAGCGGACTTTTCAGGCGGACAGGACTCTTAATTTATAAAGAGGGAGAGTATATCAAAGGCTCGTGGGAAGGCTTTCCAGATATTTTAGACGAGTCCCGACACCCCGTCGAGAACTCCATTCCCAAAATCGCCGCCCTCCAGTTGGACGAGGGCAAATGCATGTATCCGAGGTCCTCGAGGCTCTGAAAAAAAAAAAAAAAGGTGTGTGCAGATTTTCGCGAAAGCAAACCCCCTTGGATCTCCGGAGTCTTCCCATGATCTTGAGCCACATACACGTTCTTCACAGGCACGGCGGATACAGATTATCCTGTTCGCCCAGGTGAATTTTCAGTCCTGGCGCTCGCGACCCGTGCTGAGCCGAAAACTAATCCCAAGTTCCGATTTCGGAACGGGTACGTTGTATTGTCTCCTTTCGGGGTGCCTCCACGTGACCCTCCTCATAGGATTGATCCGGTCGATCCAAAAAGATCCGATTACTATCATCGGTCATTATAGGGGTCGCAGTACGCAGACAGCTTGCGGCGTCTGTGAGAAAGCAGCAACCGACGTCCGATCCTCCGTATTTTGCGTTTTCCTCCCTCATTTTTGCTCAGGTTGAAAATGCAGTATACAAAACTCCGCCCAAACTCCACCGCGTTCTTGATAACCGAAATTGGCGAGTACACCAAGGCCAGTAAAACACCTCGCCGAAAATTTCCAGATCATATATTGACACCCTGGCAGGTCGCTGATCGCTTCTCGGAAGATTCTCCGATTGGCGCCCTGGCGAAATTCACCCACCTTGAGACCTTCGTCATCTACTGCCAAACCATCACCAGATTCTACGATTACATACTCGATCGCACCTACGAATTCGGTGATTTGCTGAGTTTGCAAATATTTGGACTTTCGATAATGAACGCGTGCCCCACGCTCCGTCGTGCCGACATCGGCTCCGACGTTTCTCCTGCAACCGACATTTGGTATCCTGGATCGAAGAAGAAGGAATTGGCCTGCACCCTGACCCGCAGCCCAGACGGAGACGTTGAGTCTGTTTGTGCAACGCGGTTTGACTTTCATGCCGTTGGGATGTTTTGGTAGGGAAGTAGGGAGGCTCTAATGAAGGTGGGAAGTGATCAGTGAGCTGGCCACTGCCACTCTACCCTCTCTTCTCCGCTATCCCACCATCTGCCTGCTGCTAGCTTCGGGCTCACAGGCTCTCAGATTCAACTGGGCAGGAATGCCAGAGGAGGTTAGTGTTACCTGCAACAACATGTCCATTCAAGTTGATCCACTTATTGTGACACCTCCTTGACTTTCAGCTCGTCACTGCCTTGGAGTCAGCACCAACACTTTGGACATCACCTCACCATTGCGCTCTCTCGCTGGCCTTGCTTACCCAATACTCCATACTTGTGGAAGCTGCTGGACTGCAGAAGCAGGCCTTCACCTCGTTGTCTTAGACCTCACTTTGCCTTTCACACAGGCATTGTACCACTACTTACTGCTTCCTTACAGCCGGCTCACTTGTGCTCGTATGTACAGCATCTTCCCTTTGCTGCCTCACTGATTCCCTCAGCTGTCATTCATCCAGTCCACGACACCTAAACAACTGTGACACAAGTGCACAGTGGCGAAGGCAATATCAGAAAACCGTGGACGATTTAATATTGCGGTCAAACGTACATGATTGCCGGTGGCCTGTGGCTGGAACCGATTTGTTGAAGCCGTTGAAACCAGGTGCCCGAATAAGGCAAGAAGTTCGAGGATGTGTCCGCAAGGATGGGGGGGGGGGGGGGGGGGGGGGGCATTATACTCATCAGGTCCACAACATGAACAATTTACGGAAGGTATACATGTGGTACTGTACGGGTGGTTGTCCTTACAGGAATCCACAAGATCCCAACCGAACACAAACTGATTCCAGGGGTCACAAAAACTTAAATTGGAGTCTGACTATGGGAGACTACGATCAACCTAGCTGCGAGGTCAGTTTTCATGAACACAGAGCAAGATAAACAATTCTGAAGAGACAGTTCGGTTTCAAAATGGATTATATCACGGTCTTCCCCTGGAAATTCTTCGAAAGAGCTATTGGGAGTGTCGAAAACTCTTGCGTGAAATTCAAACTCCGACGATTAGTAATAAGGTCGGCGAGCAATCACCGGTGGCGCGGTAAACTACAGACTACTGTAGGCACCATCGAGCTTTGCCCACCAGTTACTTGCGCCCTGCATCATCCCATACAGGGTGAAGTCCAGCTTGGCAACAAGGAGCTCGGAGCCATCAACAGCCCGTTTTGTTACCTAAACATGTTGAAGGTCCAGATAGTTGAAATTATGAATGTTGAACTCAATCATGCAAGAAATTTCCACTCAAATCAAATAATCCAGTTTTTTTGTTCTATTGGTTGGATGGATGGGTTGGCTAGCTCCTACGAACATTTTGGTGGTCTAGGGAAGGGAGTAGTGCAAATCAGGGTTTGTCAATGAAATTGACAATACCCGCTAAGCCTAGGCTTCGCGTCTCGTCCAGAACGAAGATATATCAGCAGGCTGGGTGAGGCTGCCGGAATCTGCTATGTATTCAGTAACAGCAATTAGAGGAATGGATCAACAATTACCGATGAAAATTCCGCTGGATGCGGGGCTCACTAGTCCAGATTCCTATCGAGGCACACCCTGGAACTCTAACGGGATGGACACAACATTCACTGGGTACAGCGAGAATTTCCCCGCCACGTCTGCCCATTGAGGCGCACACTGGGCCTCTAACGGGAAGGAAGTTGCTGAACATGTCGCAGAATGGTCCGAGATATATAACACAATTGGACTAGGGGATAATCAAGAGAAGAATGTGAAGCTGTTCGGAAGCTTCACCTTCGCTATTCAAACGGAAATGTACCGCAAAGGCGTGGACCCCCAGGTCGCAACTTGGGACGAGATTGTGAAAGCCGCCGAGCAGTCGGAAATTCTGTTGAAGATAGACGCTAAGAATCGCCGCGATAAACACCGCGATCCCGGCCCGAGTACTGAGAGGAAATCTCAGCAGACTGAAAGGCCGAATAATCAGCGTACGAACACGTTCAATCAACGCCGAGGCGGTTACCGTGGCCGCGGACGAGGAAACGGTCCAAAAAATCAGTCGGTTCCCTCGAAGAAAAAAGGGAAGCCCCCCGGTTTTTCCATGCATGCGGTACGATTTGCGTCAGGCTCTGCTTCACGGGATGCGTTGAATCAGAGCACAGAAGTCCTGGAAACTTTTGCGGTCCACTTCGACCTAGGCAAAGTAGAGAAGGGCGGGGTACCAGCACTGGAAACTTTTGAAACTTCAGTTAACTCGGAAGATTGGTCAAACATTGACTCAACCTGTAGCGAAACGCAAGAATCAAATGATTCCTTTGTCGATATTGACGGGATTCCTGCCCGGACAATTGGTGATTTATACGCATTATACACAGCCTTGATGCTTCAGTCGGCACAGCCGTATCCCGGTGACACAGACTCCCAATCATCAGAAGACAACTTCGCTGAGATGCGGTTCTCAATGTATCTAATATCAGACGAGGAATACGTCATTGTGGACCAGGAGAACGTAGGAATCGATGATCTTACCATTCCCGTCGAACTCCTACATCAGGAGGAATTCAAGCCCGCCTTGTGGTATGCTCGGACTCGTGCCGAGAGACTAGGACTTGAATGGGACGAAGGGAATATAGAAGAACGATACCTCGAGCCCATTGGTGACGTCCAATCGGGTGCGGTTCACCTCCTGCTTGAATCCTATGAACCTCAGCCTCCAGCGGGATGGTTTGATTTGGATTCACCAATCCTGAGAGCAGACGGTGAGAGATTCGACGTACGCGCATTGGACGATTGCATCGTGATATCCGACCGACTCATGGCCTTATGCTGCTCATTGGAGAGGGACATGCTGAAAGATGGAACATTCGATTTATACAACTGGTATAAGAAAGAGTTACAGCAATTAGAGACTCAGGAACCTTTCTCGTCGTCCGAGAGCTACGACCTAGCTGAGTACTCAGGGTCAGAACTGGACACGAATTCGTTAGAATCTCACCTGAGCTCCTCGCCCGAGACAGACCCTTCCATGCCCTCATTGCGAGAAGTCACAGACTCTTCTGTTGGCTCGTCGAGGTCGTCAGATCATGGTCCCATGGACGATGACTTACCTGGACTGGAGACTTGCAGCGACTCCTCGGATGACACCAATAGCGGTGGGCACGGAGTAGTTGCCGAGTCTGTGACCGACACGTTTGAAGAACGCCTCGAGTTGTGGGCCCAGGCAGCTGAAGAGTGCAGTCAGAAGAGGACTAGAACTGATCAGCCGCAACGCGAGCACCAGCTCGAGGACGTACTTGGGAACACAGTTGCGGCGTTGCTGGATTTCTTTCAGCCTTATCCCGGTGACGAATCCATCCCCTGGTCAGACGAACACAGATGCGCTGTTTGATTCTGTGTCCTGCGTGTCGGTAGTGAAAACTACACGATTGAGGATGCGTACTGCGACGAGGTGACTGTTTTGCCTCTGGAATACCTTTGTGTGCCTGCCTCCCATTTAGTAGAATGGTACGCGGGACGGCGAGCGATGGAATTGAACCTTGAATATAATCAGGTTCTTCCTATTCATCACTTCCCTATCGAGGAAATATTGGCGGACGCTGTTCAACAATATTTCAGAGATGTGAGTTATCACTTACCAGCATTCAGAGAAGTTGAAATATGCCGGGTCCTCTTGGAGTCAGAGTTTCTGGAAGGTCAGGGACCTGATGACTTCTTGGTATTCGTACCTTGTGGGCCTTGGACGCTCGAGGAACGGATTAGCGAAACAACATACTCAAGGCGCTCGATAACTCGCTCAGAATCAACCCAAGAAGTCCTAACTCGAAGGATCTTGAGGAAGATGAAGGTAGAAGCCAGAAGGAAGGTCCATGTTTCATCCAGGTACCGATCTTAAATACATGATCGGGATGGTCGTCACGCGTACTCTCGCGTCACCAGAGCCCTGCGCAACGATCCAATACATGAATGCAAATTAAATACTGTGTCCATGAGCATAGAGAGCTCGGAATAACCATACCAACTGCTCACACAACTCCAGTGTAGCACCAACCAGGACACGCGCAAAGACGGTATAGGGAGACATGCTGCCGCCTCATCACTTGTCCGGAGGGTGCCCAACCTCGGATGCGTCAATCCCAAGCGCGAGCCGAGAGGGTAGCAACATCAGAACCACGCTTCACAGAAGCTGGCCCAAGTGGAAAGGAAGGGGAAAGAAAAATAAGAGATGAGGTGTATAACATACTAGGGAGATGAAGGAGTCCATACGATCCACCCAAACCCTCCAATCCATTGGGACGGTGCGTAAGAACGTAGCGCATCGAGGCCAACGCGGTCAGGTGACCTCTTGTGCGTGGCTGTAGGGTCGAGGGTAATTCGTGTATAAGCTGGATCGCACCTCGGAACGGTACAGATGGGAATAGAAGGGAACCTGTGCGATAGGAAAAAATGATAGAAAACAGACAGTGAGTAGTAAATGGGTGGCTGTTATCGCTGGAAGAGGAACTCATGCGCATCATACATAATTGCATGAGCGACGTGCGAGCCGGTAGGCACTTCCACAGAGGGGGGTACTTTGGATCCAGTCCCCGGGATCCTCGCATTAATGGAAAGGGAAGGGATGAGGGGATAGAAAATGAAGAAAAGGAACAGAGAGAAAGAAACGGAGATGAAGAGAAATGAGGAACTCAGCAGTCTATTTCCACCTCCTCGTCGCCATCGTCGAACTCGAATCCATCGATAGCCGTCTCTCCTGCGTCCTTCACACCTGGGTAAGGGAAGACAACACCTCGCTCAAGATTGAGGAGGATGCGTAGGGTGATGAGCAAAATGCGGAGTTCGACGTCGATGTACCACATCTTTCCAGTCCATTATTTTCCAGTTATCTTCATTCATAGGCTCGTTGACGACTCCATCGGTAATGCGCGGTGGATACCTCTTTGGGATGACTCCGCGTTGCAGGTAGTCGAGGATCTCCGACTTGCTCAAGTGGCGATCCCTGCGCCAAACGGTTCGAGTAACAGGGAAGGAAAACCACTCACCAACTACCAAGTGATACTGAACGGTATCGTAAAAGTACGGCAGAGCAAGGTCGTGCTTTAGCCAGCTCGCGTTACGTCTTGGGTCGATAAGATCGTCGTTGCGGACCCGAATGGGATCGTAGGTAAGCGGGAAGCCAAGGAGTATTTGTGTCGGATCGCTGAAACCTCGTTTGGTGACGTTCGGGTTCAAAATGGCAGCACGGAGCATGTGACTCAAAATGGCATTCAAACCTTAAATGTGTTAACTGCTCCCTTATCCCTCCTGCTCTCGGCTGAATTAAATCATTGAATAGTGAGGCACAGGGTTCAAAATGACAGCACGGAGCATGTGATTCAAAATGGCATTCGGTGCCATGGGGTTCAAAATGCGAATTAAACCATTCAATAGTGCAGCACTGGGTTCAAAATCGCAGCACGGAGCATGTGATTCAAAATGGCATTCGGTGCCATGGGGGTCAAAATGCGAATTAAACGATTCAATAGGGCAGCACTGGGTTCAAAATGACAGCACGGAGCATGTGATTCAAAATGGCATTCGGTGCCATGGGGTTCAAAATGCGAATTAAACCATTCAATAGTGCAGCACTGGGTACAAAATGGCAGTACGGAGCATGTGACTCAAAATGGCATTCAAACCTTAAATGTGTTAACTGCTACCATCTGTGGGAAGAAGAATTGCGGACGTGTCAGGCAGCAAAGACTCACTGGCTGTTGGAAGAAGAATGCGGACGGGTCAGGCGGCGTGGATGCATCAGTTGAGGCGAAAACTCACTCTTTGTTGGAGTTGGAGGAAAAATGCGGACGGGTCAGGCAACGTCGACACAGCAGTCGAGGCGGCAAAGATTCACCAACTGTTGGAAAAAGAATGCGGACGGGTCAGGCAGCTTAGACCCGTCAATCGCGAGGAAAACTCATCGGCTGTTGGGAGAAGAAGGAGAAGAACGTAGACGGGTGAGCCAGCGCGCACACATCAATGGAGCCAACACTCACCGACTATTGGAAGAATATGGATGAAAACTCGCATCGACCAAATAGAAACTCACATTGACCTATTACGAACAGGAAGCGAACCAATGGTCGATCAGGTTAACAGCCCATGGCGGAGGAAGAGGGATTAGGGAAGGTCATTGAGGCGGTACTTACAGAGTGGCTGTCGGGCTTCGCTGAGGCCAACGGCCTTCTATCCCCGAACCAGTTCGGCGGGAGGCCCGGCCGAAGCACGGTCGACGCGCTGCTGCAGCTGCGAAGAAGCTGCACTCACCTTGACGGAGTGAAAGAAAAATTCGGAAAAATGGCCAGCGCCAGCGGAAAGGCCAGTGCTAGCGAAAAGGCACCGCGCCAGCGAGGAAGAGGGGGCCTGGGGCCTGGGGGAAGCATTCTCCAAGAGCACAGCCACAGCGTGACGTCACGCGTGACCAAAGTTCCAGGCGTAGGTTTTGCCTCCCGCGTAGGGTGAACGCTGCCTTTCCACGCAGGAAGTGAAGCTCCTCGACTTTGCGATGTGCCAGGTCACTGCACGTCTTCTTCCCTGGAGCGATGGCCGCGTCACAGCCAACTATGGTGCACCCGGCAGAACCGGTGTCGAGTTCGGTAGTACAATGAGCAAGCTGGCAGCGGCGCCTCGGCTCGCGGACGGCGTCATCGGAGGAACATTGTTATCAAAGCGCGAAGGAGAGAGGGGAGCGGTAACCTTGAGCAAATTCTGTTCGATATTCTTGAATAACAATCTCTGGCTCTGCTTCATTCTGTGGAGGACCAGGTCGAAAAGGTTTTGACAGAGGGGAGGAACTCTGGTGGATTGCGACATGCTAAAGACGGAGCTGTTGAGCGTTGCGTTTGTCTTCAGGTCTTGAATGTGCTTGACATGCTTAGTCTCGAAGCTTGCATCATCTTCAAGTTGCAGAGGGGGAAATCCTTGCAAGGACACCCGCATTGAGGGGCGGCAGAAAAGTGGTAGGAGGCAACATGATAGGGGAAGTGGAGAAGCAACATCGGCTGGGCTCGTTTGAGCGGGCCTTGAGCGCAGTTTCGCGGGCATGTGATCAGTTCAAATGGACAATGCATCATCGCGCCCAGCCCGTGGCTAAAAGTTAAACTGTGATGCTCAGAAAAATGAATGCGAGATACTGGACAATTTCGTTCAAATCGACATGGGGTGTGACGCGTGACCCATTTTACCTATTCGACATTTCGGCAGCCACCGAATTTTTGCGTGACACCTCGAAAATTTCGGCATTTGAGGATGATGAGGAAGATGGGTGCGAGGATGTCCCTAGCTGCGACATTGGGGAGGCCCGACGGGCTGGGCGCCTTCCACGGTGAGATCTTGCCGATGGCGTGGAGGATGTGGTCGACGGTGAAGATGGGAGCGGGGAAGGGGGGACGGTAGTTTGTTGGGTGGGGGAGGGGGGCTGGGCGAGGGGGAAAGAACTTCTGGTGGTGGAGTTGAGCTTTTTCGCTGGGGTTGAGGCAACGTTACCGTCCGGCACTGTGAGGTCCGGAATGTGGGAATCCGATGAGGAACTAGAGTCCGGCATCACATACTTCGCCGCCTTCCAGATGTCGCAGCACGGGAGGCACATGATGTAGTATCGCCAGTGCGCGCGCTTTTCGCATCGGATTGCGCTGTGGTACTTGTTCCGTGCAGTACACATAGCGGCCCAGCTTGGATCTGCTGGGTCGTCCTTGGAGATTGTGCGGTGGGCACGGTTGTACTCCTTGCGGAGACAATATTCTATCGCACATGGATGGGATGTCGGCGACAGCAAAGCAGCGACTCGTCTGCCCCAGGATGCCACCCACTTGAACTGGCGGATCTCGCCCTGGGGGTCCCGGACCACCTCAACGCTGCAGAGCTCCTCGTGCACGCGCATGAGCGTCACCTCGAACACCTTGATGCGCGAGAGCAGCGGGAGCGCGAGGATGTCTGTGCGCAAGCCCTCGGCTTTGGAGGCGCGCCGTTCAGCGACGATGACCTGCAGGGCCAATCAGTGAGTTTCATTGTCGATTGGAGGGGGAGGAGGGAGGGAAGGGAAAGACACACGGGATTATGCTGTGCGCAAAGCGCTTCCACTTCCATCTTCTTGATCGCCTTGAGTATGTGCAGGTCTGGTCCAGGGCATTCGGGTCCACTCCGCTCATTCCCGCGCGGTCTCAGACAGGACGCCCTGGATGAGGGAAATTAGACCTGAGACTCGGGCTTAAAGTAAACACTACCCTCTTTTTAGACCTCACAAATGACAGTGTGCGCAATGCCGGTCCCCGCACGGCCGTCGTTGTGGGCGCATGTGTCCTTTGCGCACTGAATCAAAGCGCCGTGGGGCACGATAGTGTAGTGGACTATCGTGCGGCGTTCAACACGTCGCCTGTCGCTTACGTACAGGAACTTTTTGGGTTCCCTTCGCGCAGGTTCGAATCCCCCCACCACCGAAAAGACACACCTTAGACACTTTTCGGCTTCTCACTGCCGATTTCTCATCATTTGGCTCTGTTATGTCCTTCTTTGGCAACGTTTGCCATCTGCCTCTGATAATCATCCACCGCACGCCATCTCCATCACTCCCATCTTATCTTCGGATCGCAGCCGGACCAACCCGGCGGCCCGCAAATTCCAACTCCGCAGTATTGCGGTCATGCTCGGAAATTCCCGCCGGTTTCGCCTCCCGGCCAGGAGTTTACCCAGGAGAGAGTCTGGGTTAGAACCGAGAGCCACCAAAAAGAACCGGAAATATCACTGCACAGTGCCGAGAAAGGGAATTCCATCAGTCTGGGTTCGGAATAGGATCAGAGTCGGCCGAGGGGTAGGGGGTGCTGATTGGGGGGTGTCTGGCATCGTGAAGTCGGACTGGGATGTCAAGTCATGAGAAGGATCACTGCACCGGGAGTTCCCCGCATGCTTTGGTGGCATTTGCCCACGTCGGCTGGGTACCAGTCTACCTATGCCAACGTTTCGAGTAGAACGATACAGAACAATATGACCACACATGCATTAACAAGTTGACAGTTTGTATCTCTACCATATGCCTTAGGCACAAAAGGAGAATAAATAAGATCAAAAAAAAAAAAAAAAAAATCAAAGCACCGTGCGCCCTGGGGCGCCGCGTGCAGGCGGAGCATTTCTGTGAAGTCCAGAGTCAGTTAAATGAAAGAAAGAGACGAAGGAAAAGGGTACACACACCAAACTCCACTGCCCCCGCAAGATCCCATCGATGCCAAACACGACGCGCTCGTCGTCGAGCTCGTCCACCCACTCTGGGAGCACCAGGCAGCAGGCGAAGGTCTCTTCTTCGCTGGTCGATGCAGAGGGGGGCCGCAGGCCGAGCTTTAGCGGGAGGGAGAGCCGTTGGGTGCGAGAGGGGGGTGGGTGAGACGAGGTGTGGCCATGTGAACAGGTGGAAACGTGGAAAGAGGAGGAAAAGGCCCATAGGAACGGTGGCGGGGTCGGTCTCCCCGAGCGCCTCGATGCGACGGTCTTCGAGGAGTTGGTCTACGTCAATGGGGACACTGGGGAGTGCGGGGTGTTGTGTTAACGAACGAGAATGGGAAGGGAAAGAAACTCAATGCACCTGAAATCGACACACCGACACACGCCCAAAAGCTTCTCACTCTGTCTCGTCAGCCCTTTTATCGGTCTTTCTGAATACATTTATTCCATCTACATCTCATACTGCAATGACCGATGGCCACCCTCCAAGCCAGTTCACCACAGAGGACGTCGTGGCGCTCCAAGAGATCGTGCAGCAGTACCGCGACGGGGGGATTGAGCGAGACGACGCTGTTGCCTCCCTCTCCACGAGTATTGCGGCGGTTTGCACCCTACGCCAAATCCAGTTCAAGTCCGACCTCATCCTGCCGTACCTCCAGCAGCTCACTGCCCACGACAACGAACAGAAAAGTGCCGAGAATCGCGGGGGGAACGGCGAGGACGAGGTCGACTTGAACTGGATCTGGCGTAGGGTGCAAACCGCCGCGATACTCGTGGAGAGGGAGGCAACAGCGTCGTCTCGCTCAATCCCCCCGTCGCGGTACTGCTGCACGATCTCTTGGAGGGCCATGACGTCCTCTGTGGTGAACTGGCTTGGAGGGTGGCCATCGGTCATTGCAGTATGAGATGTAGATGGAGTAAATGTATTCAGAAAGACCGATAAAAGGGCTGACTCCCTTTGTCTAGCCAGCTGTCGAGCGCGAGATTGGCCAACTCGGCGCAGTTGAAGGCGAGGTTGAAGCTGGCGTGGTAGCCACGTGGATAGGTAATGACGAATTTCGCCTAGAGAGAACGTGTTTGCAAGTCGAAGCGGTAGAAGGAGGGAGTGAAGAGGTAGGGGAAAGAAAAGGACTTACCCACATGCTGCACAATATGATTCGGACGCAAGGCGCTCTGCGCCAACAGCGTCGGGCTCGCGAGGAAGGATTTGTGCTGTAAGAATTGTGGGCACTCCGAGTAGCCATTATGAAAATATAGAACGACAGGAAGAGAGACGGGACACACCCAGCATCGTATCCTCCAGCGCGCCCGCCCTTCCTTGTGGTACAGCGTACCAAAACTTGGGTGCGCCGAACTGGATGTAATTAATAGAGAATAGATCCATGTCCTCGACGTGCCACACAAACGTCGTGCGCCACATGCCAAAGTAGACATCTGGGGTGGTAACACCCGGCAAGCCGGTCGACAGGCAGGGCGGAGGGGAGGGACAGGGACACGACGTTCCAGGCGGTTGTGGAGGAGAGGAAGAGCGAGCCCATGGTGTCAGCGCCGTATTACACGGGCATACCAGTCGGTGTGCGGGCTGAAGGACTCGAGGAAGGACGCGTCCTTGTCAGCGCGCTCAAGGCGGCGGTTGCTGGCCTTGTCATTGGCGTCGGGCTTGGTCTCCTCAGTGCCGTTTTCGTGGTTGGTATTGTCTGGATCCGGCAACGGGCTGTTGGACGGCGAGGCAGGCATGGCAGCGACGTCGCGCTCATCCTTGACGTCCTTCTCTTCCTTGCCCTTGCCCTTGCCCTTGGGCTGCCTCTTTCTTCTGCTGGGCGCTGGGCACCCTGGGCTGTGCGCTGGCATTATTGTGCATGTCGCCATCGAAAAGAAAAGAAGCACCCGACACTGTAGTCTGCCCTATGAAAGACATGAAATGATGGATGTAGCCGTCGACATCCTAGAGAGTACTGGGCCTGGGGCGGCCGCCATACTGCGCATTTGTCGAGGAAACCGAAGTGCTGCGTCGAAGGAGAGATAGTTTGCGACGTCCACAGGGCGGTGAATTGATGAGGACATGTCGAGGCCGTAGCTCGGCGAGAGCACGGCAACGTCAGGCTCTGCTTCCTTTGGCTTTACCACGTCGCTTTTCTATTTCTCTTCCATCTCACCGCTCGTCCTCCGATGTCTAGGCCAATAATGTTGGTGGACGGTGCTCACAGTGGAGAGTCATCGGTCCACACTGTAACTTCTACTGTTTCCTCATCGGATGGGCTGAATTCAAGTCGCAACACGCGGACCAATCATAATTCCATCTCTCAATATCCGACTCAACTACGCTCAAATCTTGGGCTTCAGGTATCCTCCCTGCTGGCCGACCATCGCTACTGGTATATTCTGACGCACGTTTTTATGCGACCATTCAAGTTGACCGGTGTTCAAAGGAGATCATATCAGCTTAACATCGTTCAACATCCTCAAAAGGCCGCTGAATTCGGATATGCAAACCTGTCGCGTCTCCCTTTGACTCCGACCATGGTTGTTCGGCTCACTGTGCGCGACGCGAACGGCAACTCGATTGTACCGTATGTATGACCCTCTTAGTCAAAAAACATGCTGATCTGTAAATCCTCAAAGCCAAGACGAGCTGCCTTTCCTTATTGCGCATCTTTCGCTGTTCACCGAGAATGGAATAGCATCTTTGGACATGGGATCCTCAACTAGGGTTCCGCACGGGTACCGGGTCCACACGCGGGTTTGGGCCCGCGGGTCCGCCGGGCTCGGGTACGGGTTGCGATTTTCAACCCGTCGCAATACCGTGGACCCGCACGGGTAAACCCGCGGGTTTTCGGAAGTTTCCGGTTCAGGTTTTGGCAATTAATTATATCTTCCGAGCTGTGGCACAAATATGAGACGGCGATCTTGAGCTCTGACACATTCTTCGACTTTGTACTTTGTACTGAGTGCTGAGCCTTCGTTGGGAGGCGAAAATTTTCAACTATGCTCCTTTCTATCATCTATGCTCTCCTGGACCATCATAGACGGTGATCTTTGCGTTGGGCACATGGATTGACGCCACACCAAACACTCTGCCTATATTAGAACGTGAAAATCCCAATTATATCCTTTTCTATCATTTTTGTTCTCATTCGCTCGAATATTGTACTTCCGTGCGAATGATTTCGATGCGGCATGGATCTCGGCCGTGAAAACTAAACTTTGACAAGAATTCAAGATGACAACATTATTAAGATCTCGGACTAATGTAGTACATGTTTTGTACCTCAAACAACCATAAGACCGACACTTCTCACTTTGTCTTTTGGTTGGATGCCACGGGTTGACCCGACGGGTTTGATGTACCGCGGGTAATGCGGCACCCGCGGGTGACCCGTACGGGTTTGAGACCCGCGGGTTGGTCGGGTACGGTATTGACGGGTCCGGGTACGGGTTGCCTTTTGGTACCCGCGGGTGGACCCGTGCGGAACCCTATCCTCAACCACCGGCCAACCCCCACCTATTTTATACGGTAGTCTTGTCTCGTCCCTCAACCATCTGGAGGACCATAATGGCAACATGGGTCTGTTCTTTCTCTTTCCGGATGTCAGCATCCGTTGGCGTGGCCGCTTTCAGTTGGGTGTTACCCTTTTGAGGATAAGCAGGCGAGTCATCCGGAGTCCGGATTCCGGACAATCACCTGTTTCCCAGATCTATATCTCACTTTGTTCCCCAGGCCAGACTCTTCTGGCATCGTTGAGCAGGGGACAACACTTGCACAAGTGCGCACAAACTCATTTGAGGTTCTCCCTCATCACGAATACATCGCAGCTCGTTTGTGCCTTTTCTTTTTTTTCTCGTGGCCCCTCTCAGTTACCTTTCTGCAGCGGAAACTCGACTAACGCAGGCATTTCTTCACCAAGGTGCTCGGATGTTTTCCCTGCACTCGTAATCCATCCTTAGCTCCAGCAAAATTCCCACGCTCTCGCTTTGTGTCTACGAATTGTACTGTGTCTTCAACACTAAATAGGGTATATGTAGGGAAACCAGCCCACTCGTGTATTATGCATGGACCCTTGCGATGAATTTTTGTGTCACCTTTACAGGCTCGGGAGTCTTTGTTAATAGTAGGTTCTCCAAATTTGAGTCTTCATCCGAACCTCGCCATAGGAGAAATTTGGCGATTAGAGGCTGTCGAGGACAACCCGAAAGATGTCCCACTGAGGATTATACTAGGCTAATTTCGGCACAAAATAATTTACAACGTCACTACGAACCACCATATTGACATACTGTTTGACCCAAACCAACTTGTCTCTTCGCTCCTATCAACACCCACATACGCCTATAAAAGTGTACACAATGCCAAACTCCGCTTTTTCACTCACTGTTAGAGCTTCCGAGGCACTAATTCAAGCGCGGCTTTGGAAGCGCTGGGTCCAGACCTTTGGAAGCACTCATATTATAATACATTGTTTTCTTATTTGAATGTCCGCAAGTAGGAGCCGGCGCGAAGCACTGGCGACTGCTTGTGTATTATACACGAAGCAGCTTGCAACAGTGTGGGGCTCCGAGTCTACCTGTTTCGTCCCCGCTGGGATGCCGGCGGACGAGGAAGTTGTGGTAACCTCATGGGTGTTCTCGCTCTCGAGAGTCGACCTCCATGTCCGAGCGGGTTGAGGGAAACTCCCTTGCCGTACTTTGCCTTATCGTTTGCCGCCGCAGATTCCCAGTCCAGTGAGTTAGCAACTTACATGAATTCCATGTTAATTCCAGGGTCCTACCCACCGCACGTTACGGGGTTGGGGAAGAAAGAGTAGCGGGATTCAAAGCTGGATCGCAGTAGGGTAATACAAAAAGAGAAATCACCGTTAGGCTCCGAGACAATAACTTCCGAACTTCCAAGGCCCCAACCCCTTCCGTGGAGGGTTGAGGCCTTGGAGTTCGGATGTTTTTGTGTCGGCCATCAAGAATTTGTTGTTTTGAATTACTATCCCTCATAAAGTTAGGAATATCAGAGATAGGCCGGACACGGTCAATTGCAGGCGAGAAGGATAGTCAATGTTGAAGCGGCAAAGGAAGCGAATGGAATTGAAGTTTTAACTGGGATAATGTTCAAGATACACACATCGTATTTCCGAGAGTGGAGGGTGGATAACGGCATGTAGTAGATGTTGATGGAATCGTATATGGACGATCGGGTGTTAATGTCGCAACAATACAAACCTCCTTAGTGAGAAGGAGATAGAGACCGTAACTGGGGAGGGTGTGTTCGGGCCCATGAGTATGAACCTTATCATGTTCCATAAAACATGCAACAGCCCCTGCCGACCCCGTGCGAGGCCCGTATGAGGGTCCAGTATGTGGACTGAAATACACTAAAACCCGGGGGCCGGTGTAATTATCGGGTGCTGAAGCTGAAGATAGGGCTGCTGTGACGGAGAGCAAAGGCGCGGTGTAGCAGAGTACAAACCACGATCGAGCTTGTATGGTATTCGATGGTGATTGATTATTGGAGAGGATTTACTGTTAATTACAACCCACAGCACATTAGAATGAATTCATGTTCCCCGAAAGGAATCCGAAGACCAAATTTAAAACGATGCATGCGTAGAAGACAGACAACAAAGAAAAAAATCCCTCGTTGGTACAGAGTGCAGTGCTTCATCGTCTATCTGTGAGGGAACCACCTTGATCCGCGCCCTGTTGCAACATGGGCGGTAGGTGCGGAACAGTGGGTGACTTAATGGACGGATATGCTAAATGATGAGAGATCAATTCTCGGTGATCTCCGAAGTCCCTCGTACGTGGCCAGTGCACAGCCACTACTAACGCGTCTCTGTCCGGACGCCCATCAGAGAGAGAGGCAAGGCATGGGAAAATTCTCTCTCCTGCAGGGATGGGCGTCCGGGAGGCCCGTATACTGACATTGGAATAACATTACAATAAAAATAATTGAGTTCATACATAACTAACTAGGGGGCAGGGCGTGAGAATATAACACCCCGTACGCTCCACCCCGTACATTTTCAACCTTTCCTCCCAGGCTCTCCACTGGATACTTCAACACCATCTCCCCGCTCGAATTCGCCATTGGTGTAGGATCTCTGTATCCTTTGTTTAACAGATCAAATTTCAAACGGTGATTTACGTTGAAAATATAGATTTATGCGCGGGTGGCATCGGACTCGGAGGGTGCAAGACACGCGGCGCAGGAACACTGGAAGCCGTACGACTCAAGATTCGTCTGGCGCTCCTTGGTCGTATCCGTCGTAGCGACATAGCTGATCGTGAGCTCTTCATCTGCTTCGATGTCCCGAACAGCGAAGAGTTGGAAGGAGAACGACGTGATGTCAAAATGAGCCGTCGTATTAGGGATGCAGCTAGCCGAAGTTCAGGTCAGTGCTCGCATCGCTGGAAAAACACCGACCGACCTGTGGTTTACGCGCGAGATCTCCTTGCATACGGCACCATATGCAGAACGCTTGGCCGCATGCTCGCCGCCATACTTTCTCGTGCGCTCGGTCTGGAAACAGTCTATACCCAATGCATTGGTGCGAATTATGCCACCTATAGGGCCGGTTCCATCCTGCTTGTGCGAATTTGCGAGCGCCATGAAGGCAGATTGGTTGTCTGGATGCATGCGCTCGAATAAGAATCGCCACATCTTCTCACATTCATGGAGATACGCCTGCATTTTTTGCTCCGCGGTAAAGTCCGTCGGGAAGTGGACTTCGATTGACATTGCGCTCGGGGAGACGGTCAGCGGGCGCTCAACGAGCACGAGATCCCCCGCGTCGAGTTTCCTAGTGCTGAACATGCCTTGACCTTTGCTTTCGCTAGGGCCAATTCGATAGTTAAGAGTGGCAGGGTGGGCTAGGGAACGGGGAAATCCGGGGGTGCCAACAACGAGGGCTTTGACGTCGGCGTGCAGCAAACATTCCGTCCAACCTTCTGGATATTCCGCAAGAGTAGCTGTCATGGTTACCGGGGGTTGCGTCGTGAACAGCAGAAGTTTCTCTCCGTCCAGGCCTTCGTTACTGGCCGACGGGTCGCGTTCTTGGATTGAAAGCCTTTTGGCGATGTATCCCTCCGGTTGCCCTGCGTAGAATTTAGACTTGGCTCGGAGAAAGTTGAACAGAGATTGCCTCGGTTTCCCAGGATTAGCTCGCCTCTTCTGGCCGATGGATGGCCCCATGGAGTTTTCGGGCTGGGAGGCGGGCGGCGGCGCAGGTTCGGGTACCCCCGAGTTTGGATTCTTCGCTGCAAGAAATGAGAAGTTTCTCTGAAATATCTGTTTTAGTCTCGACGCGACGCGACGTAGGTTCGGTACAAGCCCTGTTCTGACGATGCCGGGCTATGCCGGACCATCCATCAAAACCAAACAAGCACAACACCGCCTTCGTCAGAAGGGGCTTGCTTCAAAGTCCGGAAATTCTGGGGGTTGAGAATCGGGCTCCAGCGGCACAATACGCGCTCAGATGCCCGGGGTCAACTGGTAAAAGCTTTAGTCCATTAACATGGCTATGATATTGCCCTATAATACATGGTGGTACATCTAGAAATGGCCGAGTTCTGAGGGGTGCAAAAGGAGCAAAAACACGCTTTTTTTGAAGGGCCTCCAAAATATTTATTTCGTACTGAACGGCTGGGACATAGTCTGTTGTTAAGCGCGGGGTCCCGATCAGGGTAAGTGCTTGTTACATAATGTGCACAGCCACAACACCTTTGAACCTCCAACCACGGCACCACTGCAAGAATTTTCTCCCTTTTTCAACCACTAAAAGAGCTTCCTTACCATTCCATGCCTTCTCGAATTTATTCAGCATTTTAGAGCACTATTCAGGGCTCGGTACTTGAGCAGAGCGCGCAGTCACATGATATATTTGAGGATTTCTACCACCCCGTTCCGCAGCATATCAAAAATTTCAAGCAGATAGGGAGGTTTGGAGCACTTCCATGAGTGTATTGCTATAAAATCTAGTCTTAGTATTGAGTCTGTAGGCACAAAACATCGAAAAGCGTCAATGTGGCTGTGCAGATTATGTAACAAGCTTTTACTCTGATCGGACCCCGCTGCTTGATAACAGACTTCAATATAACGAGGTACGAGTTCAGTAAATATTGAAGTCTGGCTGCGAGAGACTAGCTGGGACATTTCATTTGAAGCTATCCCTGTACTATATCTTCAAGTGGAATGACCCACGGGGCAATCTGTTGTCTGTGCATGGAAATATTCGACACTCAATGTGTGAAATGGCTGAATTGATGCGAAATCACTGTACTGTTCAATATTCTCACGGATCAAACCTACGGCGAAAATATTCTCTCTTCACCATATTCAAATCTATAAATGATAATTAATGGACAAGTCTGCCTTGATAGACCCTTGGTGTACCTCAAGTACATTGGCAGATTTGGCTGCACCATGAAGACCACATGGTCCTGATCAATCAGGCCAACTATATAATGCCAAACCTGGACTTGCAGTGGACAGAGAATTTTCTCTGAGATCTTTAGATCCTGATTATTATGCTTAGGGACACTTTAAAGCCCATTTTCAATGCAGGGAGGCCCCCAATTCTCACTTGTCGTACCATTTGATCTGTGCAAACAGCCGGTATAAATTCCAGTCATCCAGATACCACGGAACCCTATTTTTCGCATTCCAGGACGTGTCTATGGCCTTCTAGAAGTCAAATATTTATTTGAATTTTTCTACAGCAGTGTTCTGCTTGGGTACGGGACGCGTTGACTTCGTGATGTACAGTGTGACTCTGTGTGACACGGTGCCCTGGCGCGTTCGCAGGTCCCACACCTCTGCGGCAAAGACACCAAAAAGTCCCAAATAATTCAGCAGTACTCCTATGGTGTTCGAAAACATTCTTCACACTGGGAGGTAGTCAATCAGACAAGCCGCTAGACCTGCAGAAGTCATTCTTCTAAAATGCACAAACATCAGATCAACTGTACACCTGAGAAGTGGTCTGTGATTCTAGAACACAGTCAAAATTACTATGGGATACCGATACATATGTTCTCATGTCACCAGCTTACACTGAGGGATTTGAGCCGATATTGAAAGGGCTAGCAAGTGATTCGCAAGCCGTTTGTTTGGCGGACTTTGAAGCAAGCCCCTTCAAGAAGGTCCCCCGGCGCGCCGGGCCGGAACTTCGCGGGCTTGTTCCGAACCTAGACGCGACGCACGTCGCACTTCTGATTCTGAGGGAAGTGGCAGGCGAAAAAATGATGTATTGATGGCCTTGGATACTGCCGCTATTTGCCCTGCCAAACACTTTCCTTATTTGGGGGTAGGTAGGGTCGTGGGATTATTTGCCAAGATCTGCCGATCAAGCACCTCTTGATTTGATTGACTCATAGAATAAGATCACGTGTGGAAACTTCTGGTGATGTGCAACATGACCAAAGAATTAGCTACAGCCACAAATAGTTGCGTTCGGCACTGTGGCACATGAACGGCATCCTTGATCTTGCACGGCAATGCTGCGGCAAGGAGAGCGTCACAGAGCAAGGTCAGAGGTGTCGAGCAAGGGCGTTAGGGCAATCTCCAATATCTGTGCTCAAGCCCGGGGACTCAGAAGCATTTCATTCATGACCAAACAGGTGCAATTCGAAACCCGGCTTGTAAATGCCGCGCAATCAGACGTTGACACCGCGCGGGTGCCGAGATCTGCACCAGACAGCAAATTCAACCGTAAGTTACGCGGCCCCGTTTCACGGGGGGCTTCTGGAGGATCGTGAGCCGTCTGGCTACCTTTATCCGATTATTTTTACATGCTTGCAGGAGCGCATCGTGACGTTTTCCCTGCGTCTGCTTCATCTGAATTCGTCCAATGCAAACGATATTCGTCTTTCGTCCTTTTCCTCTGTTCAACCAGTTTGTCCAACCCAGACTTTGTCCACCGCAGTTAATGCTTCGCGAACAGTTTTACCATTGGTGTTAAGTGATATCCCTTCCATTCATGGTGGCGATGGTGTCAGTTTCGTTACTTCCTACACCGTGAATAAGTTTTATCAGCTGTCCGGTATGCATGCGTCCATCGCGACCGTACCTTCCGATGCGCCGGTTGTATCTTGTACTGATGTTGCTCGGTTTGTCACTCAGTTCCGCTACTGGACATTGCAACGCTTATAAGAGGTTGCACAGAAGCATCGTCTTCATACATCTTCTCGTCGTTCGGCTCTACTAAGTGTCATAACGATGCACATATGTGAGACCGGGTGTCCTGGGCATGGTCAGTTGTTTTCCTTTCGCAAGCTCGACTATCCTAGGTCAGCGACTCGCGCTGCCACAACGAGTATTCATCAGTATAACATCATGTTCCACAATCAGCCCCGAGACGATCAAGCTGGTACCTTGTCTACGTTTAATCTAAATCGGTTTTTTGACTTTGCCTCAGTGGGCGACGAAGAAAGCGTTGAGGCGGCGTACGGGCAGTCCCCTGGCCACATCATCTGTGCGTGCAGGGACATCCGGGCATTTGTAGCCAACTTTCTGTATCTTTCTGTGGCGGATTTAACTGCCATTGCCCGCACGCATTCGGTGCCCACTGATGGTAACAAGAGCACTCTTCTGCAGGCTCTCATGTACCACGAATGTACAGGCGTTTGTGCTGATGTCCGTCTGGTGTTCAACGCAATTATAACAGGACAGGTCCTTTCGTCGCTAGAGCGGCCATTGCGGTGAATTTGGGAGTCAAATTCCTTGCGGCGCATACCACTAACGTTGCGGAGTTCGTCGAACTCTACAGGTCATTCACTATCAAACAACTCAGCTCATTGTGTGAAACGCATAACATCTGGCCGGGCAAGACAAAGTCTTTTTTGGAATCTTTGCTAAAGCATAACTGTGATCCGGGTGTACCGGATATTCAACTGTTTTGTTGTTCGCCGTCATTCGACGGGTTCGTGAAGGCGTCGTGGAGCGTAGGACGATCGAATCAGTGCGACGGGAGGAAACATTACGGAGGGACAGGTTTGAGATGAACAAGACGCTCAAAGCCAGTTCGGCGTCGGCATCCGGTACGCATCCTATTTTGAGAAGAGACGCGGCAGAGAAGGCTGCAAACGATGCAAGACAGGCTTTCCCCTTTGTTGCCGATTTATCTCATCAGAAACGTATCGCCCAAGAATGGCAGACTGAGATGGAGCCTCGTAGATGGATTCCTCGGCCCTGTGCGGTTTGTGGTCGCAGGACGGTGACTGGGATGCTAACGTTCTGCAATCCGCTTCATTACGACTTGGCGGTTGCTCCGAATCCCGCGTTACCCGTTGAAACTCTCACTAAAACGCACGATCTTGATGCGTACGATGGAGCTATTTTGTGTGCATCGGCTTTGCAGGACCCGACGCAGAAAGCTCCCTTTGAGATGTGCGTATATTGTAAGACGGCCATGGATCGTCACCAGCAACCTCTTGATTCTCTGGCCAATTTCCAATATTATGCTCGAGATGAATTGCCGCCCGAAGTGAAGAGCGCATTTCGTGACGCAACAACGTACGACAAGATGATGTGCGCGCATTCTCGATGCACTAGGATTACTCACCTCTTTAGCGACAAAGATGGTCGAGAGCGTCCTGACTCCGTCCGTTCTACGTCGCAGCGGTATTCCAAAGATAATGTCGCTATTTTCACTCAGGATGTAGCTTCGTTGCGGGCAGTTCTCCAACCGCCGCGGGAGGACATCCATGAGGTCATGTGTGCTCTGTCTATCGTTCTTCATTTAGCTGGAAACATATCGGCAAGGAGTTTGAGGTTTCGGCATCATCGGCATGTTCATTTTTGCCCCGTTTTGCGTACCTGCCTTAAACGCGAGTATAATAAATCCCCTCCCCCCCTTAACCTTTCAAGGGGGTCGCACCGTACTGCCTCTAATGATTCGGAACG
Organism: Mycena olivaceomarginata; assembly: GCA_029378375.1. NCBI lineage: Eukaryota > Fungi > Basidiomycota > Agaricomycetes > Agaricales > Mycenaceae > Mycena > Mycena olivaceomarginata. Next base: position 485,105 of record JARKIC010000053.1, read on the forward strand.
AAAGGGGGGAGTGGCCCTAAATTCGAAACAAGAGTTTTTTTCCAAGACCTGTAAGGTGGTTTTCGTTTTGTCATTCATCTTATAACCCTATGTTTGCGCGTGCGAGTACGGATCGCCAGCTGCGCCCAAGCGCCGATCAGCGGAAGCGCGCGCGAATCGCACGACATGATATCTGTTCGCAAGTGTTGCACGCAGCCTGCTTCGGTGCCGCCCGTGCGTGAAGGCCCTTCACTCACCCCTTGGAGGCGAGCCGCGATGCGAGCGTGCGATGAGGATGTGGGAAAGGTCGGAGTGATCGGCCGTGATGAGGGTATGGGAGAAGATGCCCGCGACGAGGATGTGGGCGAGGATGAGGGTATGCTGTCCGGTTCGCCAGCGGAATCCTCGGACGCAGAATGAACGGAATCCGGTGATGGGGCTGGGCTTCGACATCACCACTGTCGTTACTGACGAGTTGTGGGAGCCCTAGCGAGTGCGCAAAGGTGAACTCGTAATCCCGCGCGTCAATGCTGAAGTTCTCCCCCTAACAGGTTTAGACCGGTATTATGATTCCTAAGGTATTAACTCACATCTTTCTCCTGCTGATATGGCTCGCAGGAACATCTTGATGCGCTCATCCGCCATGGATGCAGCTGTAGATTTGGGGAGTGGGAAGCGCTCGCTGTCGAACCAGGATGCAAGAGCAAAGTAGGCGAGGATGCCGCATGAATGAGGATCAGTTTGTTTCGGGACCGGTATATCTTTCCATTTGAATTTGGTGCCGAGGTGCTCAACGAGCCACCAGTTGAGATGTGTACGCTGGCTCGCCGGAGCCGGCCCTCGGAATCCATCCCCATAGCCGATGATATTCTCCTTGCAGTCAATAGTGAGAGTGACCCAGTGATTGTCGTTGATGTTCACGATTGAGCCCAGCCGATCACGGTCTTTTGTCGCGAACGCAGTTCCGAGCCGCCGAAGCCATCGAAAACGGGCACCAGAACGGTACGCGTCGGGGTCGGAGTATGCCCATTCAAGCGCTTGCACGAAGTATGTTGTCTCGATACTCCTCGTGCTTCCATCGCTGAGCCCCAAATCAGTAGCGAGGAGCTCGAGCATGTAATCCTCGTGGCCGTATTTAACCAATCGGTGGTGAACCAGAGTGCAAGATCCTTCACGGATGTGCTTGCTTTGAAGCCTTTTAGGCTGCAGTCCCAAGGAAGCTTGTCAAGAGCCTGTAGCGCGGCTGCGGCACCTCCCGCTCCGGGGTCAGTGGTCGCTAATTTGTCCAGCATTTCGTCCACCCGCTCCGTGGCGGTACGCCACAAGGTTTGCACCTCGCGTACGCGTTCCATTGCTGACCAAATTGTAGCAAGCCAGGGCAATGGGCGCCGAATCTTCGCGTTTAGTGACCTGGGGAACAGGTGGGAGAGCCCGTCCAAGAATCCGCTCGCCCCCGGGAGCCCTGGAGCTGTAATTGACAGCGCGGAAGCCCTCTTCACCCGGAGCCCGCCGAGAGTAAATCGCGAGGCGGGCGGCCTGCGCGAAGTGCGAGAGATCATCCGCAGGGAGCTCCGGGAGTAGAAGACGATACACTTGCAAGCGATGCCGCTTTCCCACCCAACGCGGTCATACCCTTGGTCCAGCATTCCGGGGGGATAAAACGAAACGAAAACGCCACGGCGGTAGATGCTAGACGGCGATCAAAAAAACTCAAGATATAATTAATTGTCGAGCATTATTGTTTTGTAAATCCTACTCACTATTGCAACTAGTTAATCATGGCAATCGCTGGAGCACATCTTGCATGATCAATTAGAAACCTTCAGCGGTAAGACTCTTATTTCCTTCTTCCGTCTCTCTCTACGTGGGGGGTTACCGTGCTATGGCTGAGGGCCATGGCGTGGCCCGGCAAATACTTGTACTTACTTATATATACATTTTCCCCTGTTGTTCTGCTCCCGCTGCGCACATCACACACCATATGGCGGTCGCTTGACGAGCGTCGAGGTCTTCACGGCGTTCTGGCATCATTCACAACATATGGTAGGAAAAATTTACCACTGAAAGTTAAACTGGAGAATTATGGGTACAGGCAACATTAAGCCACCACCGTTCGATTAAATTTTAAAACACCGACCAGAGATTGGTGTGGCCCTAAGTAAATATTTAATTAACTCAAGCCCTGAAAATCTGTGATAACCTCAGGGTATTAGTGGGTCATTTGAGCGGACATGTGTGACACCATAATCCCCATATCTGCAGCCAGCCAGTCCTCATCCTGATGATATGGTTATGCATGGAGCCGTGGAAAGGCAATCCCAATACCTGATGCAAAGATTCAAATGAAATTGTTGCCTGAGTCCGAACTAATGACAATAAACTTTGACGGCCATAGACACGGTGAATTCCGTCCATGTTCATTACCTTGTCCCGTAATCAGAGACCAAGTTAATTTCCAGTCCCCTTCAAGACTATTTCCCTCGATCCTGCCACTCCCGATTCCCATTCCACTGCAAGACTGCACTGAGTACATGACGGTTCTTGTCAGGGGATCCCACACTGGTGCCAGGGTTGGGTTGAATTTGAGGTTTGTGCTCACCTGTCTTTCATTCACAACTTTACTGACCTTTTTCACCTCCAAGACCCGCAATTGAGAGGCAATTACTCACATTTTTGCTTGGATTCAAGTGTGCACATATTTTCTCCCATTTCAATTGACTGCGTTTATAAAGTCGAGAATCTGCCAGGCTGACCATACCTTGGATTGGATCTAAGATGAGCGCTTGCTGCCCTTTAAGTAAGTCACGCCAACTGACTTATTTCCTCCGCATGCAGGCTCAAAACGGATTTTGGAGCCGTTGTTCCCGCTGGATAGTCCTTTGAATTCTGAGCAATACTGGCTATTCCGAACAATTTATTTTGCATTCCCCGTGTAACCAGCGCATTTTAAACTCTCCCAGCCCAACACGGCATTTGCTCGGCCAATACAGACAAACAGCAATTGAGTCCTCCGCATGCAGTAGATAGTGGGAGTATCGATTGGATCTGAATTCCTAGCTGGCAAACTCACTGCAAATTTAGTGATATTGAAAGTTACAAACACTGAAAATGCGAGACGGAAGTGATACCATCAGGTATTGGAAGGAGTCCTGAAGGTTGCTTGGGAATAGATGTAGAAAAGAGAAATATGTGTTCACATAGGGTTATGAGATTGCAAGTAAGTGCATTAACAGGTTTGAACTCATCCATAAACCTGAGACTATAGGGGACTGATTTTTCAGAATGCACAGTTGGAGCATACAAAGGCATACGGTTATTTTCTCCGTACTGAAACTCTTTAGATTTGCAGTTTAGATACAATAGGGTGAAAGCAGGTGAAAGATAAAAAGATGACTTTCAGCAGAATCGAACTCACGTACAGAGACACTCGGATTACCTAAGCTTATTGCAAAGTCCGCTGCAAGTCTGTGGCAAGTCCGTAGCGTATTTTCCGGAAAAGGAAATTTTTTGCAATGAGTTTAACATCAACCTCTCTTGATTTGAGGGATTCGACCGGATTTAAAGTGTGCACCTGCAGAAAAGGAAATTTTGAGACGCAATGATTTTATAAAGAGTTTGGTTGAAAGTTTGATTTGATGAAGTTTGATTACAGTAGATCGAATGTCGCAGATTGGAGATTGGAGATTGGAGATCGGAGAATGGACCGATATACCGGGGGGTCAGAACTGTCTGTCTCTTTAGATCTCCTTCTAGGGCGGTCCTTTCTGGCAAGGCTTTGTGCTCTCCATTGCGGTGGAGTCGGATGCACGAATTCAACATCGGCACCGGATGAACCCGGAAGCTCCACCTGCGACACGGCGACATCAGGGACCGGCAAACTGCTGTAAATACATGCTCTCTAAGATCCATGCCATAAATATTCAATTCAAAGCCAAATGCAGCCCTACTGTGCAGTGTCATATTCCAGCATTTTCATTGATCTGGTAACGGGTCTTTGGAACTGGCCCTACAGAGGATTTCCGGAAAGCTATACCACACAGTGTTTTGACTCGAGAAATTGCAACAAATGCAAGGCCTGAGGAAAAATCCTTGTTGCCAATATCAAATTTTGCTTTGTCAAGAATACTAGTAATTCCTTAACTCTTATTGGTTGTAATAGCCCATGCAAGGGCAAGTGGTAATTGAGTCCCTCCCAACTCTGTCATCCCACCTTGAGGTCACAGGAACAATTGGAATCCAGGACAGATCAATTCCCTCACAACCTGGTGTGGGAAGACCTGCTTAATTCCTGAATATCTGCTGCACTGAACAAACACAACTGATAGAAGATTGATGTGCACATCAGATCCAGGGAGGTAACAAATCTTCTTTACAATTCCCTGACAGCCATTTACCAAGCCTAGGAAATCAATGACAATGAATTGGAGAAGTAGAATAAACTTGACACACCTTTTGAAGTCTACACATTGCGAGTAATCATGATTTTTCCACCTTCAACCAGGAAAATCTCCTTCTGCAAGCCTTCTGCATCCTCATCTGAGCATTTTCTTCTTCTTCAGGACTATTGTGTTTAGCCAGACATCTAACAACAGGCTTTCCAAGCATGCTGTATTAGGCGGAGTTTGATCCCTATTTTCAAAGTCAATCTGTGAATGTGAATCAGGAGGGCAAGGAAGAAATGCATTCCAACAGAGTTGAGAAAAGTGAGGTGTTGTTGGTAGCCATTAGCCATTGCATGCAGTGTTGCACTTAAGGGTTAAGGCCATAACATGTTAAGGGCTTAAGTTAAGACTAAGGGTAGCCCTTAAGAACAGAATGAAAACATGTTAAGGCCTTATCTAGTCTTAATGGTTTGGACTGACCAAAGATCGGACTAAGGCTCCGACCGTTTGTTTTAGCACTGTACGAGTACCTTACTATACCGGAAGGAGAAGATAAAATTTGCAAACGATTTGGTTGGTGGCGTGAGCGTGACCCAGCAGGAAGAGTTGCGAGATGCGGAGGCCGAGGCTGAGGCAGGCTCCGAGGGAGATGACGAGGATGGTGGCGAAAATTTACTGTCCACGATTTCGGTGTCTGCAGCACCGCGGAATCGCCGCCCCCCTTCGCTGGCTTCCCATGACCTTGGCTAATCTCTATGGAGGTACAATCCCGCGCCCGATCGGAAAGCCAGGGCGCCGCCCTCGGGTTGTGTCAGAGGAAAGCCAATACATGGAGCTCCTTGCAGCTGAGTACAGCAATGAGGACCCAGACGCAGGGGCGCAAGAGGGCTCTGGGGACGACTTTGAAGAGTAGAATACTTTTTTATTCCAGAATAACAAGTCAATCCGTGCTCAAGCACCCGATACCTTTTTGGGATTTAACCCTTATTTTCACCCTTAAATATGCACCCTTAATTGACCCTTGAAGGCCGTTAAGACCTTTACTTCAGCAGCAACCTTTATTAAGACCCTTAAGTACAACACTGAATTTGCATGGCTTTTGCGCAACCTGGCTGTTAGCTCCAAGGTTAGCTCAGACAATTCTCCCGCTCTAAGATGCCAGCCCCGAATGTTAGGCTTGCTTCTTAGCCCAGAGGCTTGATTCTATACAGAAGGAGACAACCTTCTCGCTGACGGAATTGAACAAGAATTGAATGGAATGGTTGAACAAAGTGACACCAAAATATTTCTCCAGAGGTGGAATGAAAAGTGTTGTGCTTCTGTGGTTATTGCCAGGTTCAGTCTATCTAGCTTCTCAAATGGCGGAACCGATGGTTTCAAGTCTTTGCTGAGTCTTTGTAGAGTCTATCCCACTCAATTGAGCTCAACTCAATTTGGAGATCGTCGCTGCCAACCTGTCCCCAATGACTTGTTAGACGCACAAAATGGATGGGAGGCCGCAAAGTGGCCGACCACTCCCTTGTATAAATTAAAATAGTAGAATTTTTTTAATGATATTGAGTCTCTTCTGGACTTTGGTCCGAATCAAACAACTCTACAACTACTGCTTCGGACTCCCCGCAATGAACTCGTTGACATGCCCTTCGCCATCCTCGTGTCCCCTGTGAGACGCTGGTGTGATGGGACGGAATCGGGATAAAATGATCACTGGGCCCTTTCCAGTCCCACCCTTCCCACCTATTTCGACCCCAATCCCACCAGTGCCGCCTGTTCCGCCTACAAGATGTAAGCAACAACTTGGCTAGGAAAGAAGATATTCACCAGAGATATCTCTGATATTCCTGAGTTGATCGGGGGTCTATGTAAAGTTTGGGCCCTGCACCGTCGCCTCCGACCCTCCCAATGCTTGCATTACCTCCTGGACCACCCGACCCCCCTGCAGAGAGTCATTCAAAACACATTTTAACCGCAAAGTATCCTCACCTGTAATGTTGCGCAACAAAATTGGGGTTGAAACTTTTGAGCTCTTTCCGTCTGAAGTGTCAGTGCGATCTGAAGGCAAATACGCCGGTCCAACATCGGGCAATGGCGCGTCTGTTGCGGAGTACTCGGTATATGCAGGTGGCGGCTCATCCTGAACTGAGATTTAGCGGCTATAATCGGCACTCAACTTGGAGGAGTTGCGTACGGGAACGCCTTGCTGAGTGTCTCCGACATCCGGGTCCGAAATATTCATAGCGGTGGGGTGGGATAAGGAGTAGTGAGAGACAAGGAAAGATGCCACAGGATTATATAGTAGTTCTGGGAGTCAGATTACATATTCCCTGTCCCGGAAACATGGCCCGCAAACATAGCCGATGTCAAATGTCAACATAAGCATTTTTTACACTATACATAGTGGTGGAGAGATCAGCGGAGCTTGTTGGAATGAATGGTGACGACAAATTATTTTTGGCGGGTGAAGTAGAGGACAGCGAGGAGATTCTCCGCAGCGGCGCAAAAAATTTGTAAACAACATAGCCACAGCTTCATCAAAATCGACGGAGTTGTTTCCGTCCTTCCTCAACCTAAAATAGAATATTTGGCAATGCATGTATCTAGAATCAGGGATGGATCCACGGTCAGAACACAAAGAAGACCCTGTGCCTGCTTCCAGAAAGCCTATAGCGAATTAACCAAAGTTGTTTAAACAAACTTTATATGGTTGTTGGGCCTTCGAACCGTGTAGCATTGACAGCATAACATTGAATTACATGTGTAGATCTGCCTTACCATTCTCTATTAATTTGCACCTTCGAAAGGAGGGTCTGATACTGCCGACGGTGAGGCGAGGATCCGGACGGTAGCAAGAGTCGTACCAAAGAAATGATCTTCCATGGTCCTGGTAAGTTCATTGTACCACTTTGTGAGTGATATCAGGACATCGGGCCCATGCTGACATCGTTCCGAGTTGTACGTGCCATGTGAGTGTATTTGTTTTGAGAGGTACTCTTTGAGTGCGTTGATACGGTCCCCCATTTCTGCGATGCCGATAGTCTCCGCCTGTATTACACCATTAATCCACTGTGTCGAGGTGGCTGGTATACAAATTGTGTTGTGGTAGTCCTCAGAACAACTTGCACGGCAAGGTAATACAATCATGTTCCGTTGTACTTGGCTCCACGATGAGGAAAGCGAGTAGAAACCAGCCAGAATGCGTTGGACATGAACAGGAGCAATCCCATCCATCGAGAGCTTGGTAGGCTGGAACATAATTGTGGTGGTGGTTGGGATACGGGACAGTTGGATCTTGTACAGCAAAGCCAGGAAGCGTCGGTCCTGACTTGTCTCCGCTGCATTCAGAGCATCGGAGATTGGGAGCTCGTTCCTTATGATACGTTCCAACCACTGAGCTGCAGTTTTTGCACCTAAATTGCTGGCAAAACTCCCGTGACAAAGTCGGTAAATGGCAACAAGGTCAGGCGATGACAAGCTCATTGGATGTTGTTCGATCAAATTGCCAATAACAAGAAATGCCCAGGTTTCCCATGTCATCATTTCGTATTTATGGGCCAGGTGGGCGACGGCCAGGACGTCCCGAAGGTTTGTGATAGGAATCCGGTTTGCCTGTGTTTCAAGTGCTCTTTGCCCAAGGGTCAGTGTATCTGCGTTATGCAAGCAATTTGCGACTGACGGGGCATAGATATATCTGAATAGGGAGCGGAAGGATTCTTCGGGGTCTCCAATCAAGTAAATCGGTAGTTCATCGCATGATCCCTCGACAATTGGATCCGGACCCTGTGGAAGGGCAAATAATCCAGCAAAGACTGGAGAGTCTCGGATGAGGATGAATCGGTGGATCTGCTCACAGATCAGGTCACGCCCACTGGAAGTCGTGATGCCTACTTTGAACAATGTACCGCCCACGCAGATGGTGCAGTCTCCGGATTCGTAGTAAAATTCTGAATCCCGCACCAATGGAGGCACTAATGACGCAGAGTATGACCCAGCCTGCTTCTGCAGACAATTTGAAGAGGAATCCATGACAATTGCCAGTGGGGTAGAAAGGAGGGCATTGTCTGTAAACATGTCCAAACGAAGGGCAGTACTGCTCTGTTTGCCTCGGTGCCGCATTGACCGAGCATCCGGTTATATTTGGCTTGGAGGCGACTGTTGGAAGTCGTGCTAACCATTCAGCCAGACTGGTTGAATGGTTGACAACTTCTACTGCGGCGCGCGGGTACCAGCCGCCGCCCTGCTCTTACTTCCGTGCGTTTTTTTAAAATCCTTTCGAAATGGCTACTCACTGAGTCGTAGTACAGCTTGATAACCTCTACAGGAGTGCGTGCCTTCCTTCCTGCGCAGATGGCATCGCTGATTCTTTGAGAAGCTCCGCCACGAAAAATCGAGTATACGACTTATTGTCGGGATTGCCATCGTACGATAGGCTGTGGCTTTTGCATTCGTCGGCGCAAACGGTGAGGAGCGAGACGCTGCAGGCCCATCTAACATTCATACCGTGCAGTATTAGACTAATATAAACCAAGTTCTAAACACCAGTAATGCATTCTCGACGGAACAAGGGACCTATTCTGAACCCCATGCCTCACAATGGTGTTATTAACTCCGTACCCCACAATGCAACCGATCATCCGGTGCATTATAGTGTATTTCGGCCGGGTTTCAGCAGGGATAAGGGAGCCTTGACGGATTTAAGATTTGAATAGACACCCTACATTCCGGATTTGAATGCCCCGAGCAAGGGCAAGAAATGTGTGTCGGCTGTCCTTCGGAGGGACTAGGGACCTGTTCCGAACCCCGTGCCTCACAATGGCATTTTGAACCCCGTGCCCCACAATGGACCGACCATCCGGTGCATTACTTATAATGTATTTTGGCCGGGTTCAGCAGGGCTAATCGTCTCGAGCACCGCTGCGAATAATTGAGAGAGTGTGTGTGTAGCCAGTGGAATATTGAATTTATGAAATAACGGTATTTTTTGCCTCAGTGATTTTCTGTTTGAGACTTTTCTCCACTTTGAGCCTTCAAGAATTTCAATTGACCTGTAAAAAGGCCCTCGTGAAGTATCAAAAGTCCATAGTCTCGTTGTACTCCTCTGTGAGTAAACTAAGCGGACGGAAAATCATCCTTTTAATCAAACTCTCGAATTAACATCAATTCTTAGGGCATAAAAAGCACAAGCATCCTCGTTTTTTGTCATAGATATGTCGAGGAGCATCCTTCCATGAACCACAGACAATCTGGCCATTAATACGCAAGGTACGGGGTGCGGGGTAAACTGTTCCGCGATTCCCGGTTACTTTTGGTAATGCCGAGTATCTTCTGAATCTCAAATCTTGGAGGAATCTGACAAAAAATGCGGTTTGACATGAAGTTTTGAGCGCCACCATACTCATTGGTCAAGAATAATTCGGGGATCACAGCCAATAAGCATCGCACGAGACATTGTAACCGGTTGTGCGCGATGGTATGGTGCACTTGGTGCAGGCGAACTTGCCCTTTAGACTCGTCACCAGTCTGCCAATGACGGCAAAACTTAGTGCAAGCACTATTCCAAAACCAAAGGCAACAAATAAGACACTCTATTCCGAAGCCAAAAAGATGGCTTGACACTCTCAACGGACGGATTTTTGAGCCGGACCAGCAACCCCAGGAGTTAATTAATCCGACCGAATTGGGAAATGGTTCAAAAAGAGAGCGATGGCAGAATTGAACACATGCGACCGAAAGGTCAGACACACAACTTAACCTTTAGACCAAAGTAACAATATGTGTGGTTGACAATATCGCGGATACAGCACTCGCATAGATCTACAGATACTTTGCTTACTTTGGTTCATTAAACTCGGTTTCCTCAGACCATGAAGTTTGGGGGGTCTCACTAACCCACAAGCTATCCACAGATTAATCAGTGTTGATATCTTGATGAAACAGGATGAAAGAGCCACAGATTCCAGTACCGGCACATACAGATACTTGAGTTGAAAGTTGACTAACATGGAAGCTGGATCAAAGTTTAAACCAGGTGAATTCTATAAGCAGGTTAAAACGATAAATCCTGATTATAGTGGCTTAACCCATGGCCAATTAAATCACTCAATGGCTAACATGTCAAACCGTTTAAATCAGTCAAAACACCAGTTAACAGTAGTTAAACAGTCCAGCCCACTCTGTGGAGAACGTGTGGGAAGACACTGCGTCAAAGAATTAGGTTAATCGAGCATCAAGCATCGAAGTTACAGCTGGAAACGTGATGAAAATGGCAAAAAGTTTATTTTTTGATCCCATCAAAAGTCGTAAGGGACTGTCCCCTGCAGATTTGCAGTGCGAGTCGAACGCACCTACTTCTGGGGGATTCTGACCAGAATTGAGCTCGTAGCGAGTGTTCTAAGCAAAATATCGCAAAACAGAAAAAACACGGCCGCCGGCAGAAGCCTCACTACGTTCAAGGGTGGCCTAAACACAGTTTGGGTAGTTGAGTTTAGATATGCGTAGACATGTTTAGTCAGCCACACAGATCCCGTTTAGACGACTACACACAGTGTCCGGGTAGCTGGGTGTAGCCGAAGCGTAGACAACTACGCAGAGTCTGTATATGTCAGTGTAGTGAGGGTAGGTACATCCGCAGAGCTGCACAGACTAGAGTTTCTCTTGCCAGCTCAACATCCGCAGCGGTTGTTGTTACAGTATCTTAATCCTGTGGAGATGACTACACAGACCTACCACGACCTACACTGACCTACGCTGACATGCACTGACATACACTGACCTGCCCAGAGCTATGCAGAGCTACACAGAGCCTGTCCAGCCACCTACACAGAGCGATCTGTAGAAGTCTGCGTAGGTACCTGAACCAAGCCTCTGTGCAGGGAGGGTCTGAACGCAGTGCCTGTTCAGGCCAAAAAAAATCGAATGATTTGTAATAAGCGAGCCAGCAATCGAAGGATCAAGTTCATCAACAGACTACAACATGCGAGGTACGAGCACAGGTTTTGTTGTAGCGTCTGGCTAAGAGAGACTATCTTCTGACGCCTCTGAGGGGCTCCTGGGCCTCTCGCTTGGTGAATACTTCCTTATGGCCATTCACTGCATTTTGGGGGCTTCTCGAACCAAGGCTGCGCCGAGGTTCCTCGGCAGACCTGGACACACCTTGGCCTCGGCAGACCTTTGCTGAGGTTCACTCAAGATCTGCCTGGTATCAAAAGCTGTTACGGCGCAGCTCTCAAGACTTAGCCATGCAATGATGGGGGCGGCCATCAGTTTTCGCGGTCTTGAGACCAACCTCCGTGACAAAATATAAATAGACTGACATGAGAATAGCTGATTTTAGATCAAGTTGCGTGCATCATATTAATACCACCCAAAAGTTAATGGGATTAAATGGTTTACGGTAGGCGAGACGGTCGCGCTTCGATTTCGGTTTCCGGTATCCGGATCTTCGGTCGCGGTTCCCGATTCGGATATGTTACCTTGAGTCATACCGCGATCACATGAGCATGGGCTCCCACGTCGCTTCCTTTCCTAATAAAATAAAACATACCTCTCCAAGTGAGCATATTCTAAGCAATGGGACTAGAAATATAAGTGCAACATGAGCTGCAAGTAATAGGTAGATGCTGCTATATCTAATAAACGACTATCCTATGGCTCCTCTTCCTCTCCATCGGGTGTTCCATGACCTCCCTCCGAACCAGAACTGTCAGTACCGTCTGGCCCCAGCACATCCTCTGGGAGCTGTAGTGGGTAGGACTGATCAAACCGGAGCTCAATGCAGAGCCGATTGCACTCATGAGTATTGATGAATGTTTCAATTCCGTCAATGCCAAAATCTCCAAGCCCAGAGCCTCTGAAAAGCAATTTAGTCCCATGTATTCATCATGAAAAAATGATTCCTACATACCCCGCCATCGTGTGAGTCATTGGGTCAAATAGAACAAGGCGGTCCTTTCCTCGGACAGGGGTTGGGGTGCCTTGAAGGTCTGCAAAGACAAGTTCCCCACCACTGTACCCAAATATATAGCGAGCAAAAGCAGTGAACTGTCTCGCTCTGTATATCCTCAGATCCACGAGCCTTGTGATCCAAGGTGGAGTGCCTCCCCCAGAAAAGAGCTCCCCCGTGTAAGGTGCTTGGACGTAAACCTTCCCGTACGGAGTGCCAAGAACTCGGTTCGGGAAGTCAAACGGAGCCGGAAGCAACCACAGCCCGCCGTCTCACATCGGAAGTACGGAAGCCTTCCCAGAACAGAGTGTATAAAATGGCCTAGGCAGTAACCCCTCAGCTTTAGTGTAATGGACCCCTCAACCCATTGGGTGGCGACAATGAACAGTGATGGGTCATCATCGGTCAAGCCTCTGCAGCGCTCCTAAAACGCTGTGGTTGTAGCAGTCAACGCAAGTCCGCCGAAGCGGACCCCGAATGGATTGGGCTCGGAGATATGGGCTTTACAAGTACATAAGAAAATGGTATCGTAGTATTTAGAGAAACTGAGTAGCATAAAATGTCCGTGGGAGAGGAGGGTGGGTGACGGGAAATGCACAAGCTATGAAAGCCTGGTGCAAATATTAGCTTTGCTACGCTCAAGTAAAAGCCGGCGGCGCCGCTTACTGAGACCAAATTTTGCGTAGTGAATTCAAGACGGCAAAGCCGATGGTGAACCGCAAAATCTGGAGAGCAAAATGAGGAGCGCCGTGGCTGCTAGCGCGAAGCGCTTACCTTGTGCTGGGTGGTAAAAGGCGAAGCCGATAACAGCACAAGGTGAATTTCACCACCATATATATACCTCCTCCGACTCGGCCTCCGCTAAAACAATAGCACCGAGTCAGAGATATGGCGATGAAACGGGGCGACGAGGTCAACTGACCCGGAAATAGGGGAGATGGCTGGTGCCAAATAGAATGGACTGCGGCGGAGCCGCTAAGTGCCAAGATGGCAGTGCAAAATAGAATGGATGCGGCGGAGCCGCGAGTGCCGTATCCGATTGGCGCAGAGGCCTCCGGAAAATCTCCCTACCCTCGGAATCCAATTTTACTTCAAGTAATAACCTCGAAGCGTAGGGCAAAGGACTTCATACTGGGACCTAAATCCAAGGAGGACATGAAACTGGCAAAGGCCCGAGTTCGTCGATTTACTCGGGGTTGGAATCCCACTAATGATAATCTATTGAACCATAGCTCAGAGCAGCAAAGGTTCCAAAACCTCAATTGAGCCCCTTGACTTCACTGCCCGACAAAGAAGCTTTCTTGGAACAAGACATGCCTTCGCTTCGCTCCGGCGGAGAAGCGAACATGGCGAAACTTTTTTATGTGTGGGATTGCTGAAAATTACTAATTTACAGGGGATATATTGAAGTTTGACGTTGACGACTCGAAGTGCTCTCGCTGTGACTTGTAAACTGTGCGGAATCTCTATTCAACTCCGTCGTTCATGCAACATCTCCGCAATACTCAGGTTTCCATCGCTCGCGAGACTTTCAAAAATTAAACAACAATTGAGGTATTGAGGTAAACTTGCCGTCTCATAGAGCTGGAAGGCGTTGGTGAGCCCTCATGTGGGAGAGTGAAACATACGTGGTATCGCACCGTTATTGTATCTGAAGTCCGGACTTCAATCAGAGGTTGGAACGACTGAGGCCTGAGGAAGACCTGAGTGAAATCTCAGTGGCAATACAGATGACGAAAATTTGATTCAAAACTCGATGCACAGAGATGTTAAAGACCTATCAGGAACGCGCCATTGAGGCTCGCTCGAACAAAAAGTGTAAATAGCCGGGGCCACAGAGGCATTTGGTATGCATCTGGGACCACGGAGGGAATTAGATGAGCCGTCCCGGGTCATGCCGACGCTGTAAGGCTCTCGGGCCTGGGTCAGCGGCATCAGCAAATTAAACATACCAGTTGCTGAGAGTGCATCAAGAGCAGACGTGTACGTGGAACAGATCGCTTGACTGGAGCACGAACGTCAGATGTGTATGTTTGCACCACGCTGGCTCAAAAGAAATATCAGAAGTGGGTTGGAGGAAGAATAGACGAGCGAAAGCCTATACCAGCATGCCAAAAATCCGTCGAGCAGCTCGCGTTAAATGAGCGAGAAATATACAGGGGACAGTGATGGATATGTGTAAATACGGGACGGAGAAAGCTAGACATCAAATTCGGAATCGAAATCTACAACGTCGAGAAAAGCGGTGACTCACATGAATCGCCAGAATTGGAGAAGAAACATGCAAATGCCGCTGGGAAGGTGGAAAAGCAGCCTAGGATCGCATGAGCGCAGAAGAGGACTCACGGAGTAACCATGCTCACCTGGTGTTGATGCTCCCATTAAATATCAGAGGCCACGGGATTCGTATCGATGTACAATTTTTTGTGGGTTGAGGAATGGGATGGGCAAAGACAGACAGACTTGAAACATCGTGATCACACCGAAGAGGATGTACGCTTGGTAGAGCTACCGAGATTAAGAAGCTAGTCCTGGGATCGAATGCCGTTGCAGGGGAACTCGAAGAATGGGGAGGGGCTTGAGCTATCTTGGAATTTCTGGAGAGTCACCGATTCGGCTTGAGGTCTTGCAGTGTCTCGACGAGCGATAATTTGCGTCGAAGCCTCAGAATTCTCCCGGATTGAGTAGGTCTTGCAGCGCCGTCATCGTCGCAGCAGATAAGTCTTCTCAATAGAATCAAGTGCGAAGAACCTCCGAGTTCCGAGTCGAGTCAAATTTGAAGATCCCATAGTCTGTCCCCTTTGATTATGTTCGATATTGGCTGCGATAACCCGATAAATGATGGTTGAATAGGGGAGGAATTAGGAGATGGGTGAAGGAAGGAAGGACGGAAACATCTAGCAGTTTGGCTTTTATGTGATATATATTTACGTGGCCGCAGCGTAAAGCTCCGAAGGCTGTTCTTTCACGAGGTCTGTTTCTCTTCCTCAAGTGTCCGAATCCGGGGTTGATTCGACAGCTTTGAGATCTGGAATTACGGGGTTAGCGGGAACGACTGCACAGCTTTGGCTAGATGGATTCTGGCGCAGCTCATCGCGCAGATTAAAAGCTCCGAAGGCTGTTCAACCTGCACGGGATTAGCCGAAATCTGGTCTGATTCCGCTGCCTGGAGATCTGGAATTTGGGGATGATGGGAATGATCACACAAATCTGGCTAGGGCGATTCATCCGCTGTTCAAAGTGTGGGCTATTTGATGTTGAAAGTGAACAGAGGACGAGAGAAAGGGAAAGGGGGGATAGCCTTAATGGGGGTGCACACAAAGAAATACAAACAAAAGCCGGTCATTTCGTTGGAGAAACGGTAAATAAATAAATTTGAGTTGTTCAAGATCCCCGCGTCGTCAAAAAAATCACGCTCGTCTATGTCAACGATGTGTCTTCAGAGGTACGTACGTCCGTTCGTCTATCTTCTTTGTTGATGCTCAATCAATACTGTTGCGGGTTTGTACGACAGGCCGCATTGTCACAAGAATGCGATGGAGGATACAGGGTGGGGGATGCTGAAGCAGGTGGATTACTTTTGAGACTACATAGAGAATATCTGCGATAGAATTACGGTATCAAGATCTGGTCGCGTCGCGTTGTCGCGTGGTCCGTGAGAGCAAAAACTCTAATCAATCGCCATACCATTTCGAAAGCGCTTTCATACTAACGCGGTCTCGTCCCCTATTTACGCGTTTCAGTTTTGACCTCATTCGGCTCCCGCCCACCAGCCCTCCTCTTGTCGCGCCCGTTCTGAGCTCGTTTCTTAACGGAATTCCTTGAGTCTAGGCGCGTTCGACACCACTTCGAAAGCGCTTTCATACTAATGCGGTCTCGGCTCCTGCCCACCAGCTGCCCCGCCTTGCACTCGTCTTTTCTGTATCAGTTCTTATTGGAATTTGATCATAGTATGCCTGCTATAATGGTCTACTCTCTGAATTCCTCACCATGCACATAGATCACCCCTGGTTTCTCTGTCGCTTTCGTACCATTCAGTTATTATACCGTGATTTGCAAATTGGCAGATTGCGTCGCGGCGAACTCCCATCTTCACCGCGCCAGCCCATCGACCTTTCTGCTTTACTGGGACAGTCTATCACACACAAAGCAGGGGTTCTCACGGCCTATTTTTGGCCAATTCATTTAAAGACCGGATGGAGCGCGCCCTTGTGTCGGCTAGTAATTGTCACTGCCACTCTCATTGTGAAGCCCTTTCAGACTCTGTTTCCTCGTTCGGCTTGGTGAGGTGATGGGCATATAACAGGAACCAGATCCAAGTGCTGGTATTGTTCATCCAGCTCAGATCGAGAATGACCGCTGCGTGGAAACTGGTTACGATTTGTCCACTGCGAACGTTTGCGGCGCCGATGATGATGGAGATGAGAATCGCGAAGGCAATGGTAAGCATGCCGATAGATTGGTCTTTCACGCCTCTCATCTCATCGGCTGAGACGTTCCCGTCCCAAAGGTGCGCGACAACCGGCGCAAAGCATAAGAGATTCTGTGCATAGATGGCTGCGCGAACACCAATACCAGATATGTCGGGGTTGGCAGGGATGCACTTGTCGTCCATGGTGGTTAGAGGCGAAGAGCGCGTGCTTGTGCAACGTGGAGTCCCACGTTATGCTAGGTTGACAGCGAAGCAGAACTGGATAATGTCGGCTGTCTTGCCCTTTCGGCATAAAGTGTTGCCATCAGGAGTTGAGATCTAAATTGATGACCACCTGGAGCGCAGACCGCTCTACAAAGAGGCTTGGAATCGTCAAGCCGCCGCGATCGAGGTCGACTGTCGGCCGACAGCAGCTCTGGCTGCATCACGTCATCTCCCTCCCTTGCGCTAGCCGCTCTCCCTCCCTTGCGTATGGCCACGCCCTACGCCACGCCCCCCTCCCCCCCCCACGGCAGCTATGCTTCCCCGTCATGCCGCTTTTCCGTTCCCGCGCCCGCTTCCACGAGGTCAGAGTAGAATAGGCTTGAAAAGAAGCCGCCACAGTAGAAGCTCGTCCATCATTTGTAAGTGACATGGTTCGGCGGATCAGACGGCCCGTTAGCCTGGTGGCCGCCTTTTCCATGGCAGCCTTGATTGGTCATTGCTGATGCGCTCCGGCCATCAGTGTTGCGCCATCACCGACCGAATCCGGAGTGTGACTGCCAGCTATCATCCCTGCGCCACCGAACCCTACAAGCCGTTTCCCATGGGATGTCGTACTTGTGGCTCTTCCGCCTTTTGTGGCGGTGGGAATACTTTCGATCCCTTTCCGCCACACCCAATGAAGTGGTCTCCAGCTCCAGCCATGCTTCATTAATTGAAACTTTCAGTGTTCTTCTGCCCGGACTGCCTTCTGTTGCCCCGTGAAATCAAACAAAGCCAATTTGTGGCCCAGGTTTTTTTTTCTCCGAAAAAACTGTGCCAAACATGCCCCGCTCCGTGACGCGTCGCGACGCGTCTCGAACAAGCTGAAGCGTGTTTTCTTCCATTGAAGAGCACGCACTCTGTATTGCAGCCCTATGCCTGCATTCTCCATTGACAGCCTATTGAATGCTGAGGCACCCGAGGACGCCTCTCATGAGCTCAGACTTTTCAGAGATTTTGTTTCTCGTCTAGACCTGGAGAGCGGACAGCCAATCCTTGTTGCACCTGATGTCCGCCGATATATTATGCTCCTGACATCCTCCTGGACCTCCCAGCCACCAAACATTGCCCCACCGCCACCCCCTCCACCACCTATCCATCCCCTCCTCCTCCTCCTCCGTCTTCTGGTCGCACAGTTGAGCGGAATGTCCAGCTTACTACACGAACAGCGCTCTCTGTTCTCTATCGTTACGCACCAGGGACATCTGTCGAATATCCTGAGAGTGGGATTGACGACCCTGTCGGCCATCTCATTCCTATTGGCCTCGACAACTGGGTTCTTCCATGGCGCGACTTTACTTACTCTCGCGGTGCACCTGATGGAGGCAGCAGCCCTCAGGACCTCTCTTATATCCCACTTCTTGTCGATGCGGACGGCAGGCAGGTTGCTTGCAGACGGCGCCATGTTACCTGCTTTGGCATGAAAGCCTGCCCATTTGCAGACATCGACAAACTTACCTCTCAGTATAACCACACATCAGCTACTCTGGCCGATGTTCAGAACCGTCTTGCCGAGGACCGTAACCAGCGTCTTGTGTTTTCTTCTCCAACATACCATGTTTTTACCAAGACTGCAGCCTACATCAACGCCATCCGCAGTCTTGGTTGCAGACGTCCCAAGCAAGAAACGACTCACCGATCCCAGAAAGAACAGGAACTCTTTGCTCAACAAAAATCAGATGCTCAGCGTTACCAACGTGGCTATCAGCCACCCTCAGATTCTTGCGACGGGCGTATTATATTCCACGAAGCCAACAGCGAAGATGAAAAACAATTCAAGGCATACCTAAGGTATATACTGTTCACTTCAATGTGGCTGCAACTGATATAATTCTCTCTTGCAGCTGCGAGCATTACTCCCGTCAGAGTCGTAACCATTGGGCCGACTTCACTGTCGCCGATGGAGAGTATGACCTCGAATACATTGCTGCAGTGTTCACTGACGACACGGAGGAGATTTTTCGGATCGAGATGGCAGCTGAGAGACACAAACATGGTCCTCTAGCTTTCTGCGGAACACTCACAAATCATTCTACCCAGCGGGTATTCTGTCGTGCGTATCTCCCCTCTACATCTCCTCCTTTCCTTACACCTTTTGTTTTAGCTCTTGACCACCGTGAGGACGACCAGCTAGTCAGGAAGGAATTGTGTCACCTGGAATGTCACGTCAAATTTCAGATCTGGTATCCAGTCGAGGAAGAACGTGTCAACTGCCCGTATGCTCTTGTTACCTCCCGTGGCATCCATATACATCCAGTCCCCCTTCCGGAGAAGACTCCTCATGGCATCAAGTCCCAAATACTCTCCCTCCTTGTCAATTTACGCCAGGACCTTCCAGACATGACTGCTCGATCGCCGCTTCCTATGCCACCCTGCAGTCAAAGCATTTTTGTACTCGCGTTTCCCCGACATCCAGAATCCCACGCTCAGCCACCTCCATCGTAATCATCTGAGCGCCTACATCTCCCAGGTCAAGAAGGATCATTTCCCGCACGGCACTGATTGGAAAGGTTGGTTCCTCATTTGCAATGTCCGAAACAAAGGAACTCATACCATTGATCCCAGGCGTTGCCCATCTCAAACGCCTCCAGGATGAGCATCTTCCTAAAGAGGAGCATTACATCCGCGTCATGCTTGAGCTTGACGACAATACCCTTCCCGTCCACGAGGAGGACGACCCTCCAGTGATTGGGGAGACAACCACACGTATCATTATCTGCATGACTCCTGATGCTAGCCACCGCCTGAAGACTGCCGGCTATCTTCAGAGAGACATTGGCTTCAGACGAATCGTAGGCTTTCACGAGTTCGAGATTGCTTCCATGGACAGGGACGCAAATACCAGTATGTTCCCTGTTCCCCTTAGACTTTCCTTTGTATTCACCATGTTCAAGGCGTCATATTCTGCCGGGTATACCTGAATCGTCAGACTGCTGCCGCACATCAGCGCATTTTCCAAGAGATAGAGCGCCTGGTTCAGATTGACACTGGTTCCAAGCTTCGCTGGCGTCACCTCCACGCAGGTTTGAGCAACAACTACACGGATATGGTTCTCCACTGGGGAGGCGACCAACATCGTGGCCAGGCCAAAGGTCTCGGTCTCCATCTTGTTAGTATCGCAGCTACTCTCCCTCCTGATAAGATGGACCTCCATGAGCCTGGTCGCACTTTGCGCAGCCTTGGGCCCTATGAGCACCTCTGTCGCGTGTTCCGCCTCTGCAAGGTCCACAACTATCGCAATATCGAGGCATGTGCCGTTTCTTCAGGCATCAAGACCATGATGCGTAGTCTTGCATGTATCAGACATCCTCGCTGGGATGAAACCATCGCAAAGATCATAGAACATGGCGGCAAGCCGGCTTTGGGTATGCATTCCGCTGCTTTATGTGTCTGGTTTGAGTACTCACTTACTTCTTTCAGATTGGGTTCGGGACAAGGAGAGCTCTCAGTTTGCGTTCGCTGGAATCTGCTGGGAGAGGAGCTTTATTCCACATTGCTGAGCTGCTTGCACTCTGATCATCCACAATCAACTAATGTCACTCACAACAAGATAAGCACTGCTCGATTACACACATAACTTGAAGCGAAGTAATTCATATCAGTATGCATCACATCTCCCCCGGCATTGCAGGAAACGCAGCATCAGCAAAGTCTAAGCTATCCAAAACTTCCTTCCGGATTGCTTCCTCATCTCATCACCCGATTTTGATGCCAAGGTACGCAGCCAATCTTCTTCTTTGGCCGCAATTGGGGCAGATTGTCAATCTGCCATGAAGTTGAGCCGAGATTTCTTGTACGTGAATTTGAGCATCTGCCACACTTCCATCAACAAAGGGTTAATACGGTTCCATCGTTTGATGTCAGTCTCAACTGATGACGAGCAAACTCGTTCTGATGGAACGGAGGTTGGATCGGGCCAAAGTCAAGTAAAAGGCGATAGATTCGTGCAAATGGGGCAGGATGAACGCAGAGATGCAGAGGCAACAGATTGGGAATGGGGGCCGGGTGAACGTAACTTTTCGTGAAAACTGGAAAGATGAAGGAAGATGAAGACGGAAGGGAGCCAGGATGGAGGTCTCTAGCCGGGTGAAGGTAACTTCCGTAAACTCTGGGGAAGATAAAGGCCACGGCCTTTTGGAATTATTCTGGCCAGTCGGCAACGTTTGCCCCTGATGGGAGTCAACTATAACACAGAAAGTAGTTGAAAAGTTGACCGGGCGATTGGAGCTGGAGAATTTTGCCAAACAGACTCTCCGGGAACTGATACGTGCAGAGGAAATGACTTACCCCCGCCAATCAGATCTCAAGCACTTTGCCCGCATGGACATAGCCGTTATCTAGGTTAATGGCCGGTTTTTTCTATTTCGTCAATGAATGGGAAAGAGGGCCTGGGACCAATTTCTTCTCGGCAGTCCATTCAGGGCCGGCAAAGATAGCCATAGACGCCCTTGCGCAACTGTTAATTGGAGTCGCCAAGGCGAATGCGGAAGCAGACACGCACGATTCTACTGGCGGGACAGACGGGTCAGAATTTGTCAGCCAGAGCAGGCGCAAGGTAGTGTCCATCGTGACTTTCAAATTGGATACTTATGTGCTTGCCAGTGTGGTAAATGTGGGCAGCCCGGCCATTACGCACCGAAATGTGGTCGAACCGACTTGTGATATAACTTTGGTACCAAGACCAATGCGGTATGTAGAAGCGGGGGCTTTGTGTTTACACCAAAATTATACTACAGTAGTGTGGGTCATAATGCATAACCTCATAATGCATACCTGCCAAAATTTCTCATGATGCATCGGCCTTGGAGATCCACCGAATGGCCTCTCACCACCATAGAGTGGTGCTACTAATGCATAATGCTCATAATGCATTGGCCACACCAAAATTTGGCAGGGGAACAGACCTTATGCATTATGACCCACTCTACTGTATCGGCGATCGGGCACGTCAAATATGCCCAATTCCTCGCTCTTTTTGGGACTTTTTAGTCCTCTATCCTATTCAGGACTACTCTAGCTACATTTCGTTTTATATGTCAGCTGAATCCCGGGCGAAATGGGTGAGAAAATAAACAAACTTTGACGCGTCCCGTAACATCGTGACATCACCAAACCTTGACTTCCCATCGACTTCCTCCTGCATCTACGAGTAGAAGAGCCGTAACACGCTGAAAATGGCTCGGGCACTCTGACTTGGGAGTGAAAATCTTCACCTCAAAAGACTCGCCTTGAAATGGGAGCAGTAAGCATTCTAGCAAGTGAATAAACAAACTGCTCATACGAGACCCCGGAATAATAGTGATACTCTCGAATTGAATCCGGACAACTTCTTCGAAACGTAAAAATAGTAGCCAAGCAAATATGCAGTCTGAAGACCAGTGAGTTACACGGAATTACCACACAGTATGTCACGCCATCCATGACATAAAGCGGGTAGGGCCGACAAGCGGCACAGCCCGTGACCCTTCAAGACCAAGACCATAGACCGGTAAACGATCTCTTGTATGAAGACAATCGTTCATAGAGTTCCTCACCCAGCATGTAGCTCACATAATGAGGAACACCATGACCAAAGTTTCAGAGTGTGCCAGTGGAATATTTTGATGTAGGAGGCTTGGGAACATGATGTGTAGGAGGCCTATGAAATGGAAAGTAGGCCCTAATAAGACATGTTGGTTTCGTTGGCTAGCCCCAAATCCAAACAGCTCAAATGTGTATCAATTCTGATGAAATAAAATGTGAGTATGCCTCATTTTCAAGTACTTTCATGCTGTGATGACCGTTTTTTAATAGCATGCAATTCCGCAAAGTCGATTTTTCAGAATACGCTGAATTTATTTATTTTGGGACATTGAAGTAGGTATGGTATGGTTCTTTTTGTGTACATCAGCATGGAATTGCTGAATGCTCATGCTCAAATTTTGTTTGAAGGATTCGACCAAGGAAGAGGTAGAAAAGTTTTGATCAGTGGGACCATTGAATCAGCGAAATGATGTGGGTTGAAGATCAAACTGACTATGAGCGAAAGATCAGCATAGTTGAACACAATATGACATGACGTCTTCGTGTGAGAGAAGATGGTTCGATGGAAGTGATAAGACGAAATAACATAACTATCAAATTTAACGCGGTTATAGTGCTGAAAGTGCTCCTAACGATGCTTATGGGCTGTTGCAGGTAAAGACAGGCCGGGCTGTGAGGAATGTTAGGTTTAGAAATGAGCAACAGATGATATATGACGGACAAACCAAAGTTGGTGGCCGCATCTATGATAATTTCGGGGTTCAAACTATTGAATCGTTCAATTGGAATATCTGTGGGCACGAATTTGAGCAATACTAATGAATCTCTGTGTCGTGTGCGGCTATGACACTTTCCGCATCGTGAACTATATTTTGAAAAACTTGCTTAGAACATAGAAGTTGGTACTCTGATGCTCACGAGGATATCTGATGCACTGACTTCAAGGAATGGGTACGGCGGGGGCAGCAGCAAATAAGCTCTAATGTCAAGCCGCCAAACAAATCAGTTCCAGTCAAAAAAAAAAGAACATCAACTTGATTTTGAGACGTTGATTTCCCGAAATGAACGATGGCTGAACTGAGGGCATATCTCTCCCAGATGAAGGCGGGATTTTGAACGGTGTGAATTCGCGATCCGAGCCAACAAAAAGGGTGGAGGCAACCTTTCGCAAGATGGAGTCGACTCCACAATGCTTTGGAGGTGACCAACTCGGATGTTGAAAAGTCTGTCTGTTCAATCTGGGCCTGGTTCGGGTGTACTCGCTATGGCATGGATTGGTATTTCCATCCGCACAATTTGGATCGAGGAAATTGCTGTGTAATATTCTTATACAATCTGCTCTAGCTCGCGCGCAAACAACAGTGAAGCGGCAATAATTTTGTCATTTGGAATGTGGGTTGCCTCCTCGCCGGGTTTAATTAATGTTAGCTCGCACAAGGTCATGTTGAGATTCTATTGACGCTGGGACCAATGCGCCCCGTCAGTTAATACAATTTCATAAATTAACAGCATACACCTCACGTGCAAAGGCGAGTAACTCGGACTGTGAAGAGAAGAACAGCAGTGTTGCGGCGTCCTTCAGCGTCAGGCTCTCGTACGCTGCCTCCTGACATCGGGCAATCTCGTTCCTGTCCACGATTATCTGAGCGCAATTATTCACCCACAGAACGAACGGCAGACTGACCGAGTGACGCCCATGAGGCTGTCGACGAAGTTGCTGTACTCCGGGGCCGGCACTTGGGCGCAGGTGGCCCACACCTTTGCGTAGCTGCCCTCCATGGGCCAGCGCTCGAGGTTGATTGCGTACATAATGTACGGGCTCTTCATCGCCGTGTCATGCAGACCCTCCAACGCAGTGTGAAAGTCCGCAATGAGTTTCTGCATCAGCAGGTGAACCAGCTGCAGCCCACGGATGGGGTACTCATGCCGCGAAGGCGGCAGGGTGCTGGACCGAAAAGTCAATAAACATGTTGTTTGACGTTGCGCATGTCACGCACGTAAGATTGTTGTAGAAGGTCTGAAGCAGGGAGACATAACGGTCGAAAGAGACAAGGTCTTGTGTACGGATGTTCCAGAAGGCGCCGATTTCTAGAATTGCGCCTGTACATCACCGAGTCGGCGGGACCTTGATTGTATGAGGCAGATACGCACGCGCTATGACGAGGTCATCCGTGTTCAGCTGCTCGTGTGGTAAAAGTAACCCTGCTTGCAGCAGATCGACCTAGAGTTCTTCCAGTGAGAATCGAAGGGACGAACAAGATTCAGGGAAGGGAATTGGGAGGGAACCTTGAGCTGAGTCAAGCGACGGCCGCAGTGTGCGAGGTCTGGCGGCACGGCGGTGAAGGACGCCCTGAGGTCGGCATATGTGGTCTTGAGAAACATACTGTGGAGAGGTAAAGGGGGAAGGGAAGGGTAGGTGGTGCCGGCCACAAAAACCCGTGTTCGAATAACAGTCTCTGAAGTAATTGTGCCTGCTGGGATGGTTTTGGTCCGAAATACTCTTTGGCTGCTTTGCACTTGCTTCTTTTAGTCGGTCTGGGTGACGGGAAAACTGGGTGCGTGAGCTCGGCTCGGATGGCTTCTAGAGGGGAGGGACGATGGTGTATCAAACCGGCGTTCCTAAGCGGGACCATGCCGTGTTACCTACCTACCTACCTACCTACCAGCTCAATGAACCCAAAAATGAACGTTTTTGAGAGCATCCTTTTTCCATACAAACAGCCCAGCAAAGCTCTCAGAAGTTTGTCCTTCTTTCTTAAATACTAGTCCTCCACCCCATCACCTGCATTTAAGTAGAATTGCTCGCTTTGCTCGCAAATATAGATGCCCAGCACGATCCACTTCCTCAAAACCATTGCAATGGAAACTCTCCCATCCTGTACTTTCGCGGTTCCAATTCGGGCCTCCATCGCTCCTCCGAGGAGGTACCAGTGGGGACAACAGTCCAGATGCTGCTGTCTGTCGTCTTATTAGCTCTGTGTACATGACTTCATCGGCAGCGCTTATTTGACTTACTTAACTGCAACTCTTCAGAGTCGGGCAGTTCGCCCCCAACAGTTTTGCAATGGAAGCACCCGTTTATATGCAAGTCGCCTGGGCCATCTAGAGCGAGCTCTTCCAGATTTTTCAACCGTGAAAGCAGGGCACTTGAAATTCGCAGCTGCTCAACCTTATAAACACTGTTAGCATGCAACTCGGGATTATAGAACGGATGGGTGCCCACGTCATTGTTGCTTACAGCCCACTTGGAAATTCGAAGGGCTCTGATGTTTGGGAAACACGAACATATTACTGAGAGAAGCTCCTCTACTGGCCAATTTGTGAGGAATCCGAGACGCTGAATGTTGTTCATATGATTTGCCAGAGTGTGAAAGACAGTGGTGTTTCCCAGTTGCACTGTCCTCACATCGGCTCTCACGTTGACGAGCCCTGGTGAGTGATGCACACAAGCCAACAGTACCGCCAAATCTCCCTCAAAGTTCCGCATAGCGGGGAGGTATATGGGGCTCGTAAGCACCATGGCAGGTACTTGTGGCTCGAGAATTTCGGGGAATCGTAGTTCGACGCTAGTCAACTCTGGATGTGCGCTGAGAAAATGCGGGATTCTGTTCTGCGTGTTGAGACTTCTGCAGATTTTGAACGTGCTGAGTCGCAAGTTCTTCAGGCTCTGTGACAGAATTTCCCCCCAGGTATGAAAAAGAGGCAGCGCTTTGTTTGGGATGGTGAAAAGGAGGGAGAGATGGACTATATTCCGGGTGGAATCCAGGATGAAGCATAAAGTCTTCCCAAAAGATTCCCTACGTTCAGGATGAACATATGACAAGGACGAGGAACTCTTCTGAACCACGTACCCCACAGTGGCGTCACCAATGTCCAAGCCTTTTAACTTGTCAGTGACCTGCAAACATGTCACAAAGGCAGCACGCTCGGGACGCGCTGTCCTGAAGCTTTCGGCCAGTGCCTCGACTGTTTGGTGATCCACAACTATGTTGGAGTACAGTGTTCTCTCCGCAACATAGCCAATGACTTGTGATACCGTGGCGGACGATGCTACATCTGACTGGGGTAGATCTTCAAAGATTGCGGTAATCAGCTCAGGTGGCAAATTTTGGAGCATGAGGTGGGAGGAGGTCGGATCCATGGCCCATGGGCAATTTATGTATTATGGCAAAACGGAACTGATGCGAGCCCTGCTTCCCGAACCAAAACTTTGGTAGACGAATGACCAAAAGGATGGAACTGATGGCCAGTGGGGCTCGGCTAGCCCTCGGCTAAGGGCCAACAGTGGGACTCGGACTAAAGGCTGCCAGTGGAACTCGTACCCAGTGGGACTCGGCAGATTGGCACATCCAAATATTTATATTTCCAAAGAATTTGGTCAAGAATTGAGCTCAGAACGAGCTCGTCGAGACAGGAAGGATTTATTTTTTATTTTTCTTTGTTTGCAAAATGATCGTTAGGGCCATTAACTCTGCAAACAGCTGTAAGTATGGCAGCACTTCTGTCAAGTACTCTTGAGTCTTATCTCATTCAAATTGCGACGGACATCCAGCCTGCGCCCACAATACAAATTGGAATGGAAGCGTCATCCGTGTGACAGGCGCCCCCGAGCTCTTGCCGAACTCTGACCCCTATAACAACGAAATGAACTTCCCGAGAACCGGGACCCCCCCGAAATCAAATTGGGAAGGCCGTCCGATCGCACACCGTGACCCACAAACGTCGAGTACAGACTGCAACCCGCCATCTCTGCGGTATAAACTTCGAAGAGAGCAAGAAGGTGCTGGGGCAGCGAGGCCTCCTCCAAATTCAAGTCGTTGACCCACCCCGTCAGAATGTACGGTGACCTCAGAGGCGTACTCGTCCTATTTCCACCTCGTCCTGGAATATTTTTTAATTTTGTGGCTGTGCACATATTTTATTTCTCCCTGGAGCAGAAGTGGAATAAGTGTTCATTTTCTGGTTGATTCATCATCCAGCTGAGTGAATGCATCTGCCAGCATACAAACAGAAAATTTAACCCCCCGTGAAACACGTTATGGAATATTTTTTGAGTTTTGTGGCTGTGCACATATTTTATCCTTGCCCGGTGCAGGAGTTGAATGAGTGTTCATTTTCCGGTTGATTCATAGTCTGGCTGGGTGATTCATCTGCCTGCATGCAAACAGAAAATTTACTGCCATTTGCGGTACAACAAGCGCAGTCCGTTTTTTTCTGTTTTGGCAAGTTTTCACGAGAACAGCTACCCTGAGCTCAATTCTCAACTGTTTTCCTTCGTAATATAAGAAAAGCATGATTTTGAGTGATCAAGCACTTTTTCTGCTTTGTTTAATTCTCAATCCGTTCGAAATCCTTTCGTGTTTTGGTCCCCAGGCAGGCATTAATCATTTTAATTGCCTAGACCTGGTGGTCGTGGTTCGTCTCTCATTGTGATATCCCTTCGTCTTCATTTTGTTGACCTGATTTGTTTACAGATGTATGTACGAATGACAACGCGCCCGGACAATCAAGATACTCCGGCGGAGCATAAAGCTAAAGTTGACAGAGATTCATCTCAATGGGGAGCCGCATGTAGGAGAAATCCGTGTTATATTTCGACACAAGCAGGCTGGTGCTCTCAATTCCAACGACAGCTCTGTCTCGCCAGGTTAAATAGGCCTCCGGCGACGGCCCATTGCCTTGTGTCTGACCTTGCTTACGGCCACAGTGTTCAAAATGGCATTACAAGGCATGTGATTCAAAATGGCATTCCGAGGCATGTGGTTCAAAATGCAAATTAAAATTCAATAGTGTTCAAAATGGCATTACGAGGCATGTGATTCAAAATACCATTCCAGGACATGTGGTTCAAAATGCGAATTAAACCATTCAATAGTGTTCAAAATGGCATTATGAGACATGTGATTCAAAACATTCCGTGGCATGTGGTTCAAAATGCAAAATAAACCATTCAACAAAATGGCATTACGAGGCATGTGATTCAAAATGCCATTCCGAGGCATGTGGTTCAAAATGCGAATTAAACCAGTGCCGCACTATTGACTGATTTAATTCAGCCGAGAGCAGGAGGGATAAGGGAGCAGTTAGCATATTTAAGGTTTGAATGGCATTTTGAGTCACATGCTTCGTACTGCCATTTTGAACCCAGTGCTTCACTATTGAACGGTTTTAATTCGCATTTTGAACCCCATGGCAGCGAATGGCATTTTGAATCACATGCTCCGTGCTGCCATTTTGAACCCAGTGCTGTTCTAGTTAGAAGGAGACATATGCGGTCTCCCCTACTAACTAAAGGGACATCAGTTCGGCTAAGGAGCACTCGATAATTACCCCGGTAATTATCGTTATTTCTCTTAGCGCTTAACGCTATTTAGCGGTAATCATCGCTAACGGAGGGTGGGCACCCGCAGTGCAAGGGGATCAGATCAACAAAAGAAGCAATAAGATCAGTTGATTGCGCAGCAGGCGGGAGTTTGAAAAGGCTTCGGACATGCTTAATTTTATAAAGAGGGAGACTTGGTATGAGATGCTGAACCTCAAGGTCAAATGTCATAGTCAATGCCGCATCAATTGAATGTCTTGCTCGCGGGGAGCTCACAATCAAAATTTCAGGCCTGGTGCTGCAACACGTGAAGAGAGGCTGATAAGGCGCTCAAACGACGAGAGAAGACCGAAATGCCTACCAGACCTTGGCAATTGGTGAAGCGGTGGGCAAGCTGTGAGGCAAACACTGTGGGGCAAGTCTTCAAATTGAATGCGCAATTGAAAATCCGATCAAATGCCTAAATATGGAGCTGTGCAATTGAATGCAAAGTTTGATGGCTCGGCTCAGATCAAAAGGGCAAATAGGCGGTAATTCAATGCAAAATTGAGCCTTTTCAATGCACAGCTTGCCCATTCCTGAACAGACAATTGCAGCACCATGTGCATTCGATAGCCAGGGCAATTCTGAGTCGAAATGCCTACCGGACTTTGGCAATGGGGCAAACACTGCAGGATGAGACTGTTCAATTGAATACAAAATTGAACGTTTTCAATATACAGCTTGCCCATTCCTGCACAGACAATTTCAGCACCATGTGCATTTGATAGCCATGGCAATTCTGAGTCGAAATGCCTACCAGACTTTGGCAATTGGTGCAACGGTGGGCATTGATCCGAGCCGAGCCATCAAACTTTGGATTCAATTGATGGCACAGCTTCTGAGTATCCTGAAATACCGCTCAATTTGCATTTGCACTATTGAGTGGCCTTCTCACTATATTACAGAATACCCAGAAGAATGTCCCACTCCCAGTCTGCTCCTCCTCCACAGCGCTTGGGAAGCCTGGATGGAGGTAGTTAATCGTTTGGAACCGTCCCTCCTACTCGGTTTTGTCTGGGTCAAATGTCCTTTAAATCGACGAGATGCTGTGCTAGATATCCATGCATGATTCCAGAACCTGCATGATTTGTGGAATTTATGGGGGTTAAATTTCTCTGTGGGTCCCTGAGAGAAGTCATTCCATGCCAGAGAGCCTTATTCTGGCAAAAAAAATGGTACCCATTCCGCTTCTGAACAAGGACGAACGAAAATATTCTGGAGGGTTTAAATTGAGAACTGCCAAAATGCGGAAATATTACACAACTCGGTTCGCCGGAGGTCAATTTTTTTCTGAGTCCCCCAGAGCACTCATTCCATGCCTATAAACCGTATTCCGCAGAAAAATCCGTGCCCATTCCACTTCTGAGCGACAACGAACCAAAATATTCTTGAGGTTTAAATTGAGAACTGCCTAAATGCAGAAATACTTATTATACAACTCGGTTCACCGGGGGTTAATTTTTTCAGTCCCCAGAGCACTCATTCCATGCCTACGAACCGTATTCCGCTCAGAAATCCGTATCCATTCCACTTCTGAACGACAACCAACCAAAATGTTCCTGAGGGTTTAAATTGAGAACTGCTCAAACGAAATATTGACCTCTCCAGCGGCCAATCAGTGCTTTAAATTTTGAAACGCATGACCTGATTGAATTCTTTTACATTTTGAAACATGTGACCCTATTGCATTCCCTTACATTTTGAAAGGCATGACGATATCACATTGCTTTACATTTGAAAGGTGTGACCCTATTGCATTGCCTTACATTTTGAAAGGCATGATGATATTGCATTGCTTTACATTTTGAAATGTGTGACCTTATTGCATTCCTTTCCATTTTGAAAGGTGTGATTCTATTGCATTCCCTTACATTTTGAAAGGCGTGACAATATTGCATTGTGTTACATTTCGAAACATCCATGACACAGGCCTACGCAACTTCCGCGTCATCCATTACGCCCTCTGACGTGAGCTGGGTGCCCGGCTGGGCTCCACTTCCTTCCTTCCCTCCCTCATCACCGAGTCGTCCCCTGCTGTCGTGCCTTCGCTCACCAACCGCCCCCTAGCATTCTTCCGCCAGTCAATACCGTCCTCAATACTGATTCTTCCATCAGTCCAGTGCCTCAGCAGGACCAAGGCCGCACCTCCCAACCGTCAAACCCGGTGCTCTTGCTCTTGCCCTCTCATCAAGGCTTCAATGACAATGGGGGCCTGCATCAAATCCTGCCAGGCTATAGACTTGCACACAAGGACTCTTCTTTGCATCACAAGAACTCAGGATGCCCTGGAGCTTACTTCAAAACACTCAAATTGGCTCCCCAAGACAATCAAGTCCTTGACCATTCTCAGGACACCTGAAGTTTTGGACCCAAGGGGTCCTCTCAACCGGGCTGAACAATTCCTCAAGCTTCAGCCTCTCAAAATACCCTGGGCATTGTCTTTGATTCTTTCCCTTGCTGAGAACTGTCCCCTTCTCCTCTTTTTTCCCGCTCATTGCCCCGTCACCCTCAAATCTTTTCATTCCTCCATTGAGGCACCGGTCTCGTGCGCTCCGCATTCAGAATATGCCTTTAATCTCGCTAATTCGGAAACAGGTCAACGTGCAACACGAGCAGTATGTATGCACCCACGCTTCCCCATTGGCCAGCTGATTAATTGCTGGCACCAGACCTCGACAACCCACATGACCATGGCGGTCAGCCTCAGAAGATGACATTCGACACTGATCTTCCGGATGATCATCCATACAAAAAATTTGAAGGGCTCCCAAAGGGTATGAAGGTGATTCTCGCTGAACAAGGCTATACAAAAGACACCAAGGGTAAGGCATTGATTGGTGATTGCAAAGCGTGCAAAGCTGCAAAATCTCGCAAACCTCATCTTGAAGGTGCCTCAGCTGATGAAGAACGTGACCTGTATGGTGAAGACGGCAAACGACACAGACGAGGAAAATGATGAGCGGGCCCGTCGATTGTTGCATGTGACAGTTGCTCTTGCATCAATCAGATTTTGCAGACCAGAAATCCCAGCTTGAGCTTGTGCACTTCTCTTCATTCTGATTGCTGATTCACTGACTTTTTTACAATCAAGCTCATTGAAGCCCAACCTGGGATGGTGTGTCACTTTTTGCACAAGTTTCACCCCGAAATGAATCCGATTGAATATTTTTGGGCCTGGGTAAAGCGGTGGTTCCGGGAGCGTTCTAATGGAACCTGGCAAAAGGCAAAGGACCTGGTTGATGAGGGTCTTCGCCTCTGCCCACTTTCGACCATCCGGCGATTTTATCGACGTGCAGATCTATCGACTGGGTGCCACTGGGCCGATTGCCGAGTTTGCCGTCAGGAAATACACGATGCCGGATTTACATCTAGTGGGGCAGTGGAGCTATTGAGGAGCGCGTCACCAATAAGTTCGACCGCTTGAGAGCCAGCCATGGGCGACCTAGAACACGACTGCGGTCAATGTGAGTGAGAGCGACGGCACTAGAATCAGGGTCGCAGATGGACGGGAAGACCGCAGATCGGCGCTCCTTTCGGCGGTTGAGCGCTTTGTAGACGTCTATCCGCTCGGGTTCTTTCACAAATGTATGCCGGATTTACATCTAGTGGGGGCAGTAGAGCTATTCACTGCATTCAGGCCACTCCGCGGCGCAGCTTGCCGAGCTGCACCGCCATGACGCGCGCTGAGCCGAGGTGCCGCAACAGAGTCTGCCGCGATGATGGCGGCAGACCTACGACGCGCTATACCGCCATGCGCCGAGACGAGGTCGGCAGACTACGCCGCGCTTTGTGTCCCACCTCCAACCGATCTCGGCACACCCTGCCTACCTTCGCTGGACCTCTCCTGCCCTGCGTCCCGGCCTTGACATGTTATGTGCTGTTAACCGCCTGGGAATATTCTCACCGCTTAGTGTCATCCCTGGTGTTGCTATCGTATCAGTGCAGTGGGTGGCTGCCACTTGCGCACGCCCTTCCTCTTCCCCTCTCTGCTTCATTCGCTGGAATTGAGGCTGTTATTTATTTATTTATTGCACAGGTATCCGCCGCCACCAACTGCCCCGAGGTCCGATCTAGCAGCTATGAGGAAGGAAGCGTCGGCTGTATCGGCGAGATCAGCTGATGATGTGACAGTCTGACGTCATTCAGCTGGCCGGACGCACAGAACCTGTCGATGGTGAGTACTTATCTCGACGATTTGAATACCAGATGTGGATTTGGAAATGGAGGCAGACCACGGCGGACTATGTCCGCCCTCGGATCGGTCGTGCTCAGCCGCGACGCCTCGGGCGCACCTTGGGCCGCGGAGGGGTCTGAATGCAGTGATTGAGGAGTGCGTCACCAATAAGTTCGACCGCTTGAGAGCCAAGCCATGGGCGACCTAGAACACGACTGCGGTCAATGTGAGTGAGAGCGACAACACTAGAATCAGGGTCGCAGATGGACGGGAAGACCGCAGACCGGCGCTCCTTGAGGCGGTTGAGCGCTTTGTAGACTATCCGCTCGAGTTCTTTCACAAATGTAGTCCACAGATCTTGTCAGGTTAGGTTTTTGCCATTTGGATCCGATCCCTCACCCTCAGGTTGTCAGGGCCTGGGGAATGAGATCAAGAAGAAATCAAGCTGAAACAGACACGAGGCAACCGACCCTCAAGGTCGCTGGACGGACATTTCCGTCAACCACTCACTGCATTTTGAAGTTCCTCGAGCCGAGCCTGGACCGCATTAGCCGAGAGTTGGCGAGGTCCGTGCGAGGTCAATCTGGGGGCCTCGCCAAAGCTAGGCCGAACCTAAGCGAATCTGCCGAGCTCCAGACCGACCTCGCGAGAGCGTCCGAGGCATAGGAGGGTCGGGTCGGGTCCGACGGGGCACCCCCCCAGAAAACGGAATTCCCATTTTAGGACGTGATCCGAGTTTTCCGAGTTTTCCCCCACACAACCGGCAAGTAGCGATCTGACTTGGAAAGCCCCATGTGCTGCTACCACTTGACGGATTCCTTCCAAAAAATATTCCGGGGTTCTTAACATCATTCTATACCTCTCTCATTTTCTCAAGGTATGTTCCCTTTTGAGATGAGACACATAACTCAAATACCTGTGTCTAACACCTCTTTTTGGTCTTCTCACACGAGTTGCAAATTCCGTTCCGACGCCACTCCTCTGGAGCTGTGCAGTCTATATGGAACTAGAGGACTATCAGTAAAGGTCGAAATCAGAACAAGCCACATACCCAAATCGCCTCGCACCCGGCCCGAATGCACTTGACTGCATCCAACTCACGCTGGTCATTCGTAACTTTTTTCCCCCAAATGCATTCGATTACGATCAGGCCGCGGATGTGGCGCGAGAGAGTCAAGCGAAAATTTGATCGAGGACGTTGTCCCCAACAATCAACAATGCCATACATCAAGCTACTGTGTTGTGCCACGCTGACCAATATTGTTGGGGGATCAAAAACTGTCCAAACGTCGCAAACACCATTCTCGACCACCAGAATATTCCACATATTTTCCGAGGTGCCGCAAATGAGGATCGGAAGCCAATGCCCCTTCTTACAACCCTTCACAAAACTTCACCCAGAAGAACTGTTGTGCCACGCCGACCAATATTGTTGGTGGATCAAAAACCACCCAAACGTCGCAAACACCATTCTCGACCACCAGAATATTCACATATTTGCAATGATATGGGAAGCCAATGCCCCTTCTCACAACTTTTCACAAAATTTCACTCTGAAGCACTGTTGTGCCATGCTGGCCAATATTGTTGGTGGATCAAAAACTGCCCAAACATCGCAAACGCCATTCTCGACCACCAAAATATTCCACATATTTTCCGAGGTGCTGTAAATAAAGATGGGAGGCAAATGCCCCTTCTCACAACTTTTCGGTTGATCAGTCTCAAGGACACGCTCGGTATTTTGTTGAACATTTTGACAGATGATGTGCAATTACGCTCTGCTCCGATCTAGATGAGTGACATGTCTGTTGAGTTGGCGATTCTGGTCGATAGCTTCGATCCTGCGTTACATGGATTGGTTAGTTTAGAGAGTGCCAGGGATTCTGTTTGGAAGGTGCTTCATGCTATCTCCCCTCTCGTTTCCATACTCGCATACTAACACGAGTATAGATAGGCTGGCAGAACGTACAACGCCCCATGATGTCTGTGGAGTTGCTGTCAGTAAATGTGCTACCGCCTATCGGGTATTCAACAGACCTTCGGATACCATCCCACGTTAACACCGTCGAGTGAACTGACCATGGAGCCCGGCAGGATTATTACGACTAGTCAATGATTCCAGGACCATTTCAATCAGAAGTCTAAGCTTTGTCCTGTTTGCTTCGCTGTTAGACGGTTAGAAGTTCCATTGGTTAGGAAGACCTGCATTTCGAAGGTACTGATTTGATGTGCCTGTCAGTATCACCCTCTTTATAAAATTAAGCCTCTCTGCCTGTCTGAAGCCGTATCTCCATATGGTTATATTGCGCTGCCCAATCAAAGCACGGGCCGCTCGGCACGACAGCTATTAGCGGCATCCAATCGGCATGTGGAATTCAATTATATTTAGCTCCGCTCGGATGCCGATCTGCGGAATTGCTGGATGAAATACAGTTTTTTGTGAAGGTTTTTTTTTGGGAACTTATAATTTTTTATGTTTGCTCTTCTCGGCTTTGCATCACTTCACTACTCTCTTCATGAGACCAAGCCTGTCTGAAGCCATATCCCCATACTCCTTTTTCTTCAGCTTTAAAGGCTGCTTCTTTCTCTGCTCTAAAAACTAACATCAGCAAGTGGGAGCTGGCGCGGAGCGCCGGCGAGCACTTGTATAGCAAGCAGATTGGAATAGATCAGGTACTGCGTTTTGAACACGAAGGAACCGTGAAGCATTTACGGTTGCGAGCAGTGGTTTATCATAGCGCAGCTCATTTCAACTGCCGTATGGTTTCATCGGGAGGTGATGTCTGGTTTCATCATGGGATCCTCACAAAGAGCATTCCCGTATATGAAGGAAATTTGAATACCTTGGCATCTGAACTGCATTCTCGGGATGGGAAGGATGCAGTAATGGCGGTATATGTTTAACATGTTCGCATGTATCTTGATGGCCTGGGAATATCTCGGATTAGGACTCGTACTGCCATGCGGAAGCACTGGCCCACATGCCAAGTTCCCGATAGCTAATAAGGCGGTCGTGGTCGGAGCACTTGTCTCAATTGTGAGGCGAATGATTTTGAAGTGCCTCCGCGCGCTTGAACAATGTTCTCTTTCAGAGGAGCACAATGGTGAGAATGGCCGACATTACAAGCTCCGCCACGGCCGTCTGCATGGGATGATCAGAGCCACCAATGTCGTCGCCTTCGAAATGTACAAAACTCAAACACTGTAGATGAAGAAAAATAAGCAGAGGGTTTACCTTGCCCTCAAAAACCTCAGATATTTGTTGAACTTGGACCACAAAAGGCAGGCTTGGAATGAAAAATCTCCTGGATAAACGATTTGTGTCTTGTTCTTCGGAGTTTGTACATCCCGATATTTCTGGAACCATACTCGTAGCCGCATAAAGTGTTGGCGTTGGGGGTTCTCGGTGTTCAGGCATGCAACCAAGTCCAAATAACTTGTGGACTGAAAATATGAGGAAATAGAAGATAGTTCCATGGGTTGACATATTACCATATAAGGCAATTCCGAAGATATAGGGCATTTTTGGCCAGAATTTGGAATCAACTTTTTGGGAGCTTTTTATACCCATAGTCAAAAAGTGCTCCTTGAGTAGTGCAAAATAGCACTTTGAATCATATTAGTACCTTATGATTTGAGCTCACAATCGTGGCGAGAAAATGGGCTTTTTGGCAATTTTGACCATTTCTTGGCTAAATTTGCTGAAAATGGCCACTTTGTACCGATGTTTCAGGTTCAAATCATGACCTATTAATATGGTTCAAAATGCTATTCTGCACTACTCAATAAGTACTTTTTGACTATGAGTACCAAAATTTCCCACGGTCTTTGTAGAAAAAGTCGATTTCAAATTCTGGCCCGAAATGCCTGTTATCTCAGGAATTTCCTTTTATAGTAATAAGTTAACCATTGCAAATATCTTCTATTTCCTCATATTTTCGGTCTACAAGTTATTTGGAGTTGTTTGCAGGCTTGAACACCGAGAACCACCCGACGCCAACACTTTATGCGGCTACGAGTAGATATGTACTGCGCTAATTGAATTTGCAATGAAACAAGTTGAACTTTCGATGGGGATGATCATCCGCACGAAATATTCGTGACTGGGACTCAGCCTAAACACCAAAACCAACAAAATACACAGAAAATGAAGAAACCAAAACATTGCATAATGTTTGGGAGTATGTGCCTCGAGACGAAGTTTCGTCTCGAGAAGATGCCCTAGGGGAAGCTTTCACAGGGGTCTGTATGCACACGGTCCGGGACACGTCTGTAGAACTTCTATTGCCGCCCACAATATGTGTAATAAAAACCTGACATTTGTCTGTCCAGGATATTTATTTACAGCTGTAACAATTAAGAAGTTGCCGACCTTGTCATTTTTCGGTGTTTTTCGTTTCAATGATGGCCATGCGGTTGTCATGCACATGCACCAACGTGCCCCAGACACGGGGCCACTATAAAAGAATGTCCATGCAAATTTCAGACCCGAAGGCGGCCCACAACTCTCGCAATACCCGAAAAGGCTAGTTTTCCCCGCCAAAATTGGTTATTTTAATGGCCAGAAAGGTCGCTCATATATAATAATATAGTAATCCTCCTATGGTGCCAGTCACCTAGCTGCCACTACAAAAAATTAGTGGCCAATTTGGTCTGAGAAAAAAAAAAATTTAAGTGTACCTCTGAAGCAATTTTAGTACTTAGAGAATGTCTAACCCTATCCATGCACTTTTACTGGCCAATACAATATTTTGACGATGATGGACTTGTTCACTTTCATGTGTGCTGGTATCGTTCATTCTCCTTTGCAAGGAGATCATCATTCAACCTCGGTGTATGGATGTGCAGATAATTATACTGAGTCTTGAGAGGAATAAACTAACACCACTTGTCCACTGCCCATGAGATCTGCAA
Source organism: Mycena olivaceomarginata (assembly GCA_029378375.1). Lineage (NCBI taxonomy): Eukaryota > Fungi > Basidiomycota > Agaricomycetes > Agaricales > Mycenaceae > Mycena > Mycena olivaceomarginata. The sequence continues at coordinate 523,055 of JARKIC010000053.1, forward strand.
CGAGAGCCTTTGCAGAATCCACTTCCTGGTGGTAAGCCGCTTTTTGCTTGTCTAATGTCTCTTCCAGTTCTTCCAAGGCATAAACGCGCACATCATGGATGTGGCCAGCTGGAGGGCCAGAAGAAACACGGTGTGCTGTAGCTTCAACCTTGGCTTTCGTTTCAGTTAATTTGTCGTAAACTTCTTGAATATTCAGATTTGCATCCCATATTTTCTTGTCGGGCGGCTTCAAGTCCCTTTCTGTGTGCATTGACTAGAAAAAAATCAGCGCCAGCTACATAACTTCGGGGACTGCTCACAGTGTCGTTTGATGTTCTTGATCGCATTCTCAGTCGGGTGTCCCTTCTGGTATGCGGGGCGAATCCCGGCTTCTTCGAGGACCTGAGAGACGGTTCTTAGTGTTAGTATCGGAGTGGAGATAAGATGCAGACGCACCTTCAAAGTCTTCCTTTGAAGAGCATCATAGAATTCCCCCTTCATAACACCGCCGACCAGAGTGCAATGGACGCCCTCACGATTGACGTCCGCATGGGCAGTCTCAATCAAATTACTGGTCCGCTCGCCGGCCATCCAAACGTCCTTTGGGATGAAGCTTTTTGCCCAGCACATCCCTTCAAAAGCGAAGTGGGATCGTTCTCTATTCCGCACCCAATCTGCGAATACGTGCCATCAGCGAGACGAAAAATGATGTAGAACGAATTAACCTTGCCCTGCCTTGCCCCCAAGGAGCTTTATTTGTGCAACGGTTGCATCCCAATCCTCATGCTCCATACAAACTAGGCTACGCATGAGCTGTGGAAAAGTCAGAGCCAGGTTCTTCTTGCATCGTTCCGGAGTCCAGCAATGCAGCACAGGCTAAGTCGGAACGACCGTTGAATTTGTCTAAGGGCTGAGACGGGGACTGGCGCGGGCGTTTGGCGGTTGTCATTGCGGTGATCAAGAGCAAAACGCGTTTGGTCACATTGCAGTACCGTCACGCACACTATACGCGACGACACTGTTCTACCTCACTCTCAGCATAATTATATGGACGTTATACATGCTGTAGGCCCGGCCTCTGTTAAGTTTTTGGGTAGAGCCTCGGGCGCGGTACAATCCAGGTGAGGAAAATACTTGCGCTTGCCAAAAGTATTGGCGTACGGTGTTTCTCATTGTTCCGGGTAGCAAATGACTCCAAAGAACTTGTGGACTGAAAATATGAGGGAATAGAAGATATTCCAGTGAGTTAACAAATTACTATATAAGGGAATTCTGGAGATATAAGCCATTTTTGGCCAGAATTTGAAATCGACTTTTTGCACAGGTATCGTGGGAAAAAATGACCTACATAGGCAAAAAGTACTCGTTGAGTAGTGCAGATTTCCACTTTGGATCATATCAATACCATGTCATTTGAGCTCGCAATTGCTCTCAGAAAGTGGCCATTTTTATCGAAAACAGGCCAAAAACAGCAAAAATGAGCAAAAATGGCTGCTTTCTGAGAATGATTGCAAGCTCAAATGACATGGTATTGACATGATCCAAAGTGGAAATCTGCACTACTCGACGAGTACTTTTCGACTGTGGTAACAGATTTTTCCCACGCACCCTCTACAAAAAGTCGGTTTCAAAATCTAAGCAAAAATCGCATACTCTACGAGAATTGCCTTTTATGGAAGTCGGTTAACATTGCCAAATGTCTTCTATTTATCCATACTTTTAGTCTACAAGCTGTTTGGAGTGATCTGATGTGCCCAACATCGAGAACCACCGACGCCATTACTTTTGGGGAGCGCAAGTAGTATTGCGTTTGTTGGGATCCGCTACAAACGCATGAAGGCTGGACGGCTTAAGTCGAGGCTTCTCATAGCCTAAAGTGAAGTGTTAGCACATTTTACTAGGTAGTCTTTGACAACGCCCCAGCCATACTAAGAGGAGAGGCGGATTTTTTGAGACGAAATCAAGGGAACTGAAGAAAAGGTGATTTGCCGGGCCAATTTTATCGGTATGGTCCTTGCTCAGATCGACCGCTCATACCTCACACGCGGCATGGTCAACTTCAAACCCGCCCACAACACCTCTCGAGGTCAATTCAGTGCCGGCGGCGGGCGCGAGAGAAAGTCTAAAAAGTCGGGTAAGAAAGAAGTCTGTCGGAACTGGAATTTCCGCAACTGTACCGATGACGGGAGTTGTCCCCGCATCCACCTCTGCTCCAAATTGAACGGCAAACACCGAAAGAACGATTTTATGGACTCTTCCAAGTGATCCTCGGCTTCCTGCTGGGATCACAGGCGAGGAGGGCGGACGGGGGACGGTTGGAAGGCCTCGGCTTCCTACTGGGCCTATTGATTTTACCCTTTTCAGTCGTTCGGCGTTCGCAGGCGGATGGTTGTACGACGACAACTCACCGGACCTGGAGGAGCAAGCTACTCCTCCAGACACATTCCTTCCACGATGCTTCCCCGGCTTTGGCTGGAACGCGCGCTCGCCAACGTCGAGTCATACTGCGCATTGCACCGAAGTCGACTCGCCGTTACCCGTTACCTCGTCCACCTGCGAGCGAATATCAAAACATTGTCGCGATGAGCACTATTCGAGATAACCCCCACCTCTTCAGCGTCTCCACAAAGATCCGCGCACCGTCTTCATGCACTATTCCAAACTCATCCCAATCCCGCGTTCGTCAAATCTGTCATCGCCACACTCGTTGAAGGTGCATGGCCGTTCGCACGGTCACCAGTCCATATTGCCCATAACCTCTCAACAAAGTACTTACAGGTCTGTTGGCGAACTTAGCACTGAGTCGTGCAGTCTAGGCTTTCATCTTCAAAAGGTGTAGAGAATCCTTGGAAGAGTACGCAGGGTGTGCTCCGGAGGAGCGATGTGCTGCCTCACATTTTCGACCTTGCTCCCAAAGCCCTTTCTGGCTTCATTTCGCCTGATGCGATCACAATTGCCTTATTAGGCAAATATCAGTCTTTTTGCACAGAATAATGGGCATGATAGCTATAGGCGTCCAACTGACCTAGAAATTTGAGAGGATGATCTTAGTTGTATTACTGCATGTTTGTAGGGCAAACAGAAGGGATTCGAGCTCAGAATCGCCGTTCTCGTTGAAAAGTATGAAAAATCAAAAAATCTGACCCTCGCCCTAAGTACTGCAAACAGCAGTAATGATATCATCATCACCCTCTTTATAAATTAAGCCTGAAGCCTTTTTAAACTCCGCTGCTCAGTTGACCTCTTCTTGCGATCCGCTCGGTTTTGGGGGCATACAAAGGTACTTTCCCGCACATTTGTGGATAGCTTCTCAATCTATGATGTGTTTGGCTCTGAACAAGTTACTAGCTCTCATACTGGCTGAAATATCAAATTGAGGAAATAATGATGTTTCCTCCTCGGTGAGTGTGCAGTAGTATTTCAGGGGATTTCAAAATGTCATAAAACTTGGTTGACCTGTAGAATCACGCAAAAAATATATATTAGAGGTCAGAATATCTCATAGAGGTCTCATGAACAAATTATGAGAGAGCACACAACAGCCGATTTAAACTCTGATTTTGAAGCAAGATATTCTTCCAAGGTGAGCCATTTCCGGTTACTAAAGTAAGAACAAGGTTGTAAGAACTCAGTCGGACACACAAAGGTGGAATCGACTGTATTGTCGGACTCTACCTAAAGTAAGAAAAAGGTTGTAAGAACTAGATGTAAGATGTAAGCATTGTGGAAGTAAGTCAGATAAGTAAAGCTCAAGTCCTCTCATCCTCGAGCTCGGCCTCCGTGACGGCAAAGCTCCGGATGCTGCCGACAACTTTTTGTAGCCAGCCTGAGCCCTAATAAGAATAAACCACAGTGATAGAAAAAATTGAGGTACTCCGCTGCAAAATATCATCCTCGTATTCCCTGTTTTCCTGAACTCCCAATAAAAATCCCATACAAACTCGTCCCGAGACCCCATCCATCCTTTGAAAAAAAAGTGCCATTGCGCGATCGAATGCGATGTTGCGGTACACTCCCTTCATATTGACCTGCTTGCGCGCGTCTGCAAGAAATAGCCCACTCACTCGCGCGATATGAAGCACGTCCCACTTCAAGTTATCCCAATACCTCCTCGCTGTTGTGAGTAATAGCTTCAAACAATCCCACTGCACCTTGGCTAGCCACAGCAGCGGGATACGATATCCAGACGGGACGACGGTCTTGGCGACCACGCCCTCGCGGGAAGTAGAAGTCAACTCAACCCACGTGTGCTTATTGTCTGCGTTGCGAGGGACGATGAACGCATTGTCGAGGCCATACAAAGGCCCGCTAGTTCCCATTGTAATCATCTCCCGACCCCACTAGTTGCCATCATCAGGTTCTTTGTCCGAGTGCTCTCGCTGTCGACATCGATCCGACCATTGGCCGGCTGACAGACATCAATGCAGGCCTTGCAGTAGGCATCGTGGTCCAGTGTTTTGCTTTTTGCCTTTGTAGAAGAACTCCTAGACCCTGAATACGGCCGGATGCATCGCGCTCATCTGAAAAAGCCTGTTGCCAACAACATTGGCGCCCCCACGGAGCGCGGACCCACGGAGGCCTCCAGGTCCCATTCCCCTTTAAGATGGAGAGGTGGTTCTCCCAAAGGGCATGAACAGATTCAGAATGACTGTCGATGTGTTCCCCAATCTTCCTAACATTGTCATCAGATCCAGTAATATAATGGCCGTTGGGTCTGGAAAGGGCGTAGTCAAAGTTTTTGATCTTGGCCCAGCCCGGAAAAAAATTGCGGAAATCACAGTTCAGAGTGCGATCACTTCTTTGGGCTTTATACATGCGGAAAGCTCGGAGTGCAGTCAAGCTGCTGTGGTGGTCGATGGCTTAGATGGTATCTCGGAGGCCCTCACCTTTTGTACTGATAGCAACGGGCATCCGGGACGCCCATCACTGCAGCAAGTGGTATATTCTCACGCTTGGCCCTCTCTCTAATTGTGTATGAACTCAATTATTTGCGACCATATTTTATAGCAATGTCAGTATACGGGCGTCCGGGACGCCCATCACTGCAGGAGAGAGAATTCTCCCATGCCATGCCTCTCTCTCTGATGGGCGTCCCGGACGCCCATCACTGCAGCAAGTGCTATATTCTCACGCTTGGCCCTCTCTCTAGTTGTGTGTGAACTCAATTATCCGGCCGCGCCGACGACGCGCTGCGTCCTCACTACTCAACATGTCCCTCAAAGCAAGCCAGTTAGATCATTTGATAGTGAGGCCCAGCCCCACTTGACCCATAGGAAAATTGCCCATCGGCTTATTGCGGAGCTCCACTTCATGGAGCATCCGCGTGATGGCTTGGCAATTTCCCTATGAGTTTGCCTGGGGCAGTTCAAAAATTCCAAGACGTAGTTTGTGTTTCAGTTTAGATGAATATTCCTGGTACAGTATTCTGGTGGGAGGAGTTTGTCACGGGCGCCAGCCCGGACGGCATCCCAGGCCCCAACCGCTGCGCGGGGCTGCGCTCGCCGCATGGCTGCAAAAAAAAAAAAAAACTCGACAGGCGGGAATCGAACTTGTGACGTTGGCAACATGTCCAGAACACAGGTGAGTCTATTAGACTAAACTGACCACAATGAGGAAGCACATTCATTAAAGCTAGATCCTGCAGCCCCCCCCCCCCCCCCCCCCCCCCGTCATTCCGAGGGTGATGGCAAGGCTATTTTTGGCAAAATAAAGCCCTCGGAATGACCGATTTTTCCCACAACCTCGTCTTACCTCCGCCCTTCAAACTGACCGTTAATTATCGTCTGCCTCCGCAAAGCATGGCCTTGAGCTTCAAGGCTTCGCTCTGGACTCTCTGCGGCTCGGTCTAGTGCTCCGTATATGGCTGCCCTCTTGGACTGGATGTCTTGCGCTGGCTTGTACACCCTGCTCAAATCCTCCTTGCTACGGGTGTACCTCAGGCCCCATCTTGTGCAAGCCCTATCTCCTTCTCCCAAAACCCCTTCACTTGACGGACTGGCTCGGTAACTCGTACTCATCTTTCTCATCCAGACTCCACTGCGCGCGATACCTCTCAAAAGAGGATTTGATGTCCCTCATTCTTTTTTTTCCCACAGGTCTTCACCTTCCTCTGCTTAATTTTGGGCCCAGCGATACCGGCGCTGACGGCGTTCGATACCAGGGAGGTCGGGTCGGTGGGCAGTAGGATGGGTCAACGTGTCTACCATAGCTTCTGTTGATTGTTTCCAATTGGCGAATCTGGTTTTTCCTGATGCTCGTGGATCCTCAACACGGTTGAGGGTGCGACATTCCCTTTGTCAGCAACCGCCCTATTGGACATCCCTGTGTCCTTCAGTTCCACTATAGTCGCCTTCTGAGCAGCAGTGGTGTCGGACCTGATGGAGAGGAAGGTGTGTATGCAGTTATGATGTGGTCAGGCGCGTCATTGTGGCGGTTCGGAATGAAAAATGTGATGCCTCCTAAATGCGGAAAAAGAGTTGGATCACATGTGCGCGATGTCTACGTCATTTCTGCCCAACGGCGCTGCATTTGACCGCGTCTCTGCAGGGGGTAATTACGGGCTCTTAGGGTGTCCCCAGTGGAGTACAGAAGGTATTTAATATATGTGTTTTAGTCTACCTCTTTATAAAATTAGCATGTCTGTCTGAAGCCGTATCTCCATATGGTTACATTGGGCAGCTGACATCTGTTATCCATCAACCGGCATGAAGCAATCGTTATACAGTATTAAGCTCCGCCTGATGCCGAGGGATGACCCGAACCGATTTGATGGCCGCCATAGAATGTGCCGTTGATGCCAACAACTGCATGTGAAAGCGATCGTTATCGCGGAAATGCCGAGTTATTGCCGACTGAATATTACACAAACAGACTCCGGCTCAATTTTATAGAGAGAGTAAAGATTATTTTCACAACACGACCTACAAAAGATGAAGTAAAGGCCGGTCAAGCTGAGCTCATTTTTTTTTAAAAAAGACGCTCAGCTCCAACCCAACTAGCAAGGCCGAGGCAAGCAGCAAGTGGGAGCCGGCGCGAAGCGCCGGCGAGCGCTTGTGGTCTATCAAATTTAAAGTCTCAAAGTTTTGAAACTTGGTGATACAATACTTTTTCCGAGTCAGTGTAGCGGCTTGCAGCCGAGCCGCGGCAACACAACAAAAATATGTTTTGTATGCTGGTGCCCAGCTACGCTTGCTCAAAATCCGAGTAATTTAACCAAGAAAATACAGTCTATTAATCATCAAATACATACTCTCTCATGTCCATACCATAAAAATCTACCTCCCTAAGTTCAAGTTGTGCGTGACGTGCTATGTTTTCCTCCAACATTTTCATTGACTCAGTCAATGCCGAGCACTACGATCGACTCAATGCAAATGGAGTTCGAAACGCAATGCCATCCAAAGTCTTGACTCATGAAATTGCCACAAATGACAGGCCAGAGGAGAAATCTTTATCTCCTAAGTCAATCACTGCTCTCAACAGGGCACGAAAATGGGGGGGTCGTCCCAAACAATTTTATGAAAGAGTGAATATTACACCTATAAAATCGAAGTTGAGATGAAGTCCAAAACGGGTCGGTCCGCGCTCCGAGCGGAGATCGAAACGAGCTCGATATCTCGGAATTTACAGGCGCGCACCTCTTGGTGAAATACACGAGAAACAATGCAAAATTTTAACAAATGAGGGGTTCGAACCCACGAGCTCAAGAAAACATGAGAACGAAGACTCAAAGGTGATAACCACTCAGGCATACCCCCAACAACATGTCTCCAATTTGATAGGCTACAATTGGGCCTACCCTTTCCAGGAGGTCACACCAACCGCTCAAGTCTCTCTTCTACGCATACGCTGCAACAAACTTTACCCATGCCTCGTATTTTGTCACCTCGAAATTTTCGACATTTGAACCGAAAATTTCGTCTTTTTTGCACTTTTTGGGCAGTTTAGGGACCTGCGTGACCGCCTGGAGATTCGACAGAGGCCCGAGTGATGCGTGACATCGACCAAAGTTCGTGATCGACAGGGGGGGTGCGTGATGCGTGACTACCGATTTGAACGAAAAAGTACAGTAAGTATATTTCCACTTGGCGCTTCGCTCTTGCTGATTCTCTTGACAGGAGCATTCACGCAGACGGGACTTACACACTTTCTCCCCTTGGGGCTCTCTTGAGGGATCCTAGGTAGCAAAGGCATGGAAAGAGATTATGAGCAACCAGTCTTTGGGACCGGAAAATCAGACGGAATGACAGGGAATGATGGGGGAAAGGGGGAGAGTAGTGGTCGCACATAGCCTTGCGGGATTTGAGCGGCTCGGTGTTGTCTGCGTGGGCTGTGCGTGCGTGACTCGGGGGCGGGGCAGTGGGCGCAGGTAGGGGACGGGCAAAGTGGGTCGACTTTGGTTCAATTCAATTCAAATTTCATTTGTCATAAATAAGTACTGTATAATTTCATTCAATTCGGGGTGTGATGCGTGAGTCGAGCCATCACTTCAACACTCCCCCTGGCGAGCAAGGACGGGCAGTATCAGTATAATACGAGACAGAATGAATAAAAGTGACCGTGTATGAGGGGGAAAGGAAACTCCCCCTGGGTGAACCGGCTGGTGGCTCTATTTTGGAGTGTTGAGACAGCGGTAAGGGCCTCGCGACGCGATGGACAGACCGCAATATCAGCGTCGTCATCTTGATCCTCATAATGCAACGGGATTTTGATCGCATCACCGTGCACGTCCTAATCGGGAACCTCTGCTAAATTTTGATTTTGGATGGCTAGACTCAAGACAGGTTGAACCAGCCATTTTTGCCCATGAGTTAATAGAGGAAAAGTGTTCAGAATGAGATTCTACATGTATTCTTGGTCACAGATCCTTTTACAGCTAATGTCGGAACCTAAGGCGCGAATGAAAAATTTCCAATTTGGGAACTTTTTCGTTGTGCCGACCGATTCCCTCATATCTCTCTGAGTTTTGGTCGGATTACCTCGAAACCTATACCATTCTTTAGAATGATTCATGCGCAATTAGTGATGTCAAGGAAATCGCGAAAATGTATTTTATCTTGTCATTTGGCACCTGAGGCATTGTTTCTGTTGAACACCACCTCGGAGGGTGGGCACTTGTTCAAACACGCTAAATTTTTGAGACGGAAGACTTACATGCATTATAAAGAGGGTGATGCCGCCAGAATTATGATTTCTTTCTCCATTGAGACACTATTGACTCGGAAGTAAGTGTTTGATCAAAATTGTTGAACTTCACATAACTTCCACCTCGGAGGGTGGGCACTTATTAAAACACACCAAATTTTTGGGACGGAAGACTTACATGCATTATGAAGAGGGTGATGTCGCCAGACTTATAATTTTTTTCTCCATTGAGGCACTATTGACTCGGAAGTAATTGTTCAATCAAAATTGTTCAACTTCACATAACTTCTTCAATCATCCACCAAATTGAGACTTGAAACAACACAGGACATCGCGCTGCACGAAGGAACGACACACAGCCAAGTGACAGTCCGCTGGCGAATGATGTGACCGAAGTGACAACCAATGATGGGTGCACAACGTGACGCGCTATTGACTCGGAAGTAATCGTTCGATCAAAATTGTTCAACTTCACATAACTTCAATCATCCACCAAATTGGGACTTGAAACAACACAGGACATGGCATTGAGCGCCTCCTCAAGCCACATCCTCGAAATGTCCAAAAACACGCATAGTCAAACTTCAATTAGAGCGCGTCGTGTTGTGCGCCCATCACTGGTTGTCACTTCGGTCACATCATTTGCCAGCGGACTGTCACTTGGCTGCGTGTCGTTCCTTCGTGCAGCGCGATGTCCTGTGTTGTTTCAAGTCCCAATTTGGTGGATGATTGAAGAAGTTATGTGAAGTTGAACAATTTTGATTGAACAATTACTTCCGAGTCAATAGTGCCTCAATGGAGAAAAAAATTATAAGTCTGGCGACATCACCCTCTTCATAATGCATGTAAGTCTTCCGTCCCAAAAATTTGGTGTGTTTTAATAAGTGCCCACCCTCCGAGGTGGAAGTTATGTGAAGTTCAACAATTTTGATCAAACACTTACTTCCGAGTCAATAGTGCCTCAATGGAGAAAGAAATCATAATTCTGGCGACATCACCCTCTTTACAATGCATGTAAGTCTTCCGTCTCAAAAATTTAGCATGTTTGAACAAGTGCCCACCCTCCGAGGTGGTGTTCAACAGAAACAATGCCTCAGGTGCCAAATGACAAGATAAATACATTTTCGCGATTTCCTTGACATCACTAATTGCGCATGAATTATTCTGAAAGAATGGTATAGGTTTCGAGGTAATCCGACCAAAACTCAGAGAGATATGAGGGAATCGGTCGGCACAACGAAAAAGTTCCCAAATTGGAAATTTCTCATTCGCGCCTTAGGTTCCGACATTAGCTGTAAGCATGCCGCTTGTGCGAAATACTTTGGGAGAGAATGGCCCAAAGTCGTACTGCCACTATGGCCAGTATCCCAAAGTTCTTAGGCCGCTCTGTTTGCCAGACTGGCAGGCGCATTTTCAGCATGGCGGCCCTGACATGTCCTCATAGTGTGTCCGGACTGGCCGCAAGTTTTGCAGGTCACAACTCTTTTTCTCCTCTGAGATTCATGTGGTTCATTGTTCTGACAACTTGTTAGTTGTGTCATTCTCCAGTTTAGTGATGAGCGCACCTTTTTGCTTTTGCCCGATCCCCGATGAATTATTGTAAGCCCTTCTTATGTTCCGACACGAATAGCACCATCTGTCCAAGAAGCTCGTCTCCAACACGACTAGCGACGTCGGTCTGGGCAAACATACATACGCCGTTACCACCCAATTCAATCTCGTTGACACAGTAGTCAAAATCCTCTAGTGTCTTGTTAATGAGGCATATATCCATACGCACGAATTGGCGCATATTGGACTGGTGGAGGTATATACTCTCCTCGTTGGCGATCATGGCATTCCGCGTGTCAATCACGAATCTTTCGAGCTGCTGTCGTGCATGACGGCGCTCAGCCTGAGTGCCACCGACCCTGTTCATAATTTGGGAAGCATCGTCATAGAGATTAAAGGCGTCGCTGGCAGGGACCTCAGTATTGCGTATCCTATTGGCGCCAAAAACCTACCGGAACTCTTCCAGGGCATAGTTGGCCGTACATTCTTGGAATTCCATTTCATTTTGAACCTCTTCAACCGGTGTTGTTGCGGACAATCCCAATTATTTCCTCCCCTACAATGTAAATCCGCCATTCTCCGAATCGGCGCAGCTGGGGGATGACGTCTTGAACGAACCACCTATAGCGCGACCTTTTGTTTGTGGGACACCATGTCAGCAATGACCCCCGCCGGGACTTTGGATGCCCCGTCGAAGAAATGGCGATGTTTAGCTGCGCAGCTGGCTTCACGTTTGAGAACTATGCCTTCCTTGTATTGGTGGACACCGAAGAGCAGGGATGTTTTGGGGCGATTGGAATGGGTGACATCCTTTGCAATACGATCGAATTGCTGCACGGTGGTAAACTTGAAGTGCGCAGCCCACGATGACTCCGGATCTGGCCAAACAGCGGTTATCCGACGCAGGTTGGCCATTCGGATGACGTAGCGGCGCTCCTCAGCTTCATCGTTGAAATGCTGTTCCCTACAATCATAGGAAGATGAGAAGAAGAAGAAGAAGAAAAAAGAAACAATGCTCACTCAACGCCGTCGATTGTGTACTTCGCACCTCCAAAAACTAGGTCGTAGCCGGCTACCGTATTCTCCAGGGTCTGCAGATCGCCAAGACAGAGCGATCGGAAATTTTCGAAAGACCGGATGTCAATCTTTATGTAGGGTTTCATCCCCCATCGGATTGCCATCATAAGCTGAAGAGACGAACGAAGTTGACGAATGAAGAGGGTGGAACACTGGTACGAACCATTTCCTGGACTAATACCGACTTCCACTCCCCACGTGGAGCTCCCTGCGGAAATCTATATCCGCGTGCCTCTGGGACTGGAGAGAATGGGGTCAATCATATTCGCCCTGAACGACTCTAGAGACCAATCCGGTGTCTCTAATAGCTTCCGGCCACTGTCTTGACCCCGTCCTGAAGGAGACAGGATATACAAAATCGATAGGCCGGCCATGAGGGTCAACGATCTGGAAAGAGCGGAGAAAGGGGAGGGGATTGAAAATAAGTCAGTGTCAAAGCTCGATGACAAATAACTTCACACTGGTTTGGCAGGCATGAGAGCATCACCATCTGAAACGTGGGGGTTTGAGAGGATGAATTTACAACTGAGTTACAGGCACTGACGGTATCCCTTGTTGACATCACAGAATTCGCCCTGAGCTTCCAATAGAGCTTAATTTCCTTTGGCCTTTACTGTACATTCTTGTCACTTTGCTTCTTGATCCCTAGTTTCGAATCTTCATACCCTCTTTGATGAGCTGCTATGATACATACTCTAAGTATAAGAATAAAAGGGGAAGAGTGAAATGCATAGGTGTTCTTGTCTTTGCTTCTTGATCCCTAGTTTCAGATCTACATACCCTCTCTGATGAGCTGCTACGATAAATATATTAAGAACGAAGCGAAACGATGGAACGAGTTCTAAATTTAGCCCCATTATGGATAGGTGTTCTTGTCACTTGGCTTCTTTCCCTACTGTTTTTTGTCCCTTTGTGATCGCTGGACTCACCGTGACATGATTCTGCGTCTCCCGTTCTCAATACTCAAGTTTACGTCGTGGTTGATGCCCTCGATGAATATCCCGAAGATGACCGACAAATTCTGCTCAATAATCTAGCCTCCGGTCGGGATCTGAGGTGACTTGAAAGCCGACTGGAGTTCAGTATGTGTGCATCTATATATCGACAAATGTCCCCGGGGTCAGTGCATATATCCATGGCCTCAAGATTTTGAAAGGGACCCAGCAATTGAATGTGAGGGCGGGACATGACCATCAAGTTGATAGTGGCACACGACTCCACCAATTAGATGCTTTCCTCATATCACTCACCTCGCCTGCAAGGCCATCTTGGAAGCCATCAGCGATATCGACTTTGACGCAAACGATGAAGACTTCGCACCATCTTATATAGATGCTTTACGCCCGCGACCCAATTGCCACAATCCGAGCAATCATACGCCAGGTGAGTCCGTCTTTTTTTCATCGCAGCGATCACTGACACTTTTAACCCTCTAGATCCGTTCGTCTTCGCTGAGACGACAATTCTTTTCGGAGGTTCTCAAAGCGCTCAACCTAAAGGATCTCGAGCTCCTCCTAGACGTAATTACGCGCTGGTCATCTACGTTACTGATGATTGAGCGTGCACTCGATCTTCATGAGGCAAGTGATATGTATTCATAATTGCTCTTTTCTCATATTCCTCCGCTGTCAGGCAATTAATCGGTTCCTTTCCAGCCACCAGTTTGCGGAGCTTGATAAGTATGCGCTCGACGACGACGAGTGGAAAGCACTGGGAGTTTTCAAAAAAGTCTTGGCAGTGAGTCGTCGGGTATTCATCTAGACTACACTGTACACATACCAACAACGTTCGACAGGTGCCGCACGCTTTCCAGCAACGATTGTCGGCAGAGAAGACACCTACCCTTAGCAACGCTCTGCCGGCATTCGAGGCTATGATCAGCGTATGGGAGCGTATCCAACCCGAGAACCCAGAGGTCGCCGACATCATCCAGAAGGGCCTTGATAAATTAGGTACCTACCAAGAACGCATGGATCGTGTTCCAGCATATACACTGGCAATGCGTGAGTAGTTCTGATTCTTGACATCTTTGTATTCTAATACTAGTCGCTGTTGATATTCAAGTCGTCAACCCCGCAGTCAAACTCCGCTGGTTCGCCAAGCTCAGACTAGACAGTACGCGCTCTTCACAATGACAGAGGACCCGACAACGGCGCAGCCGACACAAGAACTGGTGGTGGAAGGCACCCTCGAATAATAATCGTGTAATCTTGTTATGGCAATTTTTTCCCGAATTTACGGGCATTATTGGAGGCGGCGGCGAGCTCACAGTCGACGGCGGCGGCGAGACTGATGGGATTGATCGCGCGGTGATGGCGCGGTGTCCGTGATGCGAAGGCTGATGCGCGGTGACAGCGCTGATGACGCCGAGGGAAGAGCAATGGCAGTTGCCACAGTGCTTACTTATCTGCCGTTCTTGAGCTCAAAAGAGTAGTACAATATGTATCTAGTGAAGGTTTATTCAAACCTACAAAAATTACTGAACTACCACAAGTTAGAGGTGTAGCACGGACATTGCTATACACCTCTAACTTGAGGGGATATGTGGGAAAATAAGATCGAAAGGAGGAAGACGCAATTCCGTGTGAATTATGGCTTTGGTAGGGTCAAAGTATCTTCCTTTTGGAGGGTATTAATTTATGCTCGGGTGTGTCTTGTCAAGTTGTAAGGCTGGAACATCAAAATTACGCCTGTCTGTCCGAAGCCTTTTTCAAACTCCGCTTTTGGGAGATCAGGCCCAGGAATTTGGGAGCGCTCGGTGGAAGCGCGTGCTTCGGCGGGCCTTTTAGCCCCATGACCAACTTGAAGCGCGCGCGCGCCTATAAAAGTGTACATAAAGCCAAACACCGCTTTGCTCGGGGTATCAGCGTTAAACTTCTAGGCGCTAAACCGGCGCCAATGATTTAACCAACTGTTTGGTCATGAGCGCCCCTATAAAACCTTACACCCACTGGCCCACGGTTCGGCAAAATGAATTGTGTGGGCTGTTGGCCAGATCACTTCAATTAGATTTTTGCATTGACATGAATTTCAGCGGGTTTTCGGCCTGTACTTTACTCGGATTAGTGTATCCCCCCTAAAAGAACCATTTTTCCCTGACAACTCGAGCACGCGATGTACTTTATGGCGTGCATCACCTAAAAAATCTGGGTCAAACTGAAGCCATAAAATTTTATGCATGAAGTAAAAGTGTGCCTTCCCTGATAAATCAGACGTTAAGGCGAGGTACGAGCACCAAAATTGTTGTGTCTGTCTAGGAGAGACTCACATAATCAGACAACAGACTTCAGACAGACGCAATTTCATAAAGAGAGAAATACCTGCAAAACTTAATTTTAGCCTGTTGGCCACACTTCTCATTGCCACTGTACACGCATAGAAAATTGTGTCTCTGCGTTCGTTCAGAAGCGTTTTGAAACTCCACCAACAAAGCCACTCTGCATTTTTGTTTGGGATCGTACTGATTTTATCGTCAGTTTTCTTATGCAAACAGTAGGTTTTGCATTTTTTGAACTTGTGTGATCACTAAAAGGGGGAGGGGGACCGCTTGTTATGATTAAATACACCTCGGCGCTCGCGTCCGTAATGTACTGTAATCATAATATAATGTTAGGCCTGGGACGCATATTTTATCGTAAGTGTATCATAATGTATTGTAATCGTAATCTAATCGTATTTGATTGTATTTAATCCATATTTTCCGCACCTATTGTGTGCATATGGAGGGCAAATGTCCTTCTTCGGTTCCTGATTCAGGACATACTGCTGTCTGGTGCGGAATTCACTACTAGAAGCAATAATGCCCAGTTCAGTGACCTTAGCAAAATAATGTGTGGGTAATAATCTTATAGATGACACCCCGTGGTTTAAGAGGGTTGAGAAACGGGAAGAATATGTTATGGTTGGGTTCCAGATTGGTTCTGCCATCGGTTCTACAATACTTTTTCGCAGTGAGCCATGTCATGTGATTGTCCACGTTGAATTTCTTGTGTCAAACTTGTGTCAAACAGGACCAAACTGAGGTTGAAAACTCCACGTTTATGCGCTATGAAAATGGCTGAGACATTTATTTAGGCCATCTGAACATTCAGGGATCAATCTCGCATGCATCTCGTGGCTCTGGGTATAATTTGGACGTATGCATGTAATTAACATTACATCGACCTGTACCGTAATATAATCGTAACATATCATAATGTAATGCTAGATAATCCTGGAGCCTAATATTACGCTCAGGCCATATCTAATCGTAATTTAGGATTACATTACATTATACAGTCTTTAACTGTCCAACGAAACGCTCAGGCGGCGCAGCTCATTAGGGGCTCAATACAGGTTCAGTGCCTTCCTAGCTACCCTGGAATACAAGTAACAAAAGACCTCGAGTTTATGTTTCGTTCTCGTGGAGAACGAGAGCAATCTTTCTATGAGGCCAAATTCGACCATATCAATGTCGACATGGGATTTGTATGGACAACCCTTCAGTGACTTTAATTTTATGTTTCAGGGAATTTACAGCTAATGTCGGAACCGAAGGCGCGAACGAAAAATTTCCGTTTTGGGAACTTTTTCGTCGCGCCGACCGATTCCCTCATATCTCCCAGAGTTTTGGCCAGATTACCTCGAAACATATACCATTCTTTCAGAATAATTCATGCGCAATTAGTGATGTAAAGGAAAACACGAAAATGCATTTCATTTCTCCATTTGGCACTGGGGCCTCAGTTTCTGTTCAACACCTCCTCGCAGGGTGGGCACTTGTTCAAACACATTAAATTTTTGGGAGGGAAAGCTTACATGCAATATGAAGAGGGTGATGTCGCCAGAATTGTGATCTTCTTCTCCATTGAGACACTATTGGCTCGGAAGTAATCTTTTGATCAAAATTGTTCAACTCCCTGTAACTTCTTCAATATGGAACCAAATTCAAACCTAAATCTATGCAAGACATCGAATTTGACGTCTCCTTTAGCCTAGACTCTCAAATGGCTCAAAAACATGCATAGAAAGACTATATCCAAATCTGAGCTGTCGGATGTACCACCTCCAAGAAAGCCAGCACAAGGATAACTAGGACAATTCAAGCATATAGCCTGAAGGAGACGTCAAATGTGATGTCCTGTGTTGTTTTAGGTTTGACTTTGGTTCCATATTGAAGAGGTTGCGGAGAGTTGAACAATTTTTGATTGAAAGATTACTTCTGAGCCAATAGTGTCTCAATGGAGAAGAAATCATAATTCTGGCGACATCACCCTCTTCATATTGCATGTAAGCTTTCCCTCCCAAAAATTTAATGTGTTTGAACAAGTGCCCACCCTGCGAGGAGGTATTCAACAGAAACAACACCTCAGGTGCCAAATGGAAAGATAAAATACATTTTCGTGATTTCCTTCACATCACTAATTGCGCATGAATTATTCTAAAGAATGGTATATGTTTCGAGGTAATCTGGCCAAAACTCAGGGAGATATGAGGGAATCGGTCGGCGCGACGAAAAAGTTCCCAAAACGGAAAATTTTCGTTCGCGCCTTCGGTTCCGACATTAGCTGTAAGCATAGTACTACGGTTGGATTAGATCCCAAGATGAGAAATACATCATAACATCTGTTTTCCAAAAGTGACACAAAAAAATTCACTGCGTGAATGTGCGCGGTCGGAACTGTCACACCAGAGCCCGGCATTATTTACGGTCCTTGACAGGTTTTTGAACCGTTCGCGCCTTAAATGCAGTCCTGTGGTGGCGATGCGCGCTGTCCCGCGATAATGTGATTTGCAACGAGCTCGCGCAGACCACCTAAGTTCTTGAGAGCAATGTGGTTCAACATTCAAGTTCCGAGCTCAGTCACAGTTCGGGTAAAGAGCACTAGAAGTTATGGCCAACGTGGATCATCCACTGTTGATCCGGAATAAATGGTCAAATGAGGAGCACAGACATTATGTTTATGACGCGCTGGGTCAGTGCCGCGGCTTCACCGTGCACCCGTTTCAGTCTGACGACATGATAGTCGTCAGAAAGACTAGAGATGAAGAGTGTTTCAACCGTGAGAAACGACTGCATCCACTGGGTCACCATAATTCTTATTCTTGTAATTCCGCACTGACCTTGCACCTCTTTGAGTGGCATTGAAGATTCCCTCTATTATTATGGCAATTTATGAAGATTGGCCTGGATGATGTGGGATGGCTTACAAGGAAGTGGATACTGATGAATATACAATGAAAGTCAGATAACGACTGATTTTTGTTCTTGGGTCAAACAAACGGCTGGAACAGCAGTTGGCGCTGCAGCAATGTTTTGCGAAGTGGAACTGATCCGAAGGGCAATCCCGCCATTCCAAGGGTGATCGCAAATCGGCTGCAAGACCGATTAAGACCGAAGATGCCGGCCGGTGAAAACCCTCGGCAATCTGAGGCCATTTCTGGCCATTTAAAACCCTTGAAATGACCGATTTATCCTCTTGGTGGAACAGGCATTTAGACCGACTATCCGGGGTCCTAGTGTAATGCACCTTGACATAACACTGATGTGCCTGGTCCTTTAAGCTTATTCCGAGATGGCCGGGATCTCCGCCTTTGCACGTTCGTGCACATCCCATGTGACTTCAATCTTTGTGACCCCGTTACTGCCTTTCCCCCCTCTTCCCTTGATTTTGTGTCCCCAAGCCTCACTCAAACTCTTCAGGCTTTCTTTAACAGTTCGCTCCTAATCAATCACTGGACTCCTCTCTGATTCAACAGTTCGTCTCTGGCTTGGTTGACCGGAAATTGTGGCTCGCTCGGAATAGGTCCCAGAACATACAACTGCCGGATGTTCTCCCTTCCCTGGGTCTGCTCTACTCTTCACAGCTGCCTCATTGGAAGAATGCGCAACAATGTTTTCATCCCATATTCTTCAATCTATCCAGGCCGGAAGCTATTTATCTTTTTCTCTCTTGGTTTCTTTGGATCACTCTCGTCCGTTGGTTCGAAATTATTTCTGCCCATCCTTTTTTCGGACCTTGAATTACTGTGCAACTCTTGGTTGTCAATGTATTCACTCTCTTTTTTTCCTTGAATTCAACCCCATCAATGATGGCTTCATCGACGATCGTTCGTATTAGTGCTCGCAGACAATTTATCGCCGGGTCACGCGGGCATACACTCGCCTTCTTTGGCATGTCGTGGCCATGAAACGGTATTCAAGCCCATCCAGTCAATGTACGCTACACCATCCAGTGCTTTACACTGCTCCCCCTTGATTTCCAATTTTCTTTGGTGCAGCAATTCATTTCCTCCATTCTCATTTCCATCGGCGCTGAGCCTCTTCCACTTGCTATTATTTGCATGTTTAAGCACATTGCTCATCCAAAGTTCAGACAACCAGACCAATCAATGCTCAGGCCGGGACGCTTTCCGTACAGGGTTAACATTGTTCTGTAGTATGGACTCCACACAGCTGCGATTTAATTTTTTTTTCTTCCATCATCTGCCGGAGCGAAGCGGCGGCCCTGTCTTGTCGAAACGATCGTCGTTGGGGCTACGAAAGGGCTTGTTTGTTAGTGTTTCGCTTCCGTGTCACGTTTCGCTTCGCGGTTTGCGACTGTAATTGACAGCGGTCCGAGTGCCGCGCGGCATTGGTCGGCATGTGTTAAAATTCAAACTCCACGCGCAGGCCAATGACAGCTTACGAGAACTACCAGTCTGCCTACGGCAGGGTGCTTGCACGAAGATTTGCCGTCCTTGGGCAGACTGGTGACGAGTCTAATAATGCTGGAAACAACCCGACTGGGCTTGAGGAAAACTTCGCCGACCTGCTCCGATTGCCGATATTCGGGGAGCAGGAACGAAATTTCTCCGAATTGGAGGTGAGGTTCCTCCTGATGAAGTTTCCTGAATCAATACTCCTATCCACCCTTTAGACGCCCGCAAGCTCGCCTACCGTACTCCACCTGGTTTCCAACATTCCGATTTCATGTGCCCCGCAAGGTCAAGGTTGTAGCAGCGCCCAATCCTGTTTCCTTCTCCGCGGGATCTGGCGCCCAGACCTCCGGATCTATCCCATGTCTTCTTCGACTCTGGCTCTCTGGCTCTGGTTCCCGAATAATAGGCGGAATTTTCTTCGATTTTTGTTGTTGAGGTTACGGTGTTCCGCTTCCTCCGAAAGGTGAGCAATAAGTTCGCCTGGTGTTAATGTGACCTTGGCGATACGGGCCAGGAGAAAATGCCGCGCCTGCCGCGCACTGCCGCGGCAGTGCCGCGGCATGGCTATGCACTAATCGGGATTGATTTGGAATGATGTTTAGGCATCGTAGGCCCTTAGATATGTCTTTTCAATACTCAATAGTATTCCCTAGGGTGTTTAATTATCCCAATTGACAAGAATTCAGCATAAACTATGGTAATATGTGTCAACCTGAGGTCAAATTTGGGTTGAGCTGTGTTTTCTCTGGTTCACGTACCTTGAGGCATTGAAATTAGTGTCAGGAGTGTCCTGTGTAACATTTTTATGACTTATTCAGATTAAAGATCAGCGCAGCAACGCCGAGTCAAGTGCGCGTCAATGGCGCGGCAATTCTCTGCACTGCCGCGGCAGTGCCGCGTCAATGCGCGTCAATGCCGCGTCACTGCGCGTCAACGCCGCGGCACCGTACACAATAATTGTAGAAAACGTGCTCGCCCTCATCCCAACATAAGTATTTGCTGCAGCCGGGGAATGTCTTCTCAATTTCGAGTCACCCTGGTCCAATAGTACCACACAACTTACTGGAGGTGTTTCGAGCGTGTTTGCAGTCATACTCTACAGTCTGCATGGAACTCTGGTTCATAATATACGCCCTTCGACACATCACACTTCAGTTATATGTTGACGGCCAATTGAACCCTCTTGCTGTATGAATGATTATTCCTGAACTTTACAATGCCTCTCCAGATGAACTTTGTATCCAAGCGTGATGGTTGCTGCTCTGAAGGTAAGTATGAGCGCAAGTGGACATGGTATGAGCCACGACCCGAGTTAAGCCACCTTTCCTCCACATTACAACAATAGTGTCACACAGACCTCATGATTGAAGTACCAATCGGGAGGAATAGTTGGGTGGCGCGGAATTGTCGTGAATCTGATACCTCTGCCAACTAATTCAATGTGCAGGAAACGACCACTCGGGTATCCATGACGCTGGTCATACTGTTACCTGAAGGGGAACCGAAAGCACAGTCCAAGTCAAACCCAAGTGCAACCAATCGTAATTGAAATAGTAAAAGATGGGCTGCGCGGCACTTTAACTCTCTGCCACGGCGGTTGAACGGCCGCCACGTCCAAGCTTGAGTCAGATTCCATTACCGAAATCCAACATAAGTCTCCTTTGCGATCCTCGCTTTAATCCAAACCGACCGTTCACTTTGTATATTTGTCTGGAGAGATAACCCATAGATGCCGCGGCACTGTGCACAAATTCTTGCCTCGCAATTCGGTCCTTGCGAGTAAATTCCCACAGTTTGGTGATATTTCAGAGTGATACCAGGAGGCATCTACAACACCCTGCGGCCCAGTAATCCGGTGAAACGATGCACCTAAGTGCAGTAGTGGAATCGAATACAAAAGAGCTAGACAAAGTCTAAACTCCAATATCCTCTCAACTCAACCACTAACAACTCAAATGCCGTGTGTGTGTGTTCGGGGAAGTAGGACAGGCGTATTGTCCTTCAATCTCAATGGACTACCTCTGTAACCTTTCGTTCTTAACACTAACAGTGCTTGAAACAATGTGACAATTCAATTATCCTCAGTTACTGCCCAAGGAACCCACTGCTGGACTTAAAGCAAATGGCACAAGGCCGTAGTAGAGACTTAGACTGAGTTGAATGCAAAAGGCAAGGCCTTGTTCAACCAGTATAGCTCAGGTAGGACTTCAGACGATAGCCAATGTCTGAGAGGACCAATATATGCCAACAGGGGTGAGGGGTTCACTGTCTGTACATAAATTACATGCCAGTTTAAATACATGTTGTTTGACTAAAAGGGTATAAAGTATGTGTGAAGAAAACCGCTTTTCTGGGGTTAAAACTCCGTGTGAGACCGAGAGAACAGCGCCCATGAGTCAGCTGTATCGGTCCTAGCAACCTTCCGATGCAATTTCCGAGGAGAAGGCTATTTCCCCAAGGGAAATGTACAGCCTTTTGAATTGTTTCCAAGTGCAACCTGTATCCACATCCCAGACTTTGCCAAGTGCGTCCAAGTCCTTCTAGACCTATCTGACATTGCTCTAGGCATTGTCTGACATCCACCCTGTCTGATCCGAGGTCGCTTTGACTGCTTTCTCCAAAAGAAACCATTCTCCAAGGAGACTGTACAGCCTTTTGATTCCCATCTTTTCCCAGCTTATTTCCTTTTATTCTGACAGAGTCTAGACTGTCCGGACCAATGGAACGATACTCCAGACCTCTGCAAAACATCCATACTCCGAATTGCATGTGAACGAACTCCGGAACAATCCAGAGATTCCGTAAGTTCAACCACTAGATTCCAAATTGGGAAATCCTCTTCAAATAGAGTTCAAATCACCGCGGACAAGTTATCCTTCGTTCCTTTAGCTGTTTATAATATCCTTCTATCTTCCCATTGTGTGTTTAATGGCATAGCATCCATAAATTACCCAAGCGAACCTGCACAAACTGTACAGATTGCAGGAGCAGTGTTATGACCAGTGTGGTTCAAATATTAATAAAACTGGCTTTCAAATGCGTAAAACAGCCTAGTGCTCCGTCGTTGGGAGACGACTAGCACCCTTCTAACCTTATTCACGGGTTTTATCAGTCAAACCAACTGAAAGGTCGCAAAAATCGATTTATTTCAGGTGTGTTCAAGTTCACACCTTATCATCTCCCCCCAACCTGAGATATTGACTGTCCTCAGTCACTCCCTTACAGGTCAGAATGTAATCTAGGAGACCGCATTTGCAACCCAATCGACATTGCAATCATAAGGCCCATTGCATGCCAGCCATCAGCTATTTTGAACTATGATTTGTACACTCATCCCTTCTGTGTTGAATCCTGATTTACCCCATTGACTTCTTGTCAAAGCCACTGTCTCCCTTTTTGCGATACAAACGAAGGTGTCCATTGCCTTGGGCCATTATGTGAGGTTCGCACATATGCTGTGCATTATCTCCGCAAAATCCAGGCTGGAACTTCGCTTAAATATCCGCTTTTATATCCAATTTTTCGCACCAGTTTCCACGGATAATCGGTTACAGATGCTCCGTGATATTACCAAGTCTTTCCCCATTTCCTCATGCCCTAGCTGCGCCGCTTATTTGCTTTGCAACCACCCAATTCAAACTAAACCAAAGGCGGAAAATGGGTGCCTTTTGGAGCTGTTTCACCAGGCTCTCTCACCCAACCTGAAACTCTGACCGTCCCCGGTCAATTGAGCGACAGATCCGAGACAAGTGACCCAAATATTCGGTCTATATGACGTCTTGGAGGGTCTTGAAAGTCCTATAAATTCAGAGGACCATCCAATGTCTCCTCACCAATCCAATGGCTTCTACATTCCCTCCTGACTTCATCCAAGCCCGTGAGCAGTTCGAAAAGCTTGCAGCTACTGCCAAGATTCTTCATGAATTCTCTGGTGACCCTGAAAAGCGCAAAGGGCAGCTCCAGGAGGTCGGCCAGGCCGCTGTTTGTACCCTTCATTTTCTCCTTGTTTTCCTTCAGTAACTTGTTCTTTTTGCAGTTCAAGTTTCTGGGCTTCCCTGAACAGGTTGCTGCTCGCCAGTCTGAGCCTCTGCGAGAGCTCTTCTTCGAAGTCCGAAGCTATTTCCACGAGTTATACAATCCTACCAAGGCGGACTTTGTTGCATATCCCTCTTCATATGATGGCCTACGCGATTTGACCCACAAGATCCAAGCGGATCGCAAGGCTGTCAAGCATGTATGCTTTCCCTTCTCCTCCCTTATAGATCATGTTTCTGACCCACATTTGTATCCAATACAGGCCAGGCGTGCTGCGACCCAGGACAGTGATGATGATGTCGAAGTCATCATGAACAAGGGCACTGGTAATACCCAGACCCGTGCTGACGATGCTGCAGCTGACGAGGTATGTTCAGAAACCTTTATTCGCTCTCTGGTGCATGTTCTAAGCAAAACTTTTGCCAAGATGCAAGTGGATGATGAGGCTAAGCCCTCCCACGACATTGGGACTGTTCCAAAGGGACTTTCCTTCAAAAAGCACAAGGTCAACCACGAGTGCACTCATCAGGACCACCAGAGGCAGCTTGTCCTTCAACTCAGGTAAGAATCCTTATGTTCATTCTTCAGTAATCATCTTAACCAATTCAAACTTAAGGCCACTAGTTCCAAGGCCAAGAAGACTAGCAAGAAGCGTCGTCATATTGACGACGATGATAGTACCTTCATTGCTGCAGGTAACTCATGCCTTTAACTCCAGTTGAACTCTTCTCAAACATCTTCCTCCAGTGCTCAAGGAGCTTGGACATGGCAACTCCATTAGCCATGTTCTAGAGGAGGCTAAGCTTATTACAGCGATGCCTTCCGACTTGCCCAACACTATCCTGCACTCAAGAAGCGTCTCTACCAGTTCATGGTGGAGATTGCTGTTATTAATGACCGTCTCCGCAGTGACATGGCACTCCGTACTGCCCATGTAGAGGATGCAGCTGCCCTCACTGCTCGTTTGGCTGAGTTGGAGGCTGCTTCGGCCGATAATTAATAACATTCTGATCCCCTTTTTTTCGAGCTAATACTATATTTTGATTCCTTGTATTAGCCAATTGTTGCTCCTTTAAATAAACTCCCTGTTTTGTGGCAAACACCCTGAGTGTTATCCAGTTATGCTCCCAAACCAACCTCAAATCTGAAGTATTGCACCAAGATTTCCCTTGTACTTTGTCCTGCAGACTCCACCGTACACACAAGTACACTGAAATGCATTCCCATAAACCTGGCAAACCCATATTTGAGTTATTAGATTCAGTTTGGAAGTTCATTCCCACACTCTTGTCTGAGTGCGCTGGTCATCTGCTTCCATTTTTCCTCCTCTTTTGCCATTTGTTCCAGGCATTTTCCAATTCTTTCTCCTGTTGAATAGCCAATTCTCTGCCAACCTTCTTGACTGCTCTAGTCTGATGGACTTTTGGAACTCTTGGGTCCAACTCAGCTTCGTCAAATTCTTCTTCAGCTGGTGGTGGTTCAACATAATCATCTTCAACTCCCAGTTTCACATTTTCAAACTGGAAATCTCTTCCTGTATATTCCAAGGCAGCTCCATCATCAACCAGCTGTCTAATGATTCCTTAGACAAGTCTATTAAATCATGAATATTCTCTGGCAGTGATTATACTGTGCCTAGCCTCATAGGGTACAACCCTAAACTGCGCTATTTTCGATTGGAATACTGAACCATCAAGTTCAGCGACCACATAGCTTCCTCCTTGTGTTCTCCTAATCACAATCATCGGTCCAAGATACCTAGGAGCCATTTTCGTGTTCAAAGACTTCTCTACTGTTGAGTTTCGAACCAGGACCAAGTCCCCAGGCTTGAAATCGAAGTCTTTGATGGTATGCTCGTGTATCCGTTCATATCTTTTCACTGCATCCATCTTTTCTTTAGAGACCCTGGCCCTCATCTGCTCTACATGAGTCTGATGTTTTGCCAATGCCTGAGCCCTAAATCCAATCAACTCCTCAGTTGTAAGCGGTCTAGCTGGTAATTCAACCACCAGGTTGCTTCAACGATATCCAGAGGCAAGAGTGGGTGTGCTCCTGTTACCATAAAGTATGGCGAGCAACCTAATCCCTTCCGAATGGTAACTCGATCTGCCCATAATACTTGAGGCAAGAACCAATACCACTTCCCTGGATTTCCTCCTGTAGCCTTAAATAACGACTGACGCATTGGCCAGTGCCCATTTTCAACTGTGCCATTAGCTTGGGAATTATACGGCGAGATCCTGATGCCCTTTATCCCATACTTGGCTGATAACCATTCCACTGCAGCTATGAACTGTGGAGCATTGTCGGTGACAATGACTGGTGGACAACCCCATCTGCATATAATTTCTTCGAGCAAGAAGAGACCTAGAGTTCTAGCATTCTCATTCTTGATTGCTCTTGCTTCTATCCATCTGCTGAGCGAGTCTCTTGCATCCACAACCTTATTGTAACCATTCGACGGTGTTCCCATGACCATTACATCGACATGAATCTGCTGAAACAATGAAGGTGTATGGGTTTGAACCGGTGGAATGTTCAACAATGTTTTCTGCCGCAGTTGACACAGAAGACAAGTCTTCACATAATGACTGATATCCCTTTCATACTCTGGCCACCAGAACCTAAGTTCAATCAAGGACTTGGTAGCGAAGAATCCCCTATGTCCTAGACTGTCATGCGCGGACCTCATCATAAACATTCTCTTGTCTTTATCGACCACAAGTTTATGACTTCCTTCCACACTTTTCTTGTACAGTCTCCCCTTCTTATCCATGAAGAACATCGAGGCATAGCGCATGAAATTCCGATACTGAGAGTCTGACATTTCAGTCGGTCGTTCCCTTGTATTCTGGAACCATTTCTTTACAAGTTCAAGACGCTCATCAGCCTTTTTCCCTGCCTCTGACCGTTGCTGTTCAGTATAAGACTCGTGGTCATGGTCCTGATTCAACCAGTCTTTGGTAGCAATGGTTCTCCATCTTCCTTGACTACTTTATTCGTCAATTTTCCCTTCCTCTGTTGAACCAATTGTTCAACTGCCATTGATTCTTTCTGAAGCAGTTGAACTACCTCTGCAATTACGTTCTCATCCTGTGGACACTTGGTTACTTCTGCTGTGTGCAGTTCAGCTCCAAAGTCTGAGACATCTTGTGCTTCTTCTCCTGTTAATTCAAACAAGTAGCCACCTCTGGTGTCTATAGCGTGTTTGAAATCATCGAAATCCAATGGAGCAGGAGTTGTGATACTGTCCGGGTGCAATGGTGGAGGATCATTGTTGTCAAAGGCAGCTTCACTGTCAGGGTATTCTTCATCCCCTGGCTGCTTAAGCCGTCTCGATAATCCATCCGGTCCGAAAGTCTTTCCCATAACATGTTTCAGTGTGAAATGGAACATCAGAATCTGTTCGATCCAACGGTTTATGGTGGCATTGGGCCCCATTCCTGGATTGTCCAACATTCCCTTCAAATACTTGGCATCAGTCTCGACAACCAAGTTCCTGCATCCTATAACCAGTAGCTCATCGCTTCGAGTGCCCTTTTCAAACCAAAAAGCTCCCTTTTTGGCTGAGAATATCTTGCTTCCCGCTCATTCAAAGGGATCGATGCGAATTTTGCATAGTACTTCTTCTTTGGATCCTTGGGATCTATTTGATAGATCTGTATTCCAACCGCCCATCCAAGAGGTATCCACAGCCAGAACTACCACCCAGTCAGGATTGAGAGGTTTCAGGGCTTCGCATCTTGCCACTGCCTTCTTAATCATGGACATGGACACTTTCTGTTCAGGACCCCAGACAAATGGAACACCAGCCCGAGTCAGTTTATTTATGGGCCAGGTCAACACTGTGTAATCCTGGATGAACATCCTCATCACTCCAACGGTACCCAAGAAAGATTTAACATCCGTGAAGCAAGTTGGTTCGCCCCACCGTTCAATCACGCCAATTCGGTCAGTTGAAGGCTTCAGGCCTTCAAATGCACAAATGTGACCGACCACAACAGTTGAGCTCTTGCATAGGACTGCCTTCTTCCCGGAAAACGTGCCTCCTGCATACCCCATCCTTGTAACAATCCTGTTCAAATTCTGGAAGTGCTCCCACACAAACCGTCGAATGCCATCATTACCAGGTATTGTCTCATACCCTCCCTCTGGCAATTCATACCTCGAGACAGGCCCTCTCACAGGCACATCATCGATATATGGCTTGGTCACATGTGGTATTTCATCCCGCAGAATGTAAGTCACATCTTCATGAAAGATTGGAACCGAATTGGTCCACCCTTGAGGCAATTCACAAGCCTCAACGCTCCAAATGGTGTTTGGAACGTTGTATAATCCCTTGAGGACTCATGGATAGTCCTATGGTTGTAACCTGAATATAAATCCAAGCAACCGCCACAGGCTCTTCCAGCGAAATGTCCTGCTAACTCTTCTGCACCTGGAGGAACTCCTGAATGAGCAATGGTTGCCGCATTCAATGGTTCGAGTGAATGTACAAGCCTAATTGACTTTCCATCGCTTTTAAGCACACTGAACCATTTAGTACGATAAGGTCCATTAGATGGCTCGTAAACATTGGCTTCTATATTGGCCCTCAAAACCTTGCACACTTCATCCAGTTTGTCCGGGTGGTATGGGTATATTTTTCTCTACCCACACCCTATGATCCTTAAGCACTGGAAGTTTGACTGGTGGGAAGTATTTTTCTTTGAATGTCCCCCTCTCCAGATCATTCCAAGCGAAGTTCCTATTGTGAACCATCATGAAATAATGCAAGAGTTTTCTTTTCCCCTGGCCATAAGAAGTCCTCATCGTGAATCTGGTCAACAATTTCCTTCCTTTCCTGAGTGGTAACGTCCAGTCGGAGTGAAATCCGGAGGATTGATAGGTAATTCAGGCATATCCTTCAATGGATCTCCAGTAATATTCCTAACAATCCGGTACTCCTCAGGTAACTCCTGATACACTGGTCGCACTTTCTGTGCCACTGGCTTATACTTCTTGCCAGCAAACACTTGTACAGGTGCTCCAGAATGCAGTGAGGGAGCACTTTCCTTGTGCTTATCACTCATGGGTAACACCCAATCCGCAAAGTTGCAACAAGCGCACCTCCCTTGCATGGTATGCCTCTTCGGTTTACTTTCTCTCCTGAAACTCCTGGCCAGCTTTTCGCACTCAGTAGCACCTGGAATTTCTGGCTCTGGGACAGTTTGAACCACATAAGAGCCATACTGATCCTTCTTCGGGTCGGTTAACCTTAAGAATTCCTGGAACAAGGCAACTGCTTCCGGATCTTCTTTTCCAATGTACGGCAAAGCTTGCTCTGTGTATAGCGCAGCTAACTGTTCCTTTTGGAATTTCTCATCCTCTCCAGTCGCATGTTGAACCGTGCGAATCCATCCTTGACCCTCATCATCCATCTCAACAATTGCGGCAAACTCTCGTTGATCCTCGATCAATTCCTCGAGTGCAATTGAAAATTTCCCTTAGCAGTGTTATCAGATTCACCTGGAATCCCGGTGGAGGCATTCCTGACTTTCTGCAGGTTTCTAAGTGCCCCTCTTTCGAACGTAGGAAGCGTGCAGCGCTTCCCTAGCCACCGGATCCGTTAAAGTGAGGATCTGACTTCCATCCCGCTGGTTTTGAACATTGCTTGCTTGTCAGGATGTCAAAAGGCCTCCCAAGCAAGACTTTGTAGGCAGGATCTCGAATTACATGTACCTGCAAGTACACAGTAATCTCCCCGAACCTAAAGGCCACATTCTTAGCCAATCCAACCGTCTTTTCCACCTGGCCATTGGCACTTTGCATAAAGATATTGATATCTGGGTCCCAAGTTAAACCCAGTTCAATCGCAGTTGCCAAAGACATCGAAACAATTTGAGACCCCCCATCCAAGATGGCCTCAACTTGTGCATGCCCATCAATCAAAGGGTATACAACCCTGAGTGGAGCTGAATCCGTTCCCCGAGCTGGATCAGTCATCGACGTAAATATCTGTCGAGGAGCTTCATTCTCCTTCAGTGTACTCAGATATTGCAAGACCGGATCGCAAGCAACAATAGCACCCTTTGGAACGAGTCCATCCTGCTCTTGTGCCACATAAAATGTGCAGGGCATTGGTATCTCCCAGTATGAATGGCATCCGATTGGATATACTGTTCCTCCTGTGTGTAAATATTGCCAGGAAGCAATTCATCTTCCTCCACTGATGTGCGTAATCCTTTAATATCCTCTTGAAGGTTTACACCTTCGTTCTCCTTTACTGGTACTCGCCTCTTGCTGACAGATTTTTAGTTTCCTTTTGAACTGCAGGAGCTGCGGCAATCAAGTCTTGCAACGGAATTCGATTGTGACCGACTTGATTGTCTCTACTATAGCCCTTACACTTGCATCCTTGATTTCGTCTATTGGAGCTCTCAAACGATAAGCCACATCCGACGCAATCTCAGCCACAGTTTCTGGCTTCATGGTACCAGCAGTTTCCTTTGTATTATCCGCAAATTCAACTGGTGGAACATCCTTGAAAGGCAGCTCCTTCCTGAGTCCAGTACCAGCTGATTCTTCTTCGGTGAATCTAACCTTTTTACCTTCCTTTGGCTTACGCCAACTAGATGCCTCAGTCTTATCAACTTCTGGATTTTTCTGCTTTGCCTGGTCCTCCGGGGATTTCGCAGATGTGGGCTTTGGTTTACCCTGCCCTTTTACCCCCTTCCTTGAACCGTCTAGAAACCCTCATTGTTTTGGGAACTGCCCGTTCGAGAGGCATTTGCCCTGGTCTGCGCCAACAGCTGCTGCTGAGTCTGCTGCATTTGCTGTGCCACCGTTGACAACAAAGTGAATGCTTGTGCAAGATCACTTGTTGGTAAAGAAGCCGTCGTAGGGGTTGGTTGAACAACCCCTACTGGTTGTTGTTGTTGTTGGACGAGTTGAATCGTCCTTTCTCCTTGAACATGGTTCATCTGAGCGAGCTGACGCTTCAGATTTGCTTCTGTCACCCTCAGACTCAAGATTTCATCATCTCTTGGGTCATAGTCCGTTCCATTAGGAAACAAAGCCTCCTTCATATCGGTGGTGACATTGAAAAACCCCAGCAACTGAACCAACATAATTTTGAGATGATTTCTTCTTGTAATAGTCCTCAACAAAATCCTTCTTTGAACGACCATCTCGAGGCAGGAACAAGGGTGATCCATCAGCAAGGCAATCTTTGCCCTGGTTGACTTTAAGCAACCCTTCTTCAATGTGCCTCCGGCGATGTTCACAATTCATTATCATGTGTCCATTAGTTCGGCAGTAGTTGACAGATAATTTCTGCCAAAGTCATAGGCCTATGAAAGCTGGAGTATTGCCAGAACTTTCTCCTTGCCTGGGAGCATTACTCCCACTGCTAACCGACTTCATGAACTGCTCCATTCGACGTTGACTTAGTTCAAACTTATCCAACATTTGAACTGACCACTGCTTCATTTCTTCCATAGCTGCCTCGTGTCTCTTTTCGAGATTCAGAGCTACAGAATCCACTTCGGACTTGATAGCACGTCGATTCACCTTTTCAGTACCGGAAAGTACTGACTCCCAAAATCATATTCGCCTCTGTCAGTGCTTCCTTTAGCAATCTCCCTTGCTACAGCAATGACCTCCTCAAATAAGTAGCGCTCTGTTTCACGAGCTTTGATCCTTGCTGCTCTTGCTGCAACAGCAGCAGCATCATCAGGATCAACAGGCATCATATTCCGAGCCACTTCATCCATATCCAACCGGTTCCAGATACGAGAAACGAAGTCAGCATCCAGTTTTTCCATAAACCTGGCTATAGCTGTCTTTTGGTCAATTTATCCGGTATCAACCGCTTTACCTGGACTTGCAATGGCCTGATAAAGTCCATAAGCTCGTCCTGGTCATCCATGCAAATACTCCTTGCTGGAAACCTTGCCAACAACTTATTCAACTGAGAGACGGACCCCTTTTCCGAATCTCTGATAGAAGGATAGTGGGCAATAATCTCCTTGATAAAATCATCATAGCTTCCACTCCGATACGAAGGCAAGCTCATCCACTCCCTTTTTGAAGTATAGTCCGCATAACGAACCAACTTTCCCTTCTTTTCATCCTGTGGCGTTTTAGCCTTCTCCATTAGAGACTCCATGTGGTCCAAGAACTGCTGGAGATCCTCTGGTTTTGTGGAATCAAAATGGGGCGCATTGCGATCCCACTCCTCCGGTATTTTAACAGTAGTAGTAGACATGATAGAAATAGGAATGGGGACAAAGAACGAGGAAGAGAGGGAATAGAAAGTGGGTGGTCAATCTGGGACTGCAAGAGTTCGGTGTAACAGGTGGTTCGCCTGCTGAGTTTATACCAAGTGGTTCAGAAGACTGAGCCTCTTCACCACTGTTTTGTGATCCAAGAATGGACCGAAACCGTTCGCTTCCAAGGGGCTTGAGACTCAATCCCTACGCCTCTGGTTTAGATTGGCTTCAATTCTTTGTTGGGTCTGACTCGCTGCTAGTAATCTAGCGTTATCCGCTGGGCTTGAAGAAACCTGACGGCTCCTTCTACCAGTTGAGTTGTTACTAGTTCTATTGGTTGGCTCTGAAGTCCAGTAACGCCCTGTACCTTCTGAGAAAGGTGGATACGTGTGTGAACCAGAAGTCTCCCAATTACCAGCTTGTTCCCTGGAGCTGTGGCTCGACAGGTTGACAATTATCCTTTGTACAATTCGTTCAACACAAGGTTATAACGACAGGCAAGTAATCCTTTTTGAGACTGTTACCCTCGCGGTGGGCTCCAGATGAAACGATGCACCAAAGTGCAGTAGTGGAATCAATCAAAAAAAAGAGCTAGACGAAGTCTATGCTCCAATATCTATCTCAATTCCAACCACCAACAAACTTCAATGTCGTGTGTGTGTGTTCGGGAGGTAGGTCACGTATCGACCCTCAATCTCAAAGGATACAAAGGTTGTCCCTTGAGATTGAGGGTCGATACACTGACCTACCTCCCCGAACACACACCACGGCATTGAAGTTTGTTAGTGGTTGGAATTTGAGATAGATATTGGAGCATAGACTTCGTCTAGCTCTTTTTTTTGATTGATTCCACTACTGCACTTTGGTGCATCGTTTCACCGCGTTGCCGAACCTCACGCACATGTGTTTGTCCTTCCCTTCCGCCAGCGGCTGCCACACGATCTCCCACTCTGGCTTTGCCTTCCGCAGAGTCTCCCTCCACGTCTCGAGGATGTCAAAGCGAGGGACCTCGTCGGGCTCATCTGGGTCATGAGCAGGCAGCAGGTAGCATGAGGTGGAGATTTTGGAGTGGCTGAAGGGCTTCAGGGTGACACCGGGGGATTGCTGTTGGCCTCCAGCAGGGCATCAACGACTTTTTGCATGATTGGGATGGCACTGGTGGTGGTGATGGGCGACCCAACTGTGTAGACACTACGTAAGAGGAAGGCCATTCCCAGGGGACGGTGAACTGTCTGGAATCCGTCTATACCTAAACACCGCACATTTTGCGCGTTTCAGGAATAGTCGGATTACAGTATAGGCTTATTTCTAAGGACTGGTATATGGTCTCGTATAGCCAGATGGGTTGTGATCACAGAGTAACGGGTACAAGGGGTAGGGAACTACCCTGCTGCGGACTGACAGTGCTCGCCTCGAAAACTGTAGAGGAATGTGTAGCCCACAAACCTCTTTAGAGACTATTTCTGGTCTTATTCCCACACAATGGAATAAGCTGGACATAGGGCATGCGGGAATAGTCTTATTTCTGCACCAATAGGCCGTGCAACTTCCATGTGACAGACGTCAGGGCCTGGGGATATACGTTCCGGTGAAGTTCCGGGACTAGCGAAGGTCGGCTAAGGAGATCTGATGGGATTGTTCTTATTCCGAGCAGACAGAGTTGGGGAAATAGAACCCTTTCTGGGACAAGTCTCACTAGGGTATCTACGAGGAGCTGGAGACCAGGGGAATACTACCCGATGGTCAGCGAAGGCGGGAGAGGACCAGGACAGCGGGAAATAGGACAAACGACTCGGTATCAGTCAGCCAAGAGACTGAGGGTTTCAAACCCCTAGGCTGACCAACGCCGCTCGAGCGGACATCACGATCGTCCTGTTGCCATCCAGCCCAGATGCCACCAGATTGAACAACAACAACAACAACCACCACCACCCACCACACCCCACGCCCCGCACCCAGTTCTCCTCGCCCTCCATCCCTGACGTCCTGACTTTTGGCCAGCTTGTTCCCGGACGCTCCTCTCTCACAAATCCACTCCAGAAAAATTTTCACCAACGCGTTCTTGACGCCGCCTCCACCTCGGATCAGATGGATGTCTCTCCGTGGAAGAAGCCTCCTTTCTCACCTCACAAAGGCACCCGGGCCGCCTCGCCAGACGACAGCGATGAAGGGACCTTCGGCGCGGTGAACCGTTGAACGATGTGCTCCGAACTAAACCCAAACAACACACTTATCACCCAAATACAACCCAAGTCTTTCCGGAATAAGCGGTGAGGCCTACGGAAATAAGACTAGGATCGGAAATAGGCCGATCAGTGAGCGCAAGAGCCAAGATTCGGACAAGTGGTAGTCCCTTTACAGGTCCTAACAAGGTTGAAGGGAAGGTATGTGTTTCCCTTAGGAAGATGAACCTTCACTACAAGATATCACCAGGAATTGACCTGAGCGATAATTGAGCGGTGGAAATAAGATGTTTTTAAAAGCTTCGCAGCTTATGAGACAGCAAGTGTTGAGAGTGGTGGTGGTGGTGGTGGTGTCGTCCAACGACGTGCAGGAGATCTCAGATAGGTTGACGATATAACAATTCCAAACGATAGCAAGCCCGAAGCTTATTTCCCAAGTGCCGATGATGATAGCTGATGACGATGACAGTAGCTGATTCCAAAACACAATTCGATTCCCAGATGATAGATAGCCTCAATCACGTCCAAGACGTTTCTAATACCCTATTCCTTATTCCAACTTAAGGTTTCCTGATGTTAAAGTCCAACGACAATACACACTGAGCCAACCCCAGAAATAGCCCAATTGCAAGCGTTCAGCCTACTAATACATGGGTGATTCTGTACCCTACTCGAGATAATGTCCTGACTATTTATACAAACCCCAAAATCATGTGCAAGTCCAAGAACGAAATAGAAATTAGTAAAATAGCCCAAGTTCCCCTTCCTCAGCCGTTTATCCGTTGGAAGGGCTCCCGCGAGCGTATTGCCATTGGTTGGTGAAACTTTGACAATTGCCGGCAAGTGACACCAGCGAGGTGCACAATACTGTACTATTTTGATTAATTTATGTTCAATTCGGAATTTTTGATACAATTAAAAGCCAAAAGGAATCCGACAAATTGAAAAAAATTGTTGCCGCAGTACAAAAAAAAGTGGGTGTGATGCATGACAACAAATTGAATGAAATAGTACAGTAGGCTAGGAAGACAGGTGACACCTATCTCGGATCTTGCTTGATCCATCATCTCGTGACAATCGGTCTGGTTCTGCAGAACCAAATCCTTCAAGTGACAGCAATTCTGAGTGGTAATTCACACACAACTTGACGGGACTCAGGCTTTGCACCGAGTCAAGACTCAGGCTCCATGCTGGGTTGGCCTTGAAGAAGAACAGTTCAACTTGAACGAATGGACAACTCACTTCTGAATGTTGTTAACACTGGCTGACACGGCCTTGACTTTGCAACACTACTTGGGAATAACTACTACGTTGAGGACTCATTCTTCAAGAAAATCCTTGGAACTCCCCAGGAGTTTTGCAATTTTGAAGTTAATGAAAGCCTGATTTATCCCAAGGACACTGACCATTGAGTTCTTTGTGTTCCAAACGTCACCTACAAGGGCTGGAACATTCGCGAGATCGTCATCTTGGAAACACAGTCCATCTTAGCACACCTTGACTTGAGCAAGGTTTGAGCAAGATACGAGCTAAGAAGCAATAAAACATCTGTCTAGAGAGACTAGGCGAGAACTTGGACACAATAGCCATGTGTTTATTTGGCTGATCTTCCCAAGCAGGACTTACCTCTAGTCTCTGTAACAGATACCCTATATTGATGACGAACAAGTAAGTATCAATATAGGGTCTGTTAGCAAACACGACCATCTTGTTGGCCGACCCATCAATATTTTGCGGCCTTGCTCTGGGGCCCCTTCTTAGGCAATAATTCTGCAAATCTTTGAGCATGTAGAGGTCCTTCTGATGAGACAAACCTTCCTTTACACCTAAGCGATTGGCGCAGCTATTGTGATGATATCGGATAGATTTGCGAACAACAGATTATCTAATCATTTTTTTGCTTGATCATGGATTGAAGGATTGGCTAGCCAAAACACTTAATTCTTGCTGGAGGATATCATCAATTTCAGTTCATGAAACTATACAGATTGTTTTACGTATATTCATGTTGTATTCATTGTGGTACGAAGGAAAGAAACGCCGTGGGCACAGCCACCTGATTGCGTAATCAGGCAGCCGCCCAACAATCGGGCCCTGATTGCTACAAGACTAACTTACCTCCATAATTCTGTTTGATCCTTGTCCGTACAATACAAGTTGCTCTCTGTATCTGGTAATTGACACTGTTTTTTTTTTTTTTTTGGTAATTCAGTCTAGAGAATCTTGGCTGACATTAAATTTCTATACTTCAGGCACCAGTTTGATTACCCAGTCTTGTCATCAGGGTTTGGTCACTTTAGACAACACTCTTGATTCCGCACCTCTGAATTTCGAGTCTGACGGGACTTGAGCACGGGCGTAAATGTACAGCTCGACATTTCCATCGTTTGATTAATCCACCCTGGAAGAAGATATTATCTGAATACAAGTTTGTTTGCCATCGACAAACTCCAGATCTTCGAGTGAAAATGTATTTTTCAAATGCCACGCCGTCTCGTACAAAACAATGAACATTTCGGATCTTCCAGGAAAGGTCGACTCGGGTTATTGCTGTTGGAATCACACATATCCTGGTTCGGGCCTTCAATGGGGACCTGCGCACATCATTTGATCGATAGAACATACTGAGCTATGTTCGGAATGACTTGGCGGTACGGAAGCTTGAGGTGAAAGGTGGAGGTAAATCCAAACTGGAATATATAATGGCGGTCCCAAACAAATATATTTCGACAACGACGAGTGGAACGGAACAGATCTGAAGACGAAAGATATTAGATCCAGGTTAGCAAATTGGTAAAATACGTGTACCACTACTTTTGCGCTACAGTGCGCGCGGCCACTGTTTTCTCAGGCGGATTCATGGCTCCAAGATGATAGCTTTAACCGATGGTAACGCTTCGCGGTAGGTGCTCTCTGCGATCCGCGAGGATAGGTCAACGCGGAGTTCTCGTAGAGTGCACTGTGATCGCGAGATGAACTCTCCCAAGGATTCTAAGGTGATGCCGGGCTCGTACACCCGCAGTGTGAGAAGCCCTGGCAGGGTGAGGTTGTGAAACAATCCAGAGAGATTGAAAGAGGGATGACCGTAATAATGCCCGCCGGGATATCGTAGAACCAGATGGCGAAGATGGGGCTGTATTGGGATGGTCGGGATGAGGATGGGGTTGACTGTTCGACAGATGCCAAAATTGCAATAGACAAGGTTCGTCGCATCGCGTAGGATCTCCGCACATTCTCCGAGGTAGAGGAGGTGAGCATCGAGGTGGGTGAGCTGTCCCCAGGGGAGAGTTATGTCGGATTTCTCGAAACCCGGTGTGAGGACCACATGCTTCATGCGGGGGGCACGGTCAATAGCGTTATCTCTGATGGTATTAGACCCTCGAATCCGAACGTTAGATGTCGTAGCAGAGGCATGGCATTGGCAACCCGAAGCAGACCCAGGTGCCTGAACGAGAGAAATAAATTGGCGTATTCCCAACGTTCACTGTGCATCACCGCAGTCCGAAGAATTTCCTCGTCAATGGCAGTCCGAGGAATTTCGTCGATGGCGTGCGGGAGGGAAAGGTCCATAGAAAGGGGACAACCACCGGAGCGCGACAGCCAAGTTTTGAGAAGCTCGAGCTGTGCAGCAGCTTCGTACGATGTGTGTTCGTCTGAAACACTGATTTGAATCGCCCTCCAAAGTTCGGGCGTCGCAATCGCAATTGCTCGCCATTGCCGACAGATTCCGCATAACAGGAGGGGGGAGTACAGCCCGAAAGTCGGGGGGCAATCGGGATATACGGGATGAAGTTCAAGAAGATTTCCGACACTATTTCTGGTGCCAGAGTCAGAATGGGATAAGCGGGCGCATCCGACTGTGGGTCGGATGAGTCTGCCGGCTTGAGACTTGCAACCTCAGGAGACAGGTCTGAGTCAAAATCTCCCATGAACTGGGTCTATTCGTTGCTCAGCCGGTGCGAAAGCAGGAAAGAAAGAACGAAAACGACAGTACCGTCATGACAGCGAAAGCTGAAAAGCTTCGGATTACTGATCTGGATCAATCTTGTGATTTCGGCACGCTCGTACTACATTCCACCACGTCGACATCCTTGAATCTGACTTTGAGCGGTGGATTCGCTCTCGATTTCACAATTGCGAGCTCAGCTTTCAGCAATCAGCTCTATTATGGGAATCTCTTCGATTCCCATCTCCCGGAGCCCCACTTGCTTGTACCAGTCATTTGTCGGCGGCACGGTCGCAGAAGTTCTTTCGTGCGATTCTTCGACCGGGACTTGTCTGGGAAGTCACCCGTACACAGGCCTATAATTCCCAATAAATCCCTTTTTCATGGTTCGGCCCCGGCTCCCTTTCGCGTTTCTTGTGCTTCTTTTCAATTTGGGAACTGGCAATCCCATACCTGGCGACAATGGGCTTCGAAGACTCGAGGCCTCGATTCGCCGGTCACAGGCTGCTGCGGCTGCTTCGGCCGTCTCCGTTTTTGCGCCTTGAACTTGCTTGATTTGTCCTTGTCACTGCGGGATTGCTTGCAGGCATATATTTATCAAGGAAGGATCGACGGCAACGTTTCGACAGAGCGCCGTTCTTTGACTCATATCCGATTGACTTGAAACGGCTTCTTCTGAGGCTCACAACTCTTTTCTTCGGTCCACCAACCATGCGCATGCGCTTCGTCTATCAGTCATGGGCCCGCGACCCAAAAGGCCCGGTCCTCCCAAGACCTCCGCCCGCCGGCCTGCGCCCAGCCAACGAGATCATCTGGGGACACAGCCTGAACGATTTTTATTGGTGCCACTCACTTTTTTTCGTTGCCGCCTGCGATGGTTTGCTGACTTGAAAACGTGTTGCAGGATCCCTCGCGTCCCCGGCCTCAACATCATTACAGTTTGGTCGCGCAGCATGATAAAGGAGTACGGCGAAAACTTCCTCGACGAGGAACACGACCCGGAGCCGGAGCCGCGGCGTCTGCATCCGTGGCCTGTTTTGACGCTGCCCGAGCACGTCGCGGGGAGTGCTGGTCTGGGCTACATTGATAATGGGTGCAACATTTACCACGCACAGGCGCTGCGCCGTATGGTGGACAAGACTCCGGACCCTGCCACCCGCAAACGCATCTGCCCTAACCTTGCTAGTCTCGAGTGCTGCCCGGTCATGTATTGCCCTCCAGACGGAGCGGAGACGAAGCATGCCATCGCCGAACTCACGCGCCCTACCCTTGCTGGTCTCGAATGCTGCTCGGTCAGGTGTTGTCCGGCGAACACACCTGAGAAGCCCGGTAAGTTTTTTAGCGTTCTTGGAGCTCAGTCGCTCACTGGTTTGAAGCAGAAGCGACCGCCATCCCCGGTCCGTCTCATGACGGTTCTCCACCGCCAGGTATGCAGCTGCCTCTGCTCTAAATTCAGTACGCCTTACCTGTCACCAGACACGAATATTGTGGTATCCTCTCTGCTGCTGGTACGAATTTTCGGTCGTGCAAGGCAAGGACGGGGCTCATAGATATCTTTCGCACAGATTCCGTCCTCTCGGCGGCGCCCATCGCCGACGCCTCGCCTTCCGCTCCCACTCCTACTTCAGGTTAGCTTTTCATGCGTATCTTCCCAGTTCTCTCCTCACACTCTCTGCTAAGTAGCTCCCCCGACCAAGCAAGACCCCACGCCAACTTCAAACGGCGACGCCGCAGAATGTATTCTTCTCCTTGTCTTTGTCGTCCTTCCGAGATTGATCACCCTTCTTATCTCCAGGCCCTGATCCCACCAAGCCCACGACGCCTATGCAAGCCAACACCACCACCACCGCCGCCGCATCCGCCTCCGCCCCCGCCCCTCCTTCCTCGACCGAATGCGTCTCGCCCGCACAAGCGGCCCTCGATGATGCGGGCTCTGCGCCCCCAATGTCGGCGACCCTCGTCTCGTCCCCCGGAGGTGTGTCCGCCCCCCCTCCTCTCCCCTCCACCTTCACACAAGTACAAGTATATTGACTGTCGCACTGCTGCGTGCGTACCATAGAAGAACCGCTCCTGAAGACCGCCCCGAGCTGGAGCTCCGACAGTCCCGAATGGGCCGCAGCGAAGAAGGCCCTCCCGGCCGGCGTCGCTATCAGTGCGGAGACTGGTACGTGTGACCCGTCCTGCCGCGCATCGCGAGTCGGCGCTGATTGGTGACAGACCCATATGCAGCTCGCGCGACGGAAGCGCTGGCGAGTATGGTAGAGGCCCGGGCTCTGACTGCCGTCGACGCGGAGAACATGGGTACCCCCGCCGGAGGCGCAGACGGTACGTTGTCCTTGGCCTTTATTTGTGTATCGCACCTCATGCTTGGACGTCAGATACCTCTCGCGCGCCGGCCGACCCGCTCCCCGAAGCCCCGGCCACCACAGCAGAGGCGCAGGAGCCTGCTGCCGACGCGAAAGACGTGAATATCTCAAAGATCCAGGACGGGGCCGGTAAGTCGTTCTTAGCGCTGCTCGAGTATTCATTCATCTTCCTCAGCGACAGATAAAGCCTGCGCGGTTCGTAGCGAACCCGCAACCGCACCACAAGCTTCTGCTGCTGATCCGATGGAAGTGGACGCTCCGAAGGTCGAGGAAGGCGCTGGGAACGGGGAGGGTGAGGGGGTCAAGTCGAGTGACGGTGCTGACGCGACGGCAGCTGCGAGTGAGGGTGGACTGAGTGACGAACGTGAACCATTTTACTGCCCTCGGTCGGTTTTATGCTAACATATCCCTCAGCAACATCACTCAAAGCAGCAGCGCAAGATCCTGAGGCGACGACTGCTAACGCTCCTATCCAGGACGGTGCGGGCGATGCAGTCCAGAATGCCGAAGGTGTCACGGTGGACGGTGCCAAATCGACGGCGAGGCCAGCAGTACCTACGAAATCCGACCCCGTTGGCGCAAAGGAGTCTACTGCTTCCGCCCCGGCTGAGGCTCTCCCTCCTACGCCACAGGTAGCTCTTTTACCTTTGACCTTTGATGATCTGAGCCTCATGTCTCTTCCCCCTCCTCCCACCCCGGAGCCGCCTGCGTTCCACAACCTCCCCAAACTAGAGGAATTTATCCCGGAGGAATACTTCCCCGACATTCTCTACGTTAACGATCCCGACAATAGCACGATTCCCGGGTACTACCATCACGGATCCCACGCGGGCAAACCCCAGTCGATCGAGCCCGTGCTCCGCAAACAAGCGCGTTTGGCCCCGTTTTGCGCGCGACACCGAGCCTGCGACCGCCTTCAACACCGACCCCGACTGTGCCTCCATCAAGCTCCCCATCCCGCCCGCCGCTCCTGCCTCCGCCCAATCCCCTTTCGACCGGCCGACTGTGCCAAAGCCCGAGACTAACCTCCGCATCGCGCACCTGAATCTCTCCTCCGCCCCGTCCTCGGTGTCGGAAACCACTCTGTCGTCTTCCGCTCTGCGCTGCGCCTCCCGCAGCCGCTCTCCGGGCGCTCCCCTACCGGCGAAGTCACCGTGGCCGCGAAGACGGGGTTCTGCGGAGCGGAGGCGCGCAGGCTATTGCACAACGAGGGGAAGATCTACGACGCGTTTCCGAAGCACCTGCAGGAAGATGGTGCGGGCTGAATCTGGTGACGCCCATCATGCATCCGGTGCCGGTGGCTGCGGTCGTGCCCAAGTTCTATGGGTACTATGTACCGGTGAAAGAGGACGTCAGAGGGCGAGGCAGGAGTTTGTACGAGCGTGGAAGGAGAAGCAGAAGCAGGCGCGGGAGGAGAGGAAGAGGGCCGCTGAGGTGAAGAGGGCGAAAGCAGAGGCAGAGACAGCGGCGAAGACTGAGGGGGAAAGGGGGACGGAGGAAAGTGGCGTGGATGTCGTCACAGCGAGGGCGACTGAGCCTGAAGGCGAAAATGATCGTGAAGAGGAAGATAAGGACGCGGGGAAGTATATCGAGGAGGCGAACGCATACTTCAAGTCGAGTCTCAGCTACCGGGCGTGGCACAGCATGTCCCCCATCCTCCTGCTCGAGGAATGTGGCAAGCCGATCTTGGCCGATAAGTTCACCCCAGATGAGCGGTACGCCTTCCTTTTCATCTTTACCTCACGCGCCGACTCATAATTCTTAGATCCGAGTGCTACTCTCTCGCCCTGCGCCTCCACTACGCCGAATTCACGCAAAATTCATTCTACGTACGCAACATCCTCAGACAGCCAGGCCCGCTCACCGTTGCACCGTCCGAGCGATCCGACAAGACCCCGAGCTTCCGCATAATCGACTTCGGGCGCGGCGAGCACTGGCCGCTTAAGCTCGAAGCCGCAAACGAGAAAAATGAGTCTCGACGGCGGTCGAATAAGATCCTCGACACGGCTTTCCGCCTGCGGATGAACGTACCTACTGAGGACGAGATGAAGAAGATGGCGGTGGCGGAAGAGGAGGAGGCCTGGGCGGACGAGGAGTGTCTGAAGCAGGCTCGAAAGAAATGGTGGGAAACCCGGGACTGCGAGGTGCGCAAGGCGCACTCTGAGCTGCAGATCGTGATTATTGACTTACTGATGGGTGCAAGTTGAGCGTATGATAATTTCCTGTATTCATCTTGTAGCTCTTGTACACTAACTCTGCAAAAGAAATGTCACCTGTATTTTTTATGATTTCTAGGCCCTACCGGACATCTTCGCCCAAAATCAAGTACAGGTGGCTCAAGGAGGTCGAGGGCGACATTTTAACATCATTGATGGTATCAAATGTTATTGATGCGCCGTCAGGTGGAGCAAAACAAGAAATCGGTGTTCTTCTGACTCGACAGGGGATTTTTTTCAAAGAAATCTAAACCGTCCAAATCAAAGCCCAAGATGTCTGCACTCATCCTCCAATTTGAATCGTATAAAAATATACAGGCAATAACGAGCTATGAGGCCTAGAAAACACCCATTTTGGCCCATTTTCCGCTATTTTGGTCCATTTTTGGCCAAAATGGCCATGTTGCGGGCGACACAGCGCCTTATTGCCTGTATGTTTTCATATGACTCAAAGCATAGCATGATACGGGACATGTGGAACTTCAATTTAGGTGGTTCAAAATGTCCTAGGAGGAATTACCTCGAGAGCTTTCGGGAATTGGTGAAACCGGCATCAAAAGTGGCCGGCGGTTGACCGCCGGCCTTGCTTTGTCATGTCGGAGTTTCAACTTACCAAGCCCCTGAGGCACACACTGCCCAGCCAACACACTCGCCGCCTCTTGCCAAGCCTCACAAAACTTACCTCCACGCCAGTGAGATACCTCCCTGTAATTAGATAAAGTGCCGCATGGCCAAGGACCCGCGCGCACCACTGTGATGGAATTGGAATGAACGGAAAAAGCCCCTGAGGTACTTTAAAGTCGCAGTGGGAAAGATGCCCGACGAGTGTCAATAGCAACAGTGT
Source organism: Mycena olivaceomarginata (assembly GCA_029378375.1). Taxonomy (NCBI): domain Eukaryota; kingdom Fungi; phylum Basidiomycota; class Agaricomycetes; order Agaricales; family Mycenaceae; genus Mycena; species Mycena olivaceomarginata. The sequence continues at coordinate 566,331 of JARKIC010000053.1, forward strand.
CTTGACTGCGCTGCACTCGAGTCCGCCCCAGTGTGCTCACCAAGAGCTGCGCAGGCGAGCGGCGAGAGAGCTGGGTGGGGCGCTATCTATCCTGCCGCTCGCCATGCGTGCAAGGGCCAAATCGAGACTACGTGTGGCGGTGAAATGCTTCACCGAGTTCATGGCAAACGGGTGCCTCGGTCGACAATAGCAATGTATTTGCGCTCGGCGGGTAAGCGGCGGGCGAGCGCTAATTCAAGCTCCGATCAGACGCTGCCGGTGGTGCCGCCGGTGGCTTTGCCAGTTTCGCCAATTCCCGAATTTCCTGATTACCTCTGTGGCTGAAAAATCGGTATTTGCCAATTTCGGCCGGTTTGATGGCATATCACCAGATTTTGATCGCATTAAAGTGCTGGAATGTCGGCCTCGACTTGCTCACAACCCCTACACTTGAGTCTGGACAGAAATCTGCTATAATGCCGTAAATTGCAAAAACCTAGGTGGCATTTCTTTTGCCGAGTTAGTGTAATTCTCATCATCGACATAGAAGAAATATGTATATAGATGTACCAATAAAGGAAAAGAGCAAACGAATGAGCGGTGTAGTGGCATGTGGGGGTAGGATGTGTGGAGAAAGACGTTAAGCCTGCTTCTTCATCTCGATCGCAGAACCGACCGCGGAGCGCGATTCCAAATCCTCGTTGCCGGAGAAGTGGATCTGTTTCGTGACGTTCGTAGTCGACGCAAATCTGGAATGTGTCGGAAATTTATCTTTAGCCTCACAAGATATGCCTTCGCTTCGCTCCGGCGTAGGTGCCGATCGGATTACCGAAATAAATGTGACGGCGCATCGAAAAGGAATCGAAAAGGCTGCTTTGTTCGTGGAAGAATCTACAGTAATTCACATAGGTGCCATAGCTCCGCATGCACGATACCAGATAACAGTTGGAATTCCGTTGACCTTTTACTACGCGCTCACTCAGTCTGGCAATGATGGCGGGAGGCACGCGCGCCATCCTTGATGGCAACTGTTGCGGCTGTTGGTAGATAACGATAGATTGCACGGTATCATATCTACTGATATCGTACATCTATCAATATCTACCGCTAAATCGCTATTGCTAACGCGTAATTAACACGTGGTGCGGCCCCACGCCTAAACCCGTCAAATTAGAAGGGGAGACCCGTGGGATCTCCCCCTCTATCTTGACGGGATAGGTGGGCGTTACAGGTACCCTCTGCGAATCATTCTGTTGAGAAATAGGGGGCTGCGGATCCGCCGAGTATTTAGTCATTTGTTCGTTGATTTATACAGGGGGTTCTCGGCTTGTCTCTTATCACCACGGGCTGAGGACTTTCCGAACTCAACAGATTCGCAGTCAGATCGCGTACGTACACCGATCACACAGCATTCCCGTACCGTTTAGGTAAAGGGGTTTACACTCCTGAGGACAAAAATATAGTCTTGGTAGCTTTTTGTCACGGAATGAACCCTAAATTTATCGGGTACGCCCCGGCCTACGGCCCTTGATACAGATTGACAGATGTATGATACATATCATTGGACCTAGTAGAAACTACATATAAACCCTATGCACTTGTCCTTGCCCTCAGTCTTTGATCCCACATAGCGGGAGACTGAGGGTGAGTCCATTACTTACTTCTGATACCTTTATTTACTTATTTTGTAGTATAGCGCCTTCCGCGCATTTCAGGTATTCAATACAGTCTTTTGATCCCACATAGCGGGAGACTGAGGTATAGCGCCTTCCGCGCATTTTCAGATCTTGATAGGTTATGGGCCACCGAGCGCTGTCGCTCTGAAACATACCTTACAAGAGAAGACTCACTGCTCGCTCATCAGAGCTAGAAGCACTGCGAGCACTGCCTCGCATTTATCACACAGCCGGCATCTTCACACAGCCGACATCTTTCACACAGCCAACATTTCTTTTCACACAGCCAACACTTCTTTCCCACACCATGTCATCTACAGCTGTCCCGGTGATAAGCCAGTAATTGGGCCATGGTTAGATACACGTAATTTGCGTGTTTCTGATCGTGCTCATTGCTGAAACTGTTGTTTCCATGCAACAGTACTGGTTCCTGGTAGCTGTTGGGCGAACCACAGAGAAACGGGTGGACGTTCTAAGGAATTAGAACGTCCATTGGCTAGTCTCGCCCTGAAAACTGTAAGGGAAACGTGCAGCCAGATAATAAGTCAAGGGACTTCTTTTGACTTGTTTCCAACATTCACTTAAACAACGGAAACTGGTCAAGGGAACGGGAGTTGGCAATGTGTTGTGTTGTGTTGAGACGCTAGGGGAGACGCGTTCGGTCACAAGTGTTTCGGTTGCCAGAGTTGCCGGTTTCCATCGGATGCGGGTGCACCGAAACAGTGGTCGGCTATTCTGTGGATCCGGATCACAACTCTAAAGGTGTTCTAAGGTTCTTTCTCAAGAACCCTTTCTGGGAAACCCTAGAGAACAGGTATCTACCGAAACCTACAAAGGAGTACTATCAAGTTCCGTACTTGGACCCAAGGGGAAACTTGAGTTGAAGCAGAACAGGACGAACGAGATGCAGTGCCGATCTATCGGTGATCGACACACCCTCTGAATAATACAGGGGTGCTGCTGACGGGTTCCTGCCTCGTAATTGGCAAGGGAACATGGCGTGCTCACAGTTGGGAACCAATGGGAGGCGACGCTCGGAAGAACAACCGACGGAAACGCGGTTAAAGAGACGGATAAACGGACTTTTGACTCATTGGGATTGTGTTTTGGGCTTTGTAACAGTGTCTTGGCGGTTGTATAAGTATCCGAGGGTGTTTCTACGATGGACACAGCATCTTCCCCCGAACTAGTAGGCTATACGCTTGCGCATTGGGTTGATCTGGGATCCTCGGCGAACGCACTCTTATAGAGTAGCACTATTAGTCGAAATCTTAATTGTTTCTGAATCATATATTATTCTGGAAACGCACTTGGGCTTTGCCTGGAAACTGTCTGAACTCTGAGAATCTGTTGGATCTGGGACTCTGTTGAAAGAAATGTTATTGTTGTGTTTGCGGAGCGGGTTTCAGAAAGTACCGTCAAGGGAAAACTTTGGAAACGTGACTGCTGGCGTTGCTCAGAAAGTACCTCTTTAGGGAAAGCTCTGTGAACGTTCTTGGCCTATAAACTAGGGGCCTTACTTGAGTCTACGGGACTACTTTAAACTTGTTTCTCTGTCGCTTGGGCAACACACACACACGCGCGAAGCTATAAATCTATCTTGTTTGGAAACAACGTTTCCACTGTGTCTAGAAACACGTTCTACGCAGTTCGCTCTATTATCTCTTTGAGATACGAAACCTCTCCCTACAACCTTTACAAGGCCCTGTACTAGGGCTGTAACTCGTCGGGATCTTTGGAAACGTGCATATATTGCCGTTTGATTTGTTTGTTGGTTGTTGGAACAGTCTCTGGACTGTTTCTGTGCCGCTCTCGAGTCAAGTGGGGTTATTTGTGTGTTTCTTATATAGGTTCTGAGCACATCAATCACCGGTTTTCTTCCGAGCTTTCGGGTGCAGAAGGATGGCCAACTTTCCGCGTTCAGGCTCAGATGGAGCTACGCCGAGAAGGGCTGTTCACTTTGCTGGAAACTGTTATCCAGGCTGCTAATGCTGCTGATGCTCTCACTGCTGCTGCTGCTAACACCCCTCTACCTGGAGCTGCTCCTCTTGCAGGCATAGCATTCAAAGACACCCCTGCAGAGCGAAACAGTCGTGCCTTGGGGATTATCAATAAATTCCTTTCAGTCGAACTGCAAATGGAATATGTTGATGAACCAAATGCAGGGTATCTGTGGGCAAAGCTTCGTGGGCGCTTTGAAGAGGACAATCGTGCTGATACTGCCATGGGCATTCTCGCTAATCTCTTTACCACTAAACTGGTGGTAGAGAATGAGCCAGAACTCATTGATCGCACAAAGATTGAAACTCATATAGGTGTTATCAAGGGACACTTTGACCGTCTTGCACGGTTGAAATACCCTTTTTCTCCAGACCTGCAGCCCCTCATCCTGCTCAGCACTCTACCAGAGGATAGCTATTGGACAGGAATCAGAGGAAACATTGTCTCTTCTCTTGGAACAGGGATGACTTGGGATAAAGTCCGCTCTCGTCTCCTCACCATTGGGAAGCGCCCAGAGGATAAAGATGATGAATCTGCTCTGGCTGTTAAATCACAGAGTACCAACAAGGCAAAGTCATCTACCAGCAGCGACAAGTTCTGTGTCATTCATGGCCAGAACAAATCCCACACCTCGGATGAGTGCCATCAGTTGAAGGTCCTGGTCAAGGATTTAAAGAAGGGGAACAAACCCAACTCTGGGAAGCAGGACAGAAAGCGTGGTGCCAGGGCTAATGCCTCAGCAGCCACCATATCTGATTCTGATGAAGGACAGTGCCAACCTAGCTACACCTTCTGTATCTCACAAATCTTATACTGCTATGTCCGCTTATATCTCGCGTGACTCAGCTGGTGTGATAACAGTGGTAATTGACTCTGGAGCATCTACCACAATGACACCACAGATAGATTGGTTTGAAACTGGAACTTACCAGGTTTTGGACCCACCAAGGAGAGTACGCCTGGGCAATGATACATTCTGTGATGCGGTTGGAATTGGCATTATTCGTCTGTCTTGCAAGACAAAGCGTGGAATGACTGACCTCTCATTGCAAGCCTTGCACATTCCCTCATTCGGGATAACCCTCTTATCTGTTCAGTTGACCAAAAAGGGATACCAATGTGTGTTTGAAGGAAATGAGTGCATTGTACGAAATCCTAAAGGACAAAGAATGATTGAGGCAAAGCAACAGAAAGGTCTATTCCATGTTACCTGCTCTCCCTTAAGTGCAGATCCAAATGCTTTATTTGCAATGGATATTAACCACCTTCACAAAATCTCTGGGCATACAAATTTCCAGCTACTCCAGAAATCGGTCATTAAACACCGGCTAGGGGAAATTACCTCCTTGACTGGGATCCCGACATTCTGTGAAGCTTGTGTCATAGGGAAAATGAAGAAACTGCCCATTTTCCAAGAGCCAGACCAAAGCTCGTGGTCCTTTAGACATTGTCTCCTCTGATGTTGGTGGACCAGTCACACCAGAGGGCCCTGGTGGAATACGCTACTGGGTGGTATTGGTTGATCATTGGTCTTCAAATGTGTGGGTCTTGTTTGCGAAAAAGAAATCACAAGTCTACAAACTCCTGAAGGAATGGCGTAAGAATGTTGAAGCAGAATTTTGTGGACAGATTGCCAACTGGGAGTTTTGTAATGGCTGGATTCGATTTTTTCGCACAGACGGAGGTGGTGAATTTACATCCAAGGAAATGGAAGCAGAGTTCAAAAAGCAGGGAATCATTCATGAAATCACTGCACCATATACACCTGAACAAAATGGTATGGCAGAACGCATGAATCAGACTCTGGTGACTCGAGCCACAACTATGCTGATTGATTCTCGACTTCCTCGAAAATTCTGGACTTTGCTCTCCTTGTAGCTGCGTATACCATCAATCGCACTCCTACCTCGCACAAAATTATCGCATTCCACATGAGATCCTCTATGACCGCCCAGTGAACATACACCATCTGCATCGTTTGGATGTAGGGCATATCCTCTCATTCCCAAGGAAAAGCGCCACAGCAGAAATTTGGAGACAAAGCAAACCGCTGTGTCTTTGTTGGATATCACGAGGGCAGTAAAGCATATGACCTACTTGTGATCAACAAAGATGGTACTTATGGTCAAATCATAACCTCGAGACACGTCAAGTTTAATGATGACGAACCATTCACTGCGGTGCAACCTCCAGTGGAGCCAGCAGCTAATTCTAGACAACAATTTGAGAAATTTTCTCAGAGTCTACGACCCAGAGAGATATCATATTATGATGATGATGATGAGGATATCCCACTACAACAGATACCAGTTTCAGTGGGGGACCCTCAGCTCTCTGCGGCTCCAACAGGGGACAGTTTACCTCAGACTACTCCCCAACCATCACCAGATGATAGTCCATCTATTGGACATCCTTCCGAGAGGGGAAATCCACCACTACGAAAAGTTGCTGGTGCTAGAATTGAACCTCCCGAAGAACAACACGCTTTCGTGGGCAGCTAAACACCCCAATGCAGATTATGATCGCATTGCACAAGGGCAACAAAGTCAATCCAAGTTACAACGTGCAGCAGAAACTGCAGCACGAAAGAGCACAGGATAGAGCACATCTTCACCTGAACCAGACATTGACACAAACATTGAGGAACCTGACATCCCTGAAGCAGTACTTCTTGCTAGTTTCCAGGATGCTATAGCTGAAGCCTTTACTGCACAAGGCCCCCTGGATCCTGCAAGCTGGCAGGAAGCTATGAGCAGCCCAGATGCTGATCAATGGATTGGAGGACTCAACGAAGAACTGGCTGTTTCCAGGAGAATGATGTCTATGATGTTGTTCCCATTCCTGAGGGTGTAAAGCCAATTAAATCCAAGGTTGTACCAAAGGTCAAGACTGACGAAACAGGCAAGATAGTACGATACAAAGTCCGTATTGTTGCTAGGGGAGACACCCAGAAAGAAGGCATTGACTACAAAGAAGTTTTGCTCCCACTGCCAATTTGGAATCTGTGCGCATTATTTGTGCTCTTGCTGCAAAGTACAATCTGGAGCTCGACCAAATGGATGTCTCCACTGCTTATCTCAATGGTGAGCTTGAGGAGAAATCTACATGACTCCTCCAAATTGTGTCGAGATTCCAGAAGGTCACTGCTGGCGATTGAAACGATCACTATATGGTCTGAAACAAGCAGGTCGGACCTGGAACCGCACCTTTGACTCAAAACTCCTTAAGCTTGGTTTTCATCGACTCA